>JBBBDQ010002223.1:370000-470000 GCA_037127315.1 Ascarosepion bandense
CATGAATATCGTTTCTTATGTCTTTGTCTATGAGTGTATCAAATTTGATTAAAATCGGACCACTCCTTCTATAACTCGATTTTTCGATTATCAATTTTTGATATTTATCGGGTGTACCTCGACACAAAATCTAACTAAGAACACTCGCAGACGCTTATAGTACAACTATGTAAATTTTCAAGAAAATCGCTTCAGCCGTTTCGGCGTCTATAGGCAACGGACACACACACACATACAGACACATACACACACAGACAAAGTTCCATTTATAAATAAGTTTAGATTAGATTTGTGAGCATTTTTCCAGTTACCAACAATGTTTTGTTTATAGATACATTATTTAAAATAAAATTCATTTCATATTTTTGCCTTGATAAAGTCCATTACAGGACGAAACGCGTAAGCAAGAAAAATAGTTTTCCTCTTGTCTTCTTTATTCTAAACATATTATATATATATATATATATATGTGTGTGTGTGTGTGTGTGTGTGTGTGTGTGTGTGTGTTGCTAAATATAACAGAAAATGAATGTCTTTTATGCCTATTCATGAGCTGTTCTAAACATCGTAATTCGGTTTTTATTTCTAATGGAAATAAAACAAAAATTGTCCAACATTTAGATATTGTTTTATGACGCTGGTTCTAAGCTTTCGGCTCACATGAGCCATCTTCAGGGAGGTCTCAGGGATGTTAACACAAAGACATCTACCATCAAAGATGATATTTTTATCTTTGATGGTGGATGTCTTTAAGTTAACGTTCCTGAAACCGCTCTGAAGATGGCTCATGTGAGCCGAAAGCTTAGAACCAGCGCAAAAGTTTTTTTTTCATTTCCATCAGAAATTAAAGCCAAAATACGATGTTTAGAACGGCTCATGATTAAGAATAAAAGACATTCACTATCTGTTATATTTAGCAATATATGTTTAGATAATTATCTGATACCTCATTACACTATATATATACAAGGTGTCCATAAAGTTCTTGTGCAATAATTTGTAAAACGGATTAGAAATAAGTAAATCTATACTTTTTAGAGTTTTATTCAAATTTTATTTAAGTTTCGTCGCTGATATATGGCCTTCCAGATCGTGGTTTATCTTGTATAGAGCCTGTCTCTTTAAACTTTTCATCCATTTAGCAATAGTGTTCCTATGAGCTGGTTCTTTATTATATTCAATTCTAAACTTTCTTTATGCAGCAATAGTAGATTTCAGTTCAGCCAACCAAAGGACTTAGTTTACTTTTTCATCAGTTGAAGCCATGGATCAAATTGATTCTGAAAAAAAGAAAATATTTTTTTACTTATCTAAAAATTGTTGCAAATTTTGTGGTAAAGAATTATTCAATAACTATACTTAAAGCTAGGTACATATTATATATATATATATATATATATATATATATATATTAACAAATTAGTAAGTACTAATATATCTACAACTGATCCTAGCAAAAACATTAAATTAATCATATACTTTTCTAAATCTAGTATATCCAACTCATTTATTCGCAATGACTCTTCTCATTCTCTTAGCGATTTGAAAAAAAAAAAAGAAAACATAGTTTGCGAATTCAACTGCCCTTTGGGAGGTTGTATCTCCAACGGATTAAACAATATTTATGTTAGTCACACCACAAACTCACTCTCACATTTAAAACAACACGCCAGGCCACATACACAATTCCGCGAAATCCTTGTCAAAAACACAACCATACTTATACATTAAATCAATAAACAAAAACTAAAAATTCTCGAAGCCATATACATAAAACAGTTGAAACCTAACCTGAACAAAATTAACTACAAAATCTCCATAAAAATTCTTAAATGCCTATAACAGATAACAGAAGCGATTTGGTATCTCAATGGCTTTCCATACTTAATACTTCCAGCACGTACGCACGCCGTTGCTTTGAAAATCTTCCATGCAAACAAAATAAATGACTACGACTATCGTTCGTTCCTCAACTGTTTAATACACTCAAAATAATTGTTATCATCGATAATAGATGATGTAAGCCGAAAGCTCAGAAAGGATTAAATAAAAAACATGTATCAATATTATGATTTTCTGCCTTCTTTCAACGATAATGCTATTAAGCTTATTAGACGATATGAAAAGAATTTACATAAAATAAACCGACAAAACTTGTCTATCTTATTAAATGAAACATGCATCAACATATATATATATATATATATATAGGATAAGAAAATACAATACGTTTATAAATTTAACATTTTTCAGTTTTTATTGAAGTTTAACAAGAAAATGAAATACGAAGAAGAATAAAAAAAGGCATTTTTATTGTTGTATTGTTTGTTTAGAACAACTTACGTGTATTTGCCGTCAAGCAGCGTTCGTGTGTATAATTCATGTGTGTATGTGATTCATAATTCTAGTTTGTCGATGCGGGATTTGGATGATGTATTTATTTGTGTGCATTTGAGCGTCGAGTTGACCTTTTCACCTATGTTTGGTTGTTGTCCCGTGGTTGACGTAAGGAAGTTTTGTGTTAGAGGGAAACAATTTACGTTACACCGGTCGAGGTCATAGGTAGATAAATCATAGACTCTTTCAGTATTATTTTGATCAAAATTGATGATATAATAAAGGTGTGTTTGACGTGTGCATATAGATGAAAAAAAGGTTCATCAGAACTTCCTCCCAAACCGACCACTGGCGTTAGTCGGAAATGAGCAAATGCAGGCCACATATATGTTTATCAACCGTCTCAGTGCGCCTGTTTCCGTATTATAATTTTCTATTACTATTCACGCAACTAGGATCCTGGGTATGGCAATAAACTGCATCCAGCAGCAAGGCCTCTGATTGGAAGGTTGTGAAGAGCATTGACCCACCTCTTAATTGCTGTTGTTCTTAGATTCACCCTGACCCGGAGTGGTAGCATCTGTTAGGGTCCCAGCTATGGTAAATAGCTAACTCCTAAACTAGGGTGAAAACACTATGAAAGTATAAAAATAAACTTTTATAGAAATATATATACGTAAAAATAGACTTTTATAGAAAACTATACATTTTTGAAGAAAAATATTATAAAAAATACATTTTTGATGGAAAAAGATTCTGACCACTAATACATTTTTGAATACAAAATTAGAAGACATCTTCAGTTTTCTAAAAATAAAAAAAAATTTTTCATCAAAATCTGACTAAATCAACTTTCTCACTCTAACCGAACATTAAAAAAAAAACTTAAAACCCTACCTGTTTGGCATTAAATAACCCACAGAGGTTTTGATATGCCGTTAAACAAAACTTAAACTCACGCAACTAGTGATTATGGAACTCGTTACGAATGATTTCTACAGACACCACAGGGTCATGAGAATTAATCATCTAAGGGTATTTGTGCATTCACTTGAGCAAATACCCTTGTGAAAGGTATTAATCCATCCATTCTCCCTCTAGCTATGGATTAAATAGCAGAACAGATTGGGCTCTATAACCTGGGTTGGCAACCAGTTTAACGCCGTAAGAAATGGCAACCTACTTTTGCCTAGTCAGTTATGGCTCGAAAGAGCCATAATGGCTCAAGCACGTAATACGTATGACACTTAACTGACAGACTGCTTTGAAACTGTCTTTAAGGTTTAGATCTTCTGGATGTTTCTCAGTTCTTAGCTTTTTTAAGCGACGTATTAACGATCACATCATGTTGAAATACCAATTCCCGGACGATCATCGAATTTAAGCAACGTCGAGCCTGATAATTACTTAGATGGCTGACCCCTTGCGAATACCAGGTACTGTAAGCTTGGATGTGCGACTGGTCTCATGAATTATACCTAGAAATTCTTAATCGAAGAGCCGAGCTCCAATTCTTGTTTGGTTCGCTAAATTCACTTACGAACAATACCCTTTGGAAAGGTTCGAATTCACCTCTTCCCTCCACCACATATATGAATCAAATAGTAAGAATTGTATCCCTGAACAATTATAATCAAAAGAAAACAAATCTTACAATCTAAAAATATATATCAATAGTTCTGAGATGAGGTCGTATTTTTTGTTTTTTTGTTTTTGTTTTTAATCATTTCACTCCGAGCAAGGCGGAAACGCCACTGATGTGCAGGGGGCTACATAAATGTAAAAAGATTAATTAGAAAAGAGTGAGGAGTAAAAACTAGTTAGAAAGGAACAATAGAAAGCTGAGAAAGCAGGTGCGATGACAGATACATAGGTGGCGAGAAAGAGAAGATTATACGGGGGTGCGGAGAGAGCTAGAGTTCAGTGGTTAGTAGATGAGTATTGACTTTGCATTTAAATTTCTGGAGGTTGTAGCCGTCAGGAAAGCAAGAATACGGGAGCGAGTTCCACAGGCGGGAAGTGCGAGAGAAGAAGCTGCAGGAGTAGAATTGTCGTCTGCATTTGGCTAACCTGACTGTGAATGGGTGGGACCCAGTTGCCAGTCTGGTTGCACGAGTAAACACCTGTTTAGGAGGCATCAGTGAATTAAGTTCGTCCGAGCAGAAGCCATGAAAATATTTACATTATTTATGCTCCGGCTTTCTTCAGGTGCTAATAATTTTGAACCGAACCCTTTATTTCGAATACTGGGGCATATAATTCTCATTTCATGTGTGATGCTACTTCTTGATTTCATGTAGTTACCTCCTTTTAACTCAAGAGAATTTGTGAAAAGCTAAAGAAAAGAAAATTACCCAAGGTTTCCAGCCGTGGAATTTTTATTTAAAAAGAAATAATTATCTAGCTTTATTTCCCTGATTTTTTTTTTAATTTATAAATACCAGTTAATGTTTATCTTTGTATTCTTTTTTTTTTGCGTTTAGTATAATATTATCTTTTTTATTCATTCTTGCTTCCCGGAAAAAAATCTCTAAATAAAAAAAAAAAAAGAATTACGCTTCATCAATCTCACTCTAAACAAAAAAAAAAAAAAAAAAAAAATTAAAATTAGACAGTTGCAACCCAAGAGATATTTATTTACTTGTAAAATAAAAATCAAGCCTCAACTAATATTAGGAACCAAACTCCAGAGAACGTTGAAGAAAAGAAAAAAAAAATTAACTCATTTGTCAAAAAATTGTTGATTCGTTACAAATAGATTTTTCCTTTTGGGTATTGACATCAAGAATATTCAAGAGTAGGGGTGTACAAAATCTTTCAAGCCAATAGCAGAATAAAATTCTAAGCAGTGAGAATTTCTAAGAATGTGTTATAAGTAGTTTGCAGTAAATATTTGATTTAAAAAGATTAGGCGTGTGTTCCCTCTTCACCCATATACACAGAACATAACAAAAAAATGCGTACACACACACAAAGACACATACACTCACACTCAGGGGCATGCACACATATCGCTATTTTGAGAGTGATTATCGAAGTAAGGACAGCTCAGTGACAGTCTCGTCACAAAGCGATATTCAGATTATAGTTTGAAACCGTCAGTCATCAATCAGTGCTGATTCGTCTGTCCACACTTTATTTTTTAAAAACGCTATATTTCTGGTAGAGAGCGCACATTCTTTCTCCATAAATATAGTAAATATTGAATAATTTACAAACACACACACAAACATGCACACACACACACACACACACACACACACACACACGTCTGTATGTCTCTGTGTGTGTATGCGTGTATGCGCATATATAGATATGTAATTTCATAAATGGGCTTCTATATGGAGGTATTCAAATGTAATTATGCATCTTCGTTTTCGTCAAAGGAGGAGTCGTAT
Source organism: Ascarosepion bandense (assembly GCA_037127315.1). NCBI lineage: Eukaryota > Metazoa > Mollusca > Cephalopoda > Sepiida > Sepiidae > Ascarosepion > Ascarosepion bandense. Next base: position 375,736 of record JBBBDQ010002223.1, read on the forward strand.
GCATTTTTGCATCTTTTGCACAAGTTCGTTTTTATTGTTCTCTTTTCTGCTTCTGTATAAAATCAAGAGTAAAAAGTTTAGTTTGCTTAATGTTCGACTATATATATATATATATACTAAAATATTTTAAAGAAAATGTAAGTAACTCTATACAGTTTTATTGTAACGTGGAGTCCTATACCTTTCAAAGCTTAATTTGTCTATGGGTTTTCTTTTAGTTAAATAAAAATAGGGGCCATATTGAGAATGATTTGAATAGATTCGACAAGAAAATAGAAATAGGCTATATATTTTACATACATCTTCCGGAAAAGAGGCATTACTGTCAACCGTATAAGTAAATAGAATCGCCCCTCTTGCCTTGCTTGCATAGAACAAAGTGATGAATTCTTAAGTTTGTTATCGGTGTTGATAATAGAATTTCATGATTGTGTGAATGAGACAAAGCCAGTCCCTTCTGAAATCGAGCCAAAAAGTTAAAAGGAGAGAACAATTATATATTCGCCATTTTCATTTTAACAGAATAGAGGCTAAATATGTACACACACGGGCAACCTTTCTCATACTTATATTTTCACCTATCTATCGATTTACTCATGATATATATATATATATATATATATATATATATATATATATATATATTGTACATGTTCTAAAATATAATCAATAATATTTATATATATATATATATATATATATATATATATATATATATATATTACTTTAATTTGTTAAATATACTTATGATAATTCATACATGCATAATATTATTATTCAGGTGTTAATAAAACAGTGCTTAATGTAGTATGGGCAGAGCTATTTTTATATATTAATAAATATGCATATTATCCTACGTCGGTGGCACGACGCGGAGTTTCATGCCTTATGCAATCATCAGGTGCATATTACAAACTTGCCATTGAATAGATTTTAATTTAAATTCAAACTTGAGTGAAACGTGAACCGAGTAATTTAATTATTTTATTTTATCTTAATTCGACGTTAATTTTTATAACCCTTTATTTAGTTCACGGTGGGGGTGGGTAGATATATTCTAATTCCACGTGACATATCTTTGGATGTTTTAGCTTTAGTTTATTCCTCGTGATAACTCAACTCGTTAATATTTGTTCCATCGGGTGTGTCCTGGGAGAGAACTCACAACACTTTGGGTCAATGCAATAAATAAAGCCCTCGGTTCGAAATTCCAACAAACATCACCCTTAGAAGGCCGAAATGTAAAACGGCCGAAACGTCATATATATGGCATTAAAACTGATAACAACAGTCCATACAAAGTAAAGAGTTTCAGTAGTAATAGTCACTGTTTAATAAGTATAAATAGAGCGTCTAATTCAAATACGAAGTGCCCAATATAATAAAGTTTAAAGTAATATATATATATATATATATATATATGTGTGTGTGTGTATGAACAGTGTGAGAGATAGAGAAAAACACAGAGAGAGAGAGAGAGAGAGAGACAAAAAGAGAGAGGGAGGGATAGATGTATTGGGCGAGTATAAGGAGGGTAATATAGGCTTCGATGTAGACAGATCTGAACTGAAATGTTTAAGACATTTATATATATGTGTGTGTATATGAACAGTATAATATATGTATATATACTAGCAATATATAGCCCGGTGTTGCTCGGGTGTAATGAAAGCTTTAAAACTAATCAATGGTCCTGAAGCTCAGACTCTTTGGACATTGGCACGAAAGACTAAAAAGCAATAGTTGTTTCCAGTTAAAGCGAAACCGTAGACTGAAAGAAAAATGAACAGATGTAAGTCAAATTTTGATTTCCTGGTATCGATATCAAATAAGTTTTTTTTGTCGTAAACTGAATTTTGAAGGCTAAATAAGTCCTCTGAATAAATGGTATCATGGCTGAGACTAAGAACTACAATTATACCTATTTAGAGCCAAACCAGAAGCAAAAACTAAAATAAAAGAGCTGAAAAAAATACAGACATGCAGGTAGATAAACAGATACACACAAAAACATCTTGCTGTATATATATTATCGATTTTCTGCACTATTGTAAGAACTGCAACCTTGAAACTTCTGAATATCATTTCTTATGTCTTTGTCTATGAGTGTATCAAATTTGATTAAAATCGGACCACTCCTTCTATAACCCGGTTTTTTTGATTATCGATTTTCGATATTTATCGGGGGTACCTCGACACAAAACCTAGCTAAGAACACTCGCAGACGCTTATAGTACAATTGTGTAAATTTGCAAGAAAATCGGTTCAGCCGTTTCCGAGTCTATAAGTAATGGACATACAAACACACACACACACATATATACACACACACACATGCACACAAAATTCCAGTTATAAATAAGTTTTTATATATATATTTTACGGAAATCAACGAATTTTGACGAAACTTGGTTATAAGCAACCGACAATTTGTAATGAATTATTTTGAACATTATTTTTACCGATACTCGTATTTAAGTAGATATTCTGTTTTTAATTAAACAGTATTTTTTATATTTATATCTACCGGCCTGATTATTTACGATAAATTTTTATTGCGAAAATATGTGCCATTTGGATCGAAAATTGTGTTATATGTTCAAACAATTCATTTCAAGTTGTCGGTTGCTTATAACCAAGTTTCGTTAAAATTCGTTGATTTCCGTAACATGTTTACATTTGTTGACATTACGATACATTTCAGAGCAGATATGTTTGTTTACGATGGATCGAAAATTGTGTTATATAAGCTTGATAAAAACCTCGTTTAGCCTGGAGGCTATTCGTGATCGAGAGGTCTAAGACGTTACCAGATCAAATAGTAGCTTCCCCTATATAGATAGGGGTCGCAGGTTCGAATCCTGCCGAATGGCACACATTTTTGTAATAAAAATTTATCGTAAATACTCAGGCCGGTAGATATAAATATATAACAGTATTTCATTAAAAGCAGAATATCTACTTAAATACGAGTATCGATAAAAAATAATGTTCAAACAATTCATTTAAAATTGTCGGTTGCTTATAACCAAGTTTCGTTAAAATATATATATATATTGGGCGAAGATAAGGAAAGAAATATGGGTTTGGATGTAGACTGATCTGAACTGAAATGTTTAAGAATTATAAATATATGTGTGTGTATAAGAACAGTGTGTGTGAGAGAGAGATAGTTACTGGGCGAGGATAAGGAGAGAAATATGGGCTTGGATGTAGAGTGATCAGAGCTGAAATGTTTAAGACTATATATATGTGTGTGTATATGAACAGTGTAATATATATATATATATATATATAGCATAATGATGATCCACGTATACTGTTTTAATATGTGTAGGAAAAACTACTAAAAAGTTGTAAGTTTAAAAATGTATTTCTTAAAACAGTATTTATTATTTCTATTATTATATATATATATATTTTATATTTCAGACCGGCCGCAGCCTTTAATATCATATATATATATATATAATAATAGAAATAAATAAATACTGTAAAAAATATATATTTTTAAACTTACAACTTTTTAGTAGTTTTTCCTATATATATATATATATATATATAACACACACACACACACACACACACACACACACACACACACATATATATATATATATATATATATATTAGAAGGTAAGAAAAGAAATATGGGCTTGGATGTAGACTGATCTGAACTGAAATATTTAAGACCTTGCATAATAAACGATACAAAACCGTTACTTATCTTACAACCATTCAAAGCAGAAAAAGCTATTTCGGTTTCAGTTTCTTGCGTTTATTTATAAGTTACCACCCGATTTTCGCAATTCAGGGGTGATGGCGTTCAAAGGCTGTTTACACTGCGTATAGATCACGACAATTCGTCCAATGATTGTCCCCAAAACATGCCATCTGCATGCCAGTGTATACTATTAACCACCAAATTCTTAAAAGAAGCCCAGGCGTTTACCTATTTATTTATATATATAGCGAACTGCCTTTTCGGACTAAGCACATTGTCTTTGGGGAGACTTAAGAGGAGAATAAAAGAAGGAATAGAAAATACTTGAATGAGAAGTAGGAAAAAAGTTTTAGTTTAGTGAATTCCGGTGAATATGTAGTTTGTTTAAAAGATTCTATTGCTTTTCGTGATTATGTCAATTTGGATTGTGTTAGATAATATCTGGACGTCTCTTCTTTCTCTTTTCTAAGGACTTTTGTTATATAAACCATTGTCGCAATGAATTCTTTCAGAATATACATACCTCGCGTGTTACTTACATCTCTTGTTTATACAATACGGTATTGCCTTTTGCAGCATTGTCAGGGAATGAATAGCTGAGTCTTTGATAAATTCTTTGGCTTCTGCTTTTTAATGTCTCCGTGGGACACAGAACATGATTTCAGTTGATTTTTACTTCGACTATATCCTGCATATGCATTTGTTATTTTGAAATTTTAGAGAATATATAGTGAAAGAACAAAAAAAAAAAACAAAAAAGAAAAAAAACTCAACAACAAAAAATAAAAAAAAAAATAACGAAAAAATAAAATTTAGAAATGTGTAAAAAATTGAAAACAAATTTCAGTCATAGAGGAAAAGTTAAGTTAATTCTCGAATACTCGTATTCTTGAATTCTTCTATTCTAAAACTCCTGAAGTTACTTTAAATCTTAAGTTTTACAAATCTATTAAATAACAAGAATGAAAGCACAATTAATGCATAACTGCACAAAAAAATAATATATTTTCTACACACAATCCAAAGAGTCCACACACACATAATTACGTACATATACACCTTAACATACACACACATATTCATATACATTTTCACATAAATGCACACGTATGTCATACACGTAATCACATGTTACGTATGCATACTCATGTGTGTATGCATACGTGACACATCACTCAATAAAACTAAGGCTAACTCAGAAAACAATAACTTTTAGGCAAATCCAACTTTATTCATCAACATAGTCTCTTTCTAGGGTGATACACTGATTCCAACAGTTCTCTAACAATTCGATGGCTTCTTTTTAGAAGAATTTGTCTTTGGCCTCAAAATACCCCTCAGTTTCCGATATTACTTCTTCACTGGGGCCAAATCTCTTTCCCTGGAGCATTCTTTTGAGGTCTGCAAACAGCCAGTAGTCGCTGAAAGTCATGTAGTTTTGGCATAGTTGCCATCGACTTGTGACACATTGCGTTGTCTTGGTGAAATATAACTTTCTTTTTCTTCATTTTTGGCCGTTTTTCGGCAATTTCTTCCTTTAAATGCACCAATAATGCTATATAATATTTGCTATTGAGAATTCTTCCTTTCTCAAAGTTATTGATGAATAAAATACCTTGCGCATCCAAAAATACGGAGGCCAAAACTTTGCTTGCATCTCTAGTCGTTTTGGACAGCTTTCATCTGCTGCTGTTCACTCAGCTGACTGTCGATTTGACACCGGAGTGAAGTGGTGGATTCATGTTTCATCTGTTTTCACATATTTACGCAAAAACTCCTTCTTGTTACGCTGAAACGGTTGCAAACAACGCTCTGAATCGTCGACGTACTGTTGTTGTTGATCGACTGCCAGCAAACACGGCACCAACTTGGAACACAGCTTTCTCATTGACAGATACTTATGAAAAATACTGAATAAACTGCCCTCTGAATGAAATTGTAGATTTTTTGTTCTTTTCCGGGACAACTGCTGATTTTAGGCGACCTGAGTGTTCTGCATAATTTGTGTTTGTACGACAGTGTTTAAAGTCAGCATACCATCTCTTAACCGTCGTTTTCTACGGAGTTAAAAGCGAATAACACTTATCAAGCCATTGCTTTTCTTGAACAGTATTTTTCCCATTAGAAAGCAATGCTTTATCAACACACGAAATTCAGATTTTTCTATTGTTTTTCAACAGTAGCTTCACTTAAATAACTCTAATTTGTAAACTAATAATCCGATAGGGCCCAAGTTTTGTAACATTGTTATCTGTTGGCTGAAAAGTATTTCGCATCGAGGTGTGAAATTTCTTGAGTTTTGTGTGTAAAGTTTGTTAATTTGAGAAAATTTGTTTTTTTCCTTGGAAAATCAATGAGCCAGATTTGAATTTTCAATTTAGGACTTGTTTTGTTCACTACAATGCTGAAGTTCCGCACTACTTCGAACAAAAGGTTAGGAAGGAAACCAAATCAATACTGGAAAGAGCAATAACAGTTTGTAGACTTGAGAATCGCATTATTCTTTAAGAATTGATTTAATCTTGATTGAAATCAACAGTAGCTCTGGCGCCTCGGTCAATGAACGTAGAATACTTTCTTATAAGGAAACAGTTAATAATACCATTATCATTACACAGTTTTACACTCGTATACTGTTCTTTTAAACACACATGCACGCCCACACACAGATATATAAGCATATGCACACACATACAGAGTTATGCACACAAAGTGAGATATACTCACGCAGGCGCAAATACGTGTGTGCGTATGAAGTTTAGTTCGATTATGTGAACATTGTTCGAAAACAGTTATTCGTAAAACATTTATTCTAATAGTAAATTGAATGAAAATTAACTGAAAGGACAATTATACTAAATAATATTTATTTGAAGTGCAAAATACTTTATTGCAATAAAAATGTAATAATTAAAAGAAGAAATACGTAAATAGTACGTATACGAAATAGAAATAACGTTAATAAAATTTTTAGTAAGAAAAATCTTCATAACCTTAACTTATATAATAGTGCACAGAAATAGTCACTTTCTGGAGCCTACTCGTTAAAGGTAACCATTATTTTCTTTAGGTTTTCCGTTTAAGTCTCGGTATTTCTTGGCGCTCTTGATAAATCTAGCAACCTGCATGCGACACAGAGGCCCGAAGGCGAATTGGCATAGCGAAGGACGCATTCCAGAAGCTGAGCAGAGTATTAAGAGACAAACAAACAAGAAGAGAATACTGGATTGCTATGTGATCTCAGTTGTTCAATATGACAGTGAATGCTGGACAATATCATCAATAATGAAAGAACAACTTGAAGCAATTGAAATGTAGTTCTACAGAAGGATTCTGCGGGTATCATGGACCGAGCAGGTGAGCAATGATGAGGTTTTGGAAAGGATGGAAACGAAAAGGAAATTAATACTGAACATCAGGGAAAGACAGCTAATGTTCCTGGGACATGCAATGTGGAAGGAGGACTTGGAAAACCTGTTACTAACAGGCCAGATAATGGGTAAAAAGAGACAGGAGAAAGCGGCGGATAACATATTTGAAGGACCTGAACAGATGAATGACAGAACCAGGGTTGCGTGGTGTAACAGGAGAAAACGTTACTAAGAGCCACCAGGGAGAGAGAGATGTGGAAAACCATGATCGCCTACGTCCTGAAAGGGCAGGCCACATAGAAGAAAAGAAGAAGAAAAAGAAGAAAAAGAAAAAGAAGAAGAAGAAGAAGAAGAAGAAGATGAAGAAAAAGTAGAAGAAGAAAAAAGAAAAAGAAGTATCTCTTTTGCAATATGAATTTTTTTTCAAGTCTTGTTCTCTTCTAAGAACTTCTAAGAATGTCCATATTTTGGATGATGGGATAACACGTGCTACAAAACAATTCCCTGTGTCATTCTTCAAATAGGTTATTAGTTCTCGGTAAATAAGCATTGGCTCTCTCAAAGCAAGTCTACCTACGTATTTCAAACAGGTATTTCTGAATAATTATCGCTAAAGGGAGATAATCATCTTTTGTACAGAACGTTCATTGTTTGAATCTGGTAAAAGTCCATACACAAACCTAAATCACGAAGAGAACGGAATGGGTGAAAGAATAAAGGAATGACAACCATACATTATTCTCTTATTATACCACTAAGACATACACAAAACTATACATACATATATAAACTTGTCTCATGCAAAGAATAAGATTATGTGAACATTGTTATAAAAAATAATTGTTCGAAAACAATTATTGGAAAAACATTTATTCGAATTGTAAATTGTTTGACTGAAAATTAATCGAAAGGACAGTTTTTTACTAAATAATTATTTAAAAAAAAACAATTATTTTTTTAATTTTTAATTAAAAAAATAAAAATTAAAAGCGTACATACAGAAATGATGATTATTCGAAATACAAACATCGTTAATAGAACAATTTAGGAAGAAAAAAAAATCCTTATAAGCTTAAGTTATATAATACTGCACACAGTCAACTACTGAAAAGTATCCGTTGCAAGGGTTCTAAACCCCGGAGTAAATTACCCCAGTGGGGTAATGGGCCCATATTTTGGGGGTAATGAATGTTTGGTTTGGGAAGAGCAAAATCTACTGCTAAGAAGATTGGGTCACTATGTCGATCCAGGATGTTTTTTCCACCTGAATCCATCCTGCATATATACAAGTCAACCATTACAGGCAACCTCTTCTGCCTCCCATAAGCATGGACCAGATGATTCTCCCGGAGAGTAATACACCACGCCTCCTCGGACTTACCCTGTCTTCAGACCTCAAATGGAACCACTATATTGAATCCATAGCAAAATCTACTGCTAAGAAGATTGGGTCACTATGTCGATCCAGGATGTTTTTTCCACCTGAATCCATCCTGCATATATACAAGTCAACCATCCGTCCGTGCATGGAATACTGCTGCCATTTATGGTCAGATGCCCCTGCCGTTCTCCTCAGTGTTCTTGACAAGCTCCAAAGGAGAGTCTGTAATGTGATAGATACTGATCTGGCGACTCGACTGCAGCCACTTCCCCATCGTCGAAATGTGGCCTCACTTTGTCTCTTCTAAAAATACTTTCATGGCTTCTGCTCGGATGAGCTTAAGTCACTGATGCCTCCTCAACAAGTGTTTGCTCGTGCAACCAGACTGGCAACTGGGTCTCACCCATTCACAGTCAGGTTAGCCAAATGCAGACGACAATTCTACTCCTGCAGCTTCCTCTCTCGCACTTCCCGCCTGTGGAGCTCGCTCCCGTATTCTTGCTTTCCTGACGGCTACAACCACCAGAAATTTAAATGCAAAGTCAATACTCATCTACTAACCACTGGACTCTAGCTTTCTCCCCTCCCCTGTATAACCTTCCCTTTCTCTCCACCTATGTATCTGTCATCGCACCTGCTTTCTCAGCTTTCTGTTGTTCCTTTCTAACTAGTTTGTACTCCTCACTCTTTTCTAATTAATCTTTTTACATTTATGTAGCCCCCTGCACATCAGTGGCGTTTCCGCCTTGCTCGGAGTGAAATGATTAAAAAAAAAAATTGCACTCGTATTATTATGTCTTAAAATTTTTTGAAAATCTTATGGAAATATATTTTACCGCAAGCATATATATACAGTTTTACTGTTCAAATCACCATCGACCTTCACGGTATTATAATTTTATTTTCTATCGGTATATATATATATGTTTGGAGGTACAAAATTTGTATACTATTTTAAAAACCAGGAAATTATTGACAGTCTCAGCATGTAGTGGAGAATATAGCCTGTGCGAAGTCGTATAAGTAAGAGTGGTTCAAAATTATACGTAGATCTGGTTCCAATAATCACTTAAAGATTTTGAAATCAGTCTCTATATCATTACGGAAAAACTTCTCTCTGCTGGCAGAAGAATTTAGTAAAGTCTCTGAATTTGTTAGGGGATATTTTATTTTAACTGTCCCTCGCTAGTTATTTACACATGAATTTTCCTCCCCTTTATATATATATATATATATATATATATATATATATATATATTATCGTATTTCCCTCTTCTTTTGCTCTATTTTCGTCGTTACTGTTCATTTCGTTTAATCTGATTTTCCAACGATGTTTCTCCTGATGAGATATTGGACGAAAGGACCTTAGAGTTTATCAATAAATTTCTGATTTTTAAAATAGTATATATATATATATATATATATATATATATATATTATTGCGATAGACATTAGATTTATTGGATACTCGTGCTATAGTAATCATTGTAAACATTTTAGTTGTCCTCTACCCGCTGAATTTATAGACATTTTAATAACGACGTTTTGCTTTTCAGTAGGATTCAAAACATGATTCTCCCTTGTGCAGGGGAAAAAACCGTATAGTCGGGAAAGTTTTTAAACTGATCAATCTGGAAAGCCATCATGACGAAGTAAATTTTTATTACTTATATATGACCCCCAGAAGTACAAAAATGAACATCAAAGGAATACTGTGCTTAAAAAATCACTGCTTTATTTTTATGTACAGCTTAGATATGACACAAGCCCGAAAGTATGGAGCTCTTGTGAAGATAACTCACTACTATATTGTAATGATTCCAGCAATAGAAGTTTGATAACTATTATACCACGTCGAGGTGAGCAAACAGGGTGTGGAAAAGACGTTCAGTATTGGTAACAGCTACAAAGCATGGTAAATTAGGGAGATTCATGATCGCCAACTGGGGTGGTTTTCAGCCAAGTTAGATAAAGTGTCCAATGGTCTCAACTCGAAATAGAAAACAAACCTGGAAAAGATTGAAAACAATCCAGATATTCGAAAAAAGAAGCGAACTTCACTTCACCATTACTAATACTAGTTTCAGCCAATGAGCAGATCCTCAGACGGTTCAATGCATGAATGCGAGAGAAGGCTCTTAAACGTACATAACTAACCCATGTATTTATTTATCAGAGTATTTTTAATGAACCATCTGAACCACACACACACACACACACACACACACACACACATACTAGCAGTATAGCCCGGCGTTGCTCAGGTGTAATGAAAGCATTAATACTAATGCATGGTCCTGAAGCTCAGACTCTTTGGATGTTGGCACGAAAGACTAAAAAGCAATAGTTGTTTCCAGTTAAAGCAAAACCGTAGACTGAAAGAAAAATGAATGAATGTAAGTCAAATTTTGATTTCCTGGTATCGATATCAAATAAGTTTTTTCGTCGTAAACTGAATTTTGAATGTTAAATAAGTTCTATGAGTAAATGGTATCATGGCTGAGACTAAGAACTACAATTATATCTATTTCGAGCCAAACCCGAAGCAAAAACTAAAATAAAAGGGCTGAAAAAATGCAGACATACAGGCAGATAAACACACACACACACAAACATCTTGCCTTTTATATATATTTATTATCGATTTTCTGCATTATTGTAAGAACTGCAACCTTGAAACTTCTGAATATCGTTTCTTATGTCTTTGTCAATGAGTGCATCAGTTGCACAAACCAGGTATGTTCCTGATATCAAAGCATTAGGTATCTTTCAAAAACAGAGATTCGTTCCCTTATTTGTATTTTTATTTTGAACTGAAAATTTTATTTCGTTAATCGGAGTAGATTGTTCCAGTTATACGAGCTAGGAATCAGCTATCTCTCAGTAGCACCGCTTTGTTCACATATTTGTATTTGAATATATATATATGAGAGAGAGAGAGAGAGAGAGAGAGAGAGAGAGAGAAAGAAAGAGAGAGAGAGAGAGTGAGAGTACTAAATTGTATTATTATTTAGTGCCATAATTGCTATTTTTGTTTCAGTATTTTACTGGTGGAAAAGCATTTTAGGCGAGCAGGATTTTTGTCATAAAGTGCTTGATATCAAAGGTAATGATAGATACTAGTAATAGAGAAAAACCAAATGACCTTGAATAGTTAAGACATTACAATAATGTCCTCACAAAACTTCGAAGTTGACAATGACTGAAATAACAGCACTCAGCTAAGTGACAAGTTTCTCACCATTAATTCAATAAATATATTTCATTATTTTGTAGAATGTTTACCCATCCTTTTATTGCGTATGTTACCAATTAATTTTTATGTGTCGTTTAAAAGCTGGAAGAAAATTTCATCAACTTAAACAATGGCTTTCCAAGGAAGTTACTGAAAAGAACGTCAGTAATCTGTTAAGAATTTGAATTTCTCATCTTTTCGTTTTTGTAATACTTGTCTTAATTTATTATTCTTTTCAGCAATTGTAATTTTCCTTATTTTATCTTTTTTCTCACTTGTCCTTTTCATCTTGGTTTTAATAACACTTTAGATACTTTTTCAGTTTTTAGCACTTGTTTTTCTCTTCTTTTGATCTATGTACCAACTGTCTTCTTCATCTTTTCGTACTTTCAGTTCTTATCTTTTCATCTTTTTAAAACTTGCTTTTCTCTTCTTGCTCAGAATAGATTAAAAAAGAGTTTTATACAAAGAAATCTTTCAGTTCTTATCTTTTCATCTTTTTAAAACTTGCTTTTCTCTTCTTGCTCAGAATAGATTCAAAAAGAGTTTTATACAAAGAAATCTGTCCAGATGTAAAACAGATTCATTGTAAGAATTTAAATGAAGAAATTCGTTGTCAGATTAGAAATAACTTTCAGGATTATTTCTATAATCTTTTGATTCAAAATAATGTTTATTGTTGAAAATCTGACACAGCAAAGGGTAAGCGAGATAAAGTGTGAAGCTCTTCATATATACTTCAAGTGTGACATCTACAGGTTATGATAACGTTTTCCCCTGTTGTATGCTCCGTTATCAGAATATAGATTAAATTATCAGAACTGATTAAATAAAAGATGGAATCATTCTCTTGGAACACATAATAAATACACCGTGAAACTGAGAGTGAGTTACTGTGGAAAAATATCTTTTGTAATTGAATAAGGATAAGAGTTTACTATAATGATTGGCGTTTTCATAAAACGGGAAGTATTTTTGCATTAAAACACACACACACACACACACACACACACACACACACACACACACACACACACACACACACACACACACACAGGCACATTATCGCCTGCGCACACATGCACACACTGAGAGAATTTTGGTGGAAGATAAAAATGGTGAAACCCGAGCTGTAACTTTGAACATCTCGAAAGCTTTTGATCGGGTTTGGGTGGCAGATCTTCTTCACAAACAGAAAAGTTACGGTGTTTCTGGACGAATTTCCTATTGACTCGTGAAATGAAAGTAATACTCATTTCAGTTTTTATGATATTAAGGCTGGTGCCCTCCAGGGTACTTTCCTTGGGCTTTTGATTTTGTTTTTGATTTTTATTAATAATCTTCCTGATAGCATCATCTTTCAATTTAATTTCTACACTGATGACACAACCATTTACTCCTGTCTCGATTGTAAATCGTTTGATATAGTAAAATGGCAGCTGGTATCCAAAATAACACACAGGCTGTTGTTAACTGGTTCAAAGGATGGCCTGTTAATCATAATGCTTCCAAATCTAAACTGCTCTTTATTGATCATCTGAGATCTCTCTCTTTCTCTCTTTCTCTCTTTCTCTCTCTCTCTCTCTCTCTTTCTCTCTCTCTCTCTCTCTCTCTCTTTCTCTCTCTCTCTTTCTCTCTCTCTTTCTCTCATCTCTCTCTCTCTCTTTTTCTCTCTCTCTCTCTCTCTCTCTCTTTCTTTCTTTCTCTCTCTCTCTTTCTCTCTTTCTCTTTCTCTCTCTCTTTCTCTCTTTCTCTCTCTCTCTTTCTCTCTCTCTTTCTCTCTCTCTTTCTCTCTTTCTCTCTCTATTTCTCTCTCTTTCTCTCTCTCTCTTTCTCTCTCTTTCTCTTGCATAAATATAGTTGATGCTAACTTCCAGGAGAATGACTAGCTGAGTCTTCTTAGTCAAACGTTCTCGGCTGACATTAAGTGAAAAGACAATATTGAATCCAGCGCAAGGTCAGCTGCTAGGAAGGTTGGTTCACTGTGCCGTGCTAGACGTTTTTTTCTCTTACATATCTAAAAGTTTAGCATTCAGCCATCCTTAGAAAATTACTGCTACATATGGCCCCGTGCACCTGCAATCGATCTAGATCTCCTTGATAAAATCCAAAGAAGATCAGCAATATTATTAGTCGCGATCTGGCGTTTCGGCTTCAGTCACTTTTCCACTACAGTAAGGTTGCCTCCCTTTGATTTTCTTTTATAAAACTCATGGTAATTGTTCGGATGAGCACTTCGTTATAATACCTAGACTTAAAAAAATTTCAACACGGTTCTTGACTCGTCGAGACCTTATTAATTTACAGCTGAGTTATCCAATCTATATAATCGTAAATTATGTGTCAACAGTTCCTGTTCTAGCAGTTTTCTCTTGTGGAATTCTTTTACGGATCCATGCTTTCCAACCAGGTTTAACGTGTAAGAATTTAAAAGCAATCGCTAACGGCTGTCTTCCTGATTACTCTTCCTTTGTTACTATTGTTACTATTTCTAAATTTCTTACTATTGTTACTATTGTTGCTATTGTTACTATTTCTAAATTTGTTACTATTGTTACTATTTACTATTTGTTACTATTGTTATTATTTACTATTTGTTACTATTGTTACTATTTACTATTGTTACTATTTACCATTTGTTACTATTGTTACTATTGTTACTATTTCTAAATTTGTTACTATTGTTACTATTGTTGCTATTGTTACTATTTCTAAATTTGTTACTATTGTTACGATTTACTATTTGTTACTATTGTTACTATTTACTATTGTTACTATTTCTAAATTTTCCACACTCAGTAAGCCCTTGCGTCTCGCTGGCTTTTCTACCTTTCTTGAAACCAATTAAAAAAAGACCAATTATATTTCTTTTTTTAAAAATTGATTCACTCATTTTTCTTCGGTTTGGACAATCGTTTTGCCAGGATTTTCATTATGAAATTATTACACACAGGTAGAAGAGAGAACACTATTTACATTGTTCGAACTGTTGTCCTCATCTTTATTTGCATGCATACGACGCTTCGGCCGTTGTACACTCTGGCCTTCTTCAGGTGCCTGAAATTTCGAACCGATTCCTTTATTACGATCACTGGGGCATATCATTCCCATTCCATGTGCGATGCCACTTCTGGTAGCCAAAGAAAGTCTATGAAATGAAAAATCAATGAAAAACAGAAAATATAGGGATCAGCGTCAATACCGGGGAGAGTTCTAGTGAATTAAAGAGATTTTCTGTTACTTCGTATATACTTTTTAATAAATAAATTTAGCGAGTTTTGAAATATGAATATCAGATAAAAACTAAAAATACAAGCATAAAAAGCGATTTACTAAGCATAGTTTAGATGCGACACAAGGCTAAGAAGAGAAGGACACAGTGAGAATCAACTCTTTACTAAACTGTAATTGATTTAGCGAGAGAAGCTTGCTAACTATTGCACCACATCGAAAGTCCAATCGCAGGTATATGCATATACATATATTAAAACATTTGTATTTGGTTTTAGGTGTTGGATCGATTATTTATATACGCTAGCTGATACAGTGTTATGGTTAGTATGGTCTACTGTGTTCTCCTAACGGTCGAAGTGTTTGTTTTTGTTGACTGTTTCTATATTTATGTAAATAATTTTTCGGAGGTTGGGTATCATAGTTGTTTGTTATTCTTTATTTACCTCATTGATATAAAAAAAATTAGAGCCAACACAACACACATGGCCTGAAGATTGTGTTCAAGGATGAAACCGGCTGTCATCACATTGTATTCACCCCAGTGTCCGTTTTATATTTGCATACGCTCTATCCATGATGGTGAGCAGTTTCACCCATGAATACAGCAAAACTTAAAACTATATATATATAGTCATCCGCAGACAGATCTGTTTCGCTGTATCACATCTCATCAGTACGGTTATACATCCGATTGTTTTTACCCAGGATTGAAACCCGACCGAATTAACGTCAGTCGGCGATGTATTATGTATACATACGCCAATAGCTGAGAGTGTTCTAATTAATTACTGAATGAACGATGTGTAGATGCTAGAGTAGCTACTATTTTTTCAAAGTCTACCATTCTTCCAGAGTGCTCAATCAGGGTGTGAAAGCGTATATATATAATACTGTGACATAACTATTGTGTTTAAGCATGAAAAGTCTGTCGCTGCTGGGTACTGATCTAAATGTCTTCTTTATTACGAAGACTTTCTTAATTTAAGTCTACCACCAGATTGGTGGCATGGTCATACCAACTTTCAGATGAAATCTTGGATAGATGGAACAGTTTCTTTTCGTCTTAATTTTTAAAAAAATAACTACAGTCTTCTCAGGTGAAACGCAATAAAGAGTAGTCATCCACAACTATTTAATGTTTAAACAATCAATCTAAAAAAAGAAACACTTTGGAAACAAGAAACACTTGTCAGTAACGTGTTTCAATAGTTTTGCTCACTTGAAAAATGTGTGGATTCAAGCAAAAGGTGGTATGTTCTAACTTGGTTAACACATCACTATGTAAATATCAGGAAATAAAGCGGAAATACTGAACTCTTGTCGCATATTGATATATTGATTTTTAAATCAAATACCTTCAGGAATGTGGTCCTTGGTTGGCAAACAGTCTACCGCAGAAAGCAATGGCAACCTACTGCGGGATAATATTTTGCCCAGTCAGTCATGTCTCTTTCGAGACATGATCGCCCAAGCGTGCACCACGTATGTCATTTAACTGACTGTGTGTTGAAATGAAGGCTCTTTTGAGGCCTCTCTTTAAGATGTTCGCAGTAGACGGAAAAGCAGTAGAAGATCCGGAGAACTTTCCTGATGCCCCCGGGGTGATCACACTAATCCGCAATACAGGTGGAAATCTGAATGTGCTCCTATTCTAAAGTTAGAATGGGCAGATAGAGTCTAAGGAACTAAAAAAAAATGCACAGGGAGGGTCCCGGTAGTTCTCCACTCCTCCTTATACAGGGCTTTAAAATTAACTTACCCGACGGACGTCGGTGGATGTGTCCTAGACGGACGAATTACGTCTGACATTAACATCGGTAGTCTAGGACAAGCCGTCAGGGTCATGACACCCACAGATTTCCGTCCAGTCTGTGCTTAGGGAATCAAATTTAAAAAATGTCTGTCAAGCTAGCCAGCTTGAAGGCGAGAGGCTTGAGGGATCGGGGTAAGGCTGCCCGCCTGCTTCGTGATCTCTTGTCCTTCGAGGTGGGGTGGGGTATGTGGCTACGATCCAGGAGTTTCACTTATTTTGATTTGGCTTTGTTAGTTAGATAGCCCACTATAAGAGGAGTATAAAACAAGAATATCAAATTGTAAACAGAAACAATTCATATACATATAAATCAATTAAGATTTTTACAAATAAATAATGTCTTTTGGTTGATACATGGTCGTTAAAATGGTCGTAGTAGACCTTGCAAGAATGAATTTATGTATACGCAGGCAGGAACGTAAGTGAGCGATATTGTTTGCAAGTGTAACTTCGCTCAGTCTCAAAGGGTTCCGTCAGGTTATCAAGTATAAAAAAAGGCAGACGGATGAATCGTGAGAATAAGGAAGTGAGGGAGAAAGAAAGAGATAATAATAAGAATCACTTGAAGTTTGTAGAGGGACGTTTTAATTGCGCTCGAATTTTTCTCTCTGGCGACTCTCGTGTTTTTATTTAGATTTTTGGGGCGCCGAACATGTCATTTGGAAATTCACTGCTGGATGTGATTCTTATCTTCCCATTGGACTACAAACAATACTTCGCATAGGCTCGCGAAAAGGGTCTGTAAAAGAAATTTGTTTTTGATAATTAGAGATTATTTGAATTTTATTTCTTTAGATGTTCCCTAGTTTTCTATTGGCCGAAAAACATTTCGCATCGAGGTGTGAAATTTTACGAGTTTTGTGTGTGTTGAGCAAAGTTTGTAAATTCGTGAAAATTTGTTTTTATTTTCTAACAAAATCAATGAGTCAGTGCTTAGCATTTGAATCTTTAAAAAATCTAGAATTGTTTTGTTCACTACAAAAACTCATAGGTTGGGCAACGGCGTTTGCGGCAAGACTGTGCGAGTTGGAAATTTAAAGCGAAAGAAGTTAGGACGAAAGACAATAAATGTGGCAATGAACCATCGGGTGGAGGAAACGTCGTGATCACCTCTTAGTGCACACTGTTTTAATAATACCTACTTTTGAATCGCTTCAAACCAATTTCCCTTTGGTATTTGTTTTTACGAGCTGCTTTCCCAACACCAAGCTTAGATCTTTCGTCTGATTTCCTCTTTCGTCCGACGATTTAACGGTCACGATCAATTCTCGCTTTAAACACCAGTTTCTCGTTACGAGTCTCAATTTACACCTAAGTTAACAATTTGGCACTGGTTGGCGGGCGTTCGAGCCTCTACTTTTATTTCTTTCATGGCTGCCTTTAATTCTAGGCATTCAATTTGCTCTTGTTTCATTTATTGACACACCTCTTTGTTTCTTTGTCTCCTTCATTTTAATTTTGTTCTCTTTCTTTTTTTGTGTATTTTTTTTATCTTTTCTCTCTTTTTTTTTTTTTTTAATCTGGCTCTGAATTATCTTCTTTTTCCCGGTTATATTCATCTTTCTTTCTTTCTTTCTTTCTTTCTTTCTTTCTTTCTCTGCAGTTTTTTTCTCTCCAATTGTACCTAAGTATTTTTCTTCTTCACATTAATTTTTCGTTTTCTACTTTGTCATTTTTCTTCTTTTCTTTTCTTCTTTTTTTCTTTTAAATTCAACCTCTTCAAAGTTGCCGTTTTTTTTGCATACGTTTCCTTCTTTTTTTCTTACTTTGACTTTAAATGTTTATTCTAGTTTCTTCTTTCTTTCTTTCTTTCTTTCTTTCTTTCTTTCTTGTACCTGCATATTTTTCTTCTTCTTTTTCATTGCTTGTTTGCTTCTTCCATTATTTTATCTTTCTACTTCAGTACCTTCTAAATTTTCTTCTTGTCCACCGTCGTTTCTTTTACCTACGTCTCTTCTTTCTTTCTTTCTTTCTTTCTTTCTTTCTTTCTCTGCAGTTTTTTCTCTCCAATTGTACCTAAGTATTTTTCTTCTTCACATTAATTTTTCGTTTTCCTCTTAAATCATTTTTCTTCTTTTCTTTTTTTCTTTTTTTCTTTTAAATTCAACCTCTTCAAAGTTGCCGTTTTTACATACGTTTCCTTTTTCTTTCTTTCTTTCTTTCTTTCTTTCTTTCTTTGCTGAAGACTTTTTCTTTCTCTTCAACTCCTTTGCAATCTTCATGCCATCTTTTCCACCTACTTTCATGATTCCGTCTTTTTACATATCTATTTCCAATCTTCTTCTTCTTTACTTCCTACCTTCTTTTTTTTCTCTCTACTTCTCTTCCCAATTCACCTTCATTCTTAATGTCTATTTCTCTCACTATTTTATTTGCATTATTTGGTTTCTTTGTTCTGGTTGATTTTGCGTATTGGAGAGTAAAATGCGCCAAATCTTAATCACACTAAAACTCGACTCGCTGTAAATTCCATCATTGTTTCCTGTTTGTATTTAATTACATGGACTTCTTCTCCGTTTTCCCGTTGTGATCCGCTTTGTGTTTTCTCGTACAATCGTCTCCAGATCAATTTTCTTTATTTTAAAGACTTTGATCTGTGATCTAGATTTCTGTTTGAACAGAACAATTTTCTTTTTATTTCGATTGACAACTGTTTAGAAATAATACAGATTTTTGAAGCGTCAGGCTTTGAGTTCATATTACAAATAAAAAAAAACATGTGATATATATATATATATATATATATATATATAACACATGTTTTTTATATATATATATATATATGTGTGTGTGTGTGTGTGTGTGAAATGTATATATATATATATATATATATATGCAACTTGTTTTATATATTATATTATTTATATACTATATGTGCGGTACTTATTTGAAAGCGCTCAATATCAGTGATAGAGCTAACATATTCAGTTGGATTGGTATGAGTTTGTGACCCTGGGTTTCACGCTTTTGCGATCGTCAGACAAACTGATCAAACCTAGATATATACAAATTTTTAAAAAAATCAGTTTGCCTGACGATCGCTAAAGCATGAAACCCAGGATCACATACTCACACCAATCCAACTGAATATATATATATTTCAACTTCGGCCATAAGCGTGACTCTTCAGAAATGAATTGAGTTCTTTCGGTGACTGGCGTGTGTATACACTGCTTATCTACAACACGTTAAAATTTCCCTTCTCTGATTCTGATTCCTATAGCTTAGGGAGTAGCGATTCCAACTGACACCAGATCGGTCGTGTTTCAATACCGGTCAGAAGCAAGTGGATGTATCTAGCCACACTGATGAGCTGTGATACAGCGAAACAGGCTTGTATGTGGTTGACTAATATATATATATATATATATATATATATATATATATATATATATTAAATCCAAAAACGATGAGCAAGTACGTAAAAATGGTGGGCTCCATGTAAATATTATTATCTATTTACAGAGCCAAATATACAAAGTAATTGAAAAATTTTGAAATTTAATGTCGTTGGATGGCCAATATATATATAATAGCTTTAAACGTTATTAAGAGTAGATACCCATATTTGAGTAGACGCCCTGTTAATTTTTAAGCAGTATATTTATATCTTTTAGTATACTGTAACTCACGTGTCTAATATCTACCTATGGGCTAAAGTATAAACCTGACTAAAGTCTACTTATGTACTGAATTATAAACCTGATTAATATTTACTTATAGACGCAAGTATAATCCTTAATCTTGACTACTTACAGATTGAAGTATGATTTTTAAAAATGATTTCAATATTATATATGTCAATAAGAATTGCTATCTATATATTTTTTATAATCATTTCACCCCAAGCAAGGCAGTTTTACTGCCATTGTTGCCCAGGGGGTTACATAGGGGAAAGTGATGAGAAAGAAGTGTTAGTTATAGGGGATGTCAGGAGAAGGGTAATAGACGGACGAGAATACCGGTGTAATGGGGGTGGAGTGGATGGAAAAAGAGCTTGAGAGAAAGGATGCGAGTTAGTGAGATAGGAGATGTCTATTGACCTTACATTTAAATTCCTGGAGATTGTAGCTGTCGGGGAAGCAAGTATATGGAAGGGAATTTCACAGGCGGGAAGTGCGAGAAAGAAGCTGTAAATTTTATCTGTTTCACTGTAAAAGGGTGGGACCTAGTTGCTAATCTAGTAGCTCGTGTAAATATATAGATAGAGGTGACCAGTGAGCTAAGTTAATTGGAGCAGAAGCCGTGAAAGTATTTATAGAAAAAAATCCAAACTTTTCTTCTTTTTTCTAAAAAGAAATCTATTTTAATAGTTTTTTTTTTTTGAGAAAATCTTATCCACATATTGCAAAACAGGGTTATTGATACGAATAATGCTTGAATTTCTAAATTGTTATTTCGGATGTTTTTTTTTATTAATAGCAGTTCAGCATTTTTTCTTATTTCTAATGAAATTTTTGTTTGAAATACATTGTTTGATTTTTGGAGAGCATCTATCGCTATTAAAATTTGCCTAAGGTGTCTTTGTCAAAATTTTTATCGGCTGATAGGCTGAAAAGATACTGTTTCTAAATTCTTATGACCAGCGTCGAAACTGCTTTCCAATTTTTCTTTCGTGTTTTTTTTTATTCAAGTCTCAGAAGTTTTGTTTTAAAATATCTAAAATGAAAAGCATGGTGAACGTTTTATTTCGTAAAAGGCCTTTTGACGAAACAAACAAATATATGCAAATTCATTTTAAGACAATATGTGCTAGTTGAGTTGCTATATATGAGCGATTTTAATCATTATTACATGACGAGTGGGCCCGTACCATTAAAAATGATCGCAAAATATTTATATCGATATGCCGTCTAAAATGACGGCAAGTTTGAGTATCTTACACTAAGACATAAAAAATAAAATATTCCAAACCCTCATCGTTAGTATATATATATATATATATATATTAATCATATCACCCCGAGCAAGGCGGTAACGTCACTGATGTGCAGAGGGCTACATAAGAGAAAAAGATTAGAGGAGAGTGAGGAGAAGGACGAACCTGTTAGAAAGGAGCAAGAGAAGGATGGGAATACAGGTGTGATGACAGTTGCCAAGGTGGAGAGAAAGGAAAGGATCTACGGGGCGATGTGGAAAGAACTAGGGTCAAGTTGTTAAGAGATGAGTATTGATCTTGCATTTAAATTCCTGGAAAGAAAAAAATTTCTTTTCTTGTTTTTGTAATATATCTTGTCCTGTGAGTCTTTAATTGTTATTTTTATTTTTTAAATTTTAAAAAAGTTTTGGTGGCAGCTAATTATTCGTAACTGGAAGTATATTAATTGTCTCCTTTTTATTTATTTCTTTTTAAAATTGTTATTTGTTTCTCTTCTTTATTTTATGCTATTACTGCTTGCCTATATGGCCTCTTATAACCATATGTCTGTGTGCTTATTTTGAGTATGTCTGTATCAGTTCTCCTCTTTTGGGTCTGTATATATTTTTTCTTTTAGAATTTTTTGTTCATTTTTGTGTGTTGTGTGATTTGGTTTATGTATTATTACTTTTGTGTGCATATTTTGTGTGTTTTGGTGTATGTGCTTTTAATTTTGTGACACTTCCTGCATACTTGCAATGTCTAATTGTATACATATCTACCCTTCACGTAACCTTATTTCCTCTCTGTGCAATTCTTTTTTTTAATATTCTGAGTTAAATGTAGCCTTTGTTTTTTCGGTTTGAGAAAGCAGTGTGTAACTTTTATAACTGCCGAAATGAATTCTGGATTCATAAAAGTTTCATTATGTGTTGAGTTTTTCTCTTAATATTATGAGTATAGATTGGGTTCCAGCCGGAACCCTATCTATACTCATTCTCTTAAAGTTGTTTGATTTTACATTGTTGAAACCGTAACACGTTCGCTGATAGAATAATTAATTCTTTGTTGATGGTCGTAAACCTGCTATTATGAACTGGGTAAAACAAAAACAAACAACTGGCACATTCATTGTCTTATAATAGTTGTTACATTTGTATACGAAATGTGACAACTATTATGCATTAGAGATAATATTTGTTTTGTTTGATACATTAAGCAGGATAATGATCTGATGCATCGGTTAAATGCAACTTTATTAATTTATTTTGCGTGATTCGTCTTTCTTAAAAAAAACTATCAATTAATCAAAGAAAGAAAGAAAGCGATAAAAAGAAAAGAAGAAAAAGAAAAAGGAAAATAATTTGTCTAAATTTTTCCTGCGTCTTTTATTCAAAGCGCTTTTTTTTTCTTTTTTTACATTAAAAAATACGGTTATTTTGTTTTAGGAATAAAATTTTCATGATTCCGTGAGAGAGAAGAACAACTTCACATGCAAAGTCCTCTATTCGAAGACACAATTTTCGCCAACTTAGCGTGTTCTGCAAGAATAATTCGTCCGAATAAAAAATAAATAAAAGAACATCACCCTTTTCTATTTTGATTCTATATTCTGATTGTAATGCATAAAAATAGATCTTACAGCCTATCACTGTTATCATGTGACATTATCTCTGTCTCATATAGGGTTCAAACTTGCGTTTGATGATTTCGGTCGTTCTTTCGTAGTAGTCCGTCTCGGTTGTGTCACTGTGATAGTCTCCACGACGCAATAAAAATGACGACTAAAGAATTATGGCGGAAGAAAATCCCTTCTTTGACGAAGAAATCTCGTACGTTCTCGCGACTTGCTGATGCGCCAATTCATAGGCCGATGTTCTTTTACATTTTGGGTGGGGGGATACAAGTGATTCCCGTCTATCTTACACACGCAGTGTTACATACATTTTACTCAAATTATAAACTTTTCGAGAAGAACTATTAATGATTTTCGAAATTGTTTGCTTGAAATACTAGCCTTACTGTAGTTGCAAACATTGTATGTTGTGCTTTCAAGTCTTCTTCATGTCTCTGTATAAGCCAGAAATATTATGTGAATTTCGAACCGAATCACTTAACCAATCACCAAAATTCTCAGCAATTTATCAACGACGGGAAATACTTAAGAAACCGGCAGATGCCGGAGAATGGGTATTTTTATCGTAACGCTATCTTACTTATGACCCCCTCCGTGTCGCCAGATGCTGGGGAATGGGTACTTTTATTCTAACGCTATCTTACATATGACCCCCTACGTGTCGCCAGATGTTGGGAAATGGGTACTTTTATTCTAACGCTATCTTACTTATGACGCCCTACGTGTCGCCAGATGTTGGGGAATGGGTACTGTTATCGTAACGCTATCTTAGTTATGACCCCCTACGTATCGCCAGATGTTGGGGGAATGGGTACTTTTATTCTATCGCTATCTTACATATGACGCTCTACGTGTCGCCAGATGTTGGGGAATGGGTACTGTTATCGTAATGCTATCTTAGTTATGACCCCCTACGTGTCGCCAGAAGTTGGGAAATGGGTACTTTTATTCTAACGCTATCTTACTTATGACGCCCTACGTGTCGCCAGATGTTGGGGAATGGGTACTGTTATCGTAACGCTATCTTAGTTATGACCCCCTACGTGTCGCCAGATGTTGGGGGAATGGGTACTTTTATTCTATCGCTATCTTACATATGACGCCCTACGTGTCGCCAGATGTTGGGGAATGGGTACTGTTATCGTAACGCAATCTTAGTTATGACCCCGTACGTGTTGCCAGATGTTGGGGAATGGGTACTTTTATTCTAACGCTATCTTACCTATGCAGCCCAGCGCGTCGCCAAATTGGTAGAGAATGGGTACTTTTATTGTAACGCTATCTTACTTATGAACGCAAGCTACTGAGGGAAATATATTTTATCGTAACGCTTCATCTGCGTGTGCCAAGTTAATGGAGAATGGTTACTTTTATCGGATCGCCATCTTGCTTATGAACTCCTGCGTGTCACTAGCTTCTGGAAATTGGGTACTTTTATTGTAACGCTATCTTTGCACCCCTGCGTGTCAGCAAGTTGATAGAGAATGGGTATTTTTATTGGAACACTATATCTAGATAGATTACCAATTAAAACAAAACAAAACATTCTATCTTCTCATGAGTTTAGGTTTTATGACATAGTCTTTTGTGAATTTGTTGTTAGGACAACACTCGGCGGCTTCTAAGCTGTTCCATTTAATCAATTTTATTCATAAGACTTGGGTCAAATGAAAGAATGGTTTTCAATCAATCAGAGATGATGCACGTTGGAATCATCACTCTAGGATGATATTATCAATAAGTCACTTCCTTCATTAATCGACCATGGTGAGATTCGAACCCGAGTCTCATAGTCGAATAACGCTCTAAACATTCGTCTAAACTTTCAGTCAGTCACTTAAGTGCCATACATTATACTCACTTTGGGAGATCATGTCTCGAAAGAGACATGACTGAGAAGATTAACCTACAGTAGGTTGCAGTTGCTTTCTACGGTAGACTGGTTGCCGACCAGAGTTATAGAACCAAATCTGTCCTATTATTTAACCCATAACTGGAGGAAAGAGACGGATTAATACATTTCCCAAATGTGTTTGTGCGCAAGTGAAAGCAAGGAATTCAAATGGAGTTCGAATTCGGCTCCCCGATTTGTCGTTAACACCATTACTCAGCGGAAATAACTTTAAGAAGTAAGGGTGTACATTTGTAAAGATTTGAAATTAGGAATTTTTTTATTTCATTGAAACATTTATTTTCTCACTTAAACAAAGTGTCGTCTATGATATGTTTTTTCCTGTCTTCTCAAGCGATTAAAGCTTAGGGTCCATTTAAATTATCTATTTGTAGAGTGTAATGACCGTGCTAACTAAAGGATTGACAAGTAGTAATGTTTTAAATGTGACAAATTAATTGTAGGACAGTAAGCAATATTATATATATATATATATATATATATATATATATATATATAATTGCAGGAAAGAGAGAGTAATATCGTTCTTCATCAATTAATTGGCCACTCTAAAATTTGTCTTTCTTGTCGTGCGCCGATAGCTTAGAGGTAGAATCTCCAGTTGATGTCATATAGGTCAGGTTTCAATCCCGGTTAAAAGCAATCCGATCTCTAGTCGTACTGATAAGCATTGATACAGCAAGACAAGAGTGTATACTGATGACTATATATATATATATATATATATATATATATATATAGTCATCAGTATACAATCTTGTGACTACATATATATATATATATATATATATATATATATATATATATACAATACTGTGTAAAAGTATTAGGACAAGAACTATTTTATCTTTTATGAGGCATCAAAATAAAGTTTAAAACCACCCCCGTCATAACACTTTTGCACACTACCGGTAATGTGCAAAAGTATTAGGACAGAGGTGATTTTCCTGAAAGCCTCACTGAAACTCAAGCACAGAGTGAAAAGCCAAGTAAATTGCTCATAAATATTGATTATTTAAAAGAAATGTATTAAAAATAAATTATATTTAATTTTTCCTATTTTCTGTTAAACAAGTTATTTTGAAACTACTCATTATTCTATTATCCTTGGATATGACTGGCTTTTTTTTATTCCCCCCTCTCGAATTGATAAATCTAATGTTACTTCGCAAGACACACTTTCGAAACAAATACAAGCTGCTTGGCTGGAGATACCATTAGATACATTGAAGAAGCTTGTGATGTCAATGCCTTACAGAATGAAGGTTGTGATTAAAGCAAAAGGCTATTATATTAATTACTAAGTTTATTTTGTAACAAGTATTTTATTCTTGTTAAAGCATTTGTTGAGTAAATCAAATAAAATTACTTTAATTAAATTGTTTATTTTCTGTCAATATGCCACATAAGAGATAAAATAGCTCTTGTCCTAAAAACCATGCACAGTACTGTATATTTATGGTCATTCATTCTACCCAATGAACTTTTTCCCCCTAACCTTGTTGACCCTTCCAAGAAAAGATTAAATATGTATGTGTCATATTTCTTTTACTTTGATAAGTTTGGGGGACGTTCTGGGAAATTTATATCAAACAGAATAATCGATGAGCTTATTAAGTCGTCGAAATGGATTATAATTTATAACCACATTAGATGATGTTTTGTGTTTTCCTTTACACACACACACACACACACACACACACACACACACACACATATATATATATATATTAGATAATTCATCAAGTTTTTATTAGACCTCAACAGAATGCAGAAAGCAGTGGACGCCCGTTTCGTCCTATATTTGGGACTCATCAGATATGTCATACCAACTGTACCACGGGCCCCGGTGATGAAGAGGTAACTAATTAAACATATATATATATATATATATATATATATATATATGTTTAATTAGTTACCTCTTATATATATATATATATATATATATATATAAATAAAACTTACCCTCGTGAGGTGGGATGATAGGACACCCCGAAGTAGTCAAAGCAATGTCTGACTTCCAAACACTATCAGTGAGTTAGCAAAGTAATGGGAGGGAGAAAAAGAAATAAGGTGCCAACTAGGAATTATGAGTACTTTAAAAATTGTTAAAACGCTGACTATCTCATCAAAAGATCGTTGGTCTTAGAATAGTCAAGGATGCCATTATGATTGGTTTCCGCTCTGTCATCTTTCAACTTTGTATTTTCGCAACATTTCTAAGTTTTACTTCATTCTTGAAGCCGTTGACATTTTAACAATGCCGTTGCCAATATATGTACATTTAGAAATAAAGCAATGTATCTTGAATTCTGCGCAGATATAATCACGCTGTGCAAAATGTTTACAGTAAGGATAAGATATTCACTTATAAACTGTGAATTGAATTTCACATGATAATATTAATATATATATATATATATATATATATATATATATATATATATATATATTGAAACGGATTAGTATATAATACAGGTTTTTACCGAAAAATTAGAATTTTACAGCCAGCATCAGCAAAATACATAGCAAATACATAAACAGAATTATTTAATCACATAAATAATATTTATACTTACTATATCTAGTTATTAAGTCATTAATGCCTATTTAAATGTCCAGTATTAATTATAAAAATAGATCAGATATTAATTATAAACTTTTAAAAGACAATCTATCTCTGTTACAGACTTTAAAAAATCCATTGTTAAGTATCAAAAATCAATTATTTATTATGATGTTTCTCTCCACAAATATTAGTTATAATCATACTAAAAATATCTGTCATTATTTACCAGCAAAAAATGTATTAAGTTTTAAAAGCCAGTTATTAATTTTAATTTTTCTCATCAGAAAGTAATTATAAGCTTTTAATAAAGAACAAAGGTTAAATAACGACTTAAAAAAACACCATTAAGGATTAAAAATCAGTTACAAGCTATAATTGTTTTTCGCGTCAGATATTAGTTATAAGCTTTTAAAAACATCTAGTAATTAATATGGCTTCTAACAAAACCCGTATTAAGAATTGAAAAAAGAATAGTTATTACTTATAAGTTTTTTTTATTTAGATATTAGTTATAAGCTTTTAAAAACATCTAGTAATTAATATGGCTTCTAACAAAACCCGTATTAAGAATTGAAAAAAGAATAGTTATTACTTATAAGTTTTTTTTATTTAGATATTAGTTATAAGCTTTTAAAAACATCTAGTAATTAATATGGCTTCTAACAAAACCCGTATTAAGAATTGAAAAAAGAATAGTTATTACTTATAAGTTTTTTTTATTTAGATATTAGTTATAAGCTTTTAAAAACATCTAGTAATTAATATGGCTTCTAACAAAACCCGTATTAAGAATTGAAAAATGAATAGTTATTACTTATAAGTTTTTTTTATTTAGATATTAGTTATAAGCTTTTAAAAACATCTAGTAATTAATATGGCTTCTAACAAAACCCGTATTAAGAATTGAAAAAAGAATAGTTATTACTTATAAGTTTTTTTTATTTAGATATTAGTTATAAGCTTTTAAAAACATCTAGTAATTAATATGGCTTCTAACAAAACCCGTATTAAGAATTGAAAAAAGAATAGTTATTACTTATAAGTTTTTTTTATTTAGATATTAGTTATAAGCTTTTAAAAACATCCGGTGTCAATTATTAAAAAAATCCAGTATTAAGTGTGAAACATCAGCTAATTATAATTATTTTTCACACTTAGTTATAAGCTTTAGATACATCCGCAGTTATTACACGCCCACGAAAAACCAGCATTATATATTAAACATTAGTTATTAATTAAAAGTATTTTTTTAAATAATGTATTAATTTTAAGCTTAAAAAACAGGTATTAATTACCGGTTCATCAAAAAGCAGGTATTAAATATTAAAAATCAGTTTTTACTATGTTTTTTCTTATCAGATATTATTTAAAAGCTTTTAAAAAACATTCAGTGTTAAGTTCAGACTTAGAAAAAAAAGCCAGCATTATGTGTTATAAATCAGTTATTAAGAGTTTTTCCATCAGATATTAATTATAATTAAAAAATCGGAGATAATTACAGTCTTATATAAAAGTGAGTATTTAGTATTAAAAATCAGTTATAAATAATCATTTTTTTAAATATCAGATATGTATTATAAGTGTTGGGGAGTCACCCTTTTATACACACTCTGTGGACTCTTTGATGGTATACAAATAATCCTTCCTACAGAGAACGGCAGCTGTCTGTCGTTGTGTTGTTGTTGTTAGAATTGGTGTTTGTCAGAGCAGTTGAACCGCCTCTTGTTGGTCAGCACGAATATAGACTTATTACCAAGACTTACTTCTTTGTATATATTTGATTTCCACTAACAAGTATTCCTGAATTCTACTAACCGTGTACAGGTTGTATATCTTTTGTTCATTACACTTACCTTTTTTCCTCTCATATCTTTTTTGTGTTATTATTATATTGTGTGGTTTTCTAAACAAGAATTCACAGCAATAAGGTTTTAGAAAACATCCGGTAATAATTTTAGGCTTTTAAAAAAGCCACTATTAAGTATTAAAAATTTGTTATTAATTATAATTTTTTCAGATATTTATTGTGAGCTTTTAAAAACGTCCAGTGTTATTCATTGGCGTATAAAAATCCTGTATAAAATAAAATCAATTATTAATTATGACTTTTTATCAGATATTAATTATAATCTTTTAAAACAATTCTGTGTTAATAGATAAATAAATAATCCAGTGTAATGTATTAAAAATCAGTTATTAATTATGAGATTTTCTTATCAGATATTGATTATAATTAAAAAATATCCAGTGATAACAATAAGCTTATGAAAATAGAGAATTCAGTATGAAAATCAATTATAAATTAAAAGCTTTTTTCTTTGTCAGATATTAATAATAAGGGTTTTAAAAAACATGACATGTCAATTACGGGCATATAAAAATTCATAATGTATTAAAAATAAGTTAATAATTAAAAGTTTTTTTTCTTATCAGATAATAATTATAAGTTTTAAAAATGGTCGGTGTTAATTAGTGACTTATAAAAACATCTGTAAAAATCAGTAATTAAATATTTTTTACATATTAGATATTAATTATAAGCTTTTTAAAACATCTGGCAGGATAATTCCTGCCGGTTTATAAATAAACCTGCGTTAAGTATTAACAAGCAGTTGTTAATTATAAGTATTTTTCTGATCAGATAATTATTAAAATCTTTTTTAAAAAGAACCAGTGTTAGCTACAGGTTTATAACAAATTCAGCATTAAGTATTACATGTTAGTTTTAAATATGATATTTTGCTTATCAGATATTAATTATAAGGTTTTTTAAAAAAAAATCTGGGATAATAAGCGGCTTATAAAAAATCTCATCATTAATTACTAAAAACAGTTATTATTTATAAATTTTTCTCATCATATATTAATTATATTAAATAAACAAACAAACTAAAAAAAACCCAAAAAACAAGCGGTGATAATTACATGTTTTTTCTTATCAGAATTAAATTATAAGCTTTTTAAAAACATCACGTATTAATTACCGGCTTATAAACCCCCAGCAATAAGTTATAAATATCAGTTATTAATTATAAGCTTTTTCTCATCACATATTGATTATAAGTATTTATAAAACATCATGTGTTATATATCAGCTTTTAAAATGTTCAGTATTAATTATTATTAAACATCAGTGATAATTAATAACTGATATTTAATAATAATTAATACTGCACAGGATGTTTCATAAAAGCTTATGATCAATATGTGATGAGAAAAAACTTATAATTAATAAGCTTTTTCTCATCACATATCAATTATAAGCTTTTACAAAACATCTTGTGTTATATATCGTCTTATAAAATGTCCAGTATTAATTATTAAATATCAGTTATTAATTATAAGCTTCTTCTCATCACATATTGACTATAAGCTTTTAAAAACATCCTGCGTTAATGCTTATATAAATCCAGTATTCATAAATTTATTAATTTTGTTGTTTTATTCTCATCAGATATTAAACATAATCTATTAGAAAACATCTAGTGATAATTATTGGTTTATAAAACTCCAGCATTAAGTATTAAAAATCAGTTGCAAATTATATTTTATGTCAGATATTAATTACAACTTTTCAAACATCCAGTGTTAATTAAGGATTTCAAAAACCCAGTATTAAGTATTAAAATTAGTAATTAATTATATATTTTTTCTTTTTAAACATTAATTATAAGTTTCTAAAATATCTGCTGTTAATGATCGAATTATAAAAAAGCCAGTATTAAGTACAAAAGATCTGTTATATAATATAATTAAGATATTACTTATGAGCTTTTTGAAACATGTTAATTACAGACGTAAAAATAAAAACAGTATTAAGTATTAAAATCAGCTATTAATTACAAGATTTTCTTATCCGATATAAAAAATAACGGTGTTAATTACCGGCTTATAAAATGTCCAGTATTAAATATTTAAAGTCAGTTATTAAACAATCAGTTATTTTATATCAGTTATACGTTATAAGTTTTTTAAACATTCTATGTTAATTAAGGATTTATAAAAACGCAGTATTAAGTATTACATATTAATTATGAGTTTTTTTTTTCAGATATTCATAATAAGCTTTTTAAAAACGAATGTACCATAAATTAAGTTCTTGACATCATTCAAATGAGACAAAAAGCAACGCCAAGTCATGGAACTGAATACAGGAAACTACTCAACAAAATATGGAACAAATTAAGACAGTGTAAAAATGAATAGCTTAACGAAAAATGAGTAAAAATATAGAAATTGAGTATCACAAAATAAAGTAGATAAGCATAAAAAAGACATGCTCCTCAATAGGTTACATAACATCTGTAGACGGAACGCTCATATTAGAGAAAAAATACTTCAGCGACGTGACAAATACACAGGAAATCTCTTACACGACAAAAGAGAATAACTGGCAATATACAGAAATACCGACGGACCGGAAATATTCAAAATCGAGCTAGTCAAATGGAAAAGAAAAAAATGGCAGGACTAGACAGAATTGTAATAGAGATGCCAACAGCCTTGGACTAAACCAAAATTACAGAAATGATAATTGAAATCTATAGTATTAGTGATTCTTCGTTGCCAATTTGTTGTGGCGAAACTTCGCCGCAAAGTTATAGTAACCGGTTTGGCCGGAAGTAAGACACGGAAAACAGAACAGTGTATTAGTATATCAACAACAACATATATACAGGGTAAGTGTTAATAAAAAGTAAATAGAAATAAGTAAGTCCGAACGGTATAGTTACGCTGCTTATTGCCTGACTAGTAGCTGGCTTTAACTTCTTACTAGCTGCCGTCCTTAACTGCTGCTAACTGCCGTATTTAACTGCCTCCCGGAAGTTAGGCAGGTAATTATATATAGTAACAGGAAGAGTCCATTTCTCGTAGGAAGGACATATCGAAAGATCTAAGCAGATCTATTTTAATAGCACTACTTTGGAAACCAGGCTCACACGAACGTGAACTCCACCAAACAATCAGCTTAATAAGCTGAATAACAAAACACATCATCCGAATTTTGAAGAATTGAGCGCGCAGCAGAATCAGGTCAGAGATAAGGCAAGAACAGTGCGGGTTCGTCAACGATACCGGAACAAAGAACGCCATATTTGTTCTCAGATTGTTATAAGAATAAGCAATACAAATACACAAAGACATGCACCTTTGTTGTATAGACTATGCAAAGGCGTTCGACAAAGTATGCCACAAAGATTTGTTAGAGCTGCTCAGCAACCTTGTCATATTCGAGAAAGACATAAAAATAATCACGAACGTATAATGGCCGAAAACCGCCTACAAATGGACAGGAAAGGATTTCAGCAGATATACAAAACTAGAAAGGAGTGTAAGACAAGCCTGTGTCTTTCCATCCGAAAACAACGCATGATATAGGAGATGACCTTGAGCAAATGAATGGCAGAACAGGGTACAGAAGAAATAACAAGACAAAAATTATTAAAAGCTACAGGAAGATGTGAAGGGCCATGATCGCCTACGTCCTGAAAAGAAACGGCACATAAAAGAAGAAAAACATTCGCTGTTAATTACCTGCTTACAAAAAAATCTGTATTAAGTTTTTTTTTTAATTATTTCACCCCAAGCAAGGCGGTACCGCCACTGATGTGCAGGGAACTACATAAGAGAGTAAAAGTTTTAGACAGGAGGAGAGTGAAGGCAAAGACGAACCTGCTACAAGGGATGAAAGAGAAAGGGCAAGAGAAGGATGCGTACACGGGAGTGAAGACAGTTGCGAAGGTAGAGAGAAATGTAAAAGAACAAGCTACACGGGGTGATGTGGAAAGGACTGGAGTCAAGTAGAGTATTAAGAATCAGTTATATAATATAGTATTTTTCTCAGATATTAATTGTAAGCTTTTTAAAATCGTTAATTACCGGGTTATAAAAAATTTAGTTTTCCGAATAAAAATGAATTATTAATTATATGTTTGTAAAAATATCAGGTGCTAATTATAGGCTTATAAAAGGAACTGTTAATTATAAATATTGAAAAAAAAATTATATGTTGTTAAAAAATATCCCTTGTTAATTATAGGTTTGTAAAAAAAAATTGTTATAGGTTTGTAAAATATGGCAATACTTACAGGTTTAATGCATACCACCTATTGTGTAGAAGCACTGAATAAACTTGGTCACCTCGATGTTGTTCAATGATTAGCAAGCTTATCTTACTAGACCCTGTTACAGATGAGTAGTGCGTTCGAACGTCTCTGGGAATTCCACACTTTTGGCCTGGTGCCGCATCTAAGCGGCGCTTAGAAAATCAATACTGAATAAACTTCTCTGCGCGTATCATTGAAAAATGGACTCGTCCATCCACTTTGAGCAGAATGTGTGCTCATAGAACGGGTTTGAAAAGTTGGAGACAAAGCCGTAGTCCTTTCTAGCCGTACGCTTGTTGCAATGAACGATTGGATTCTCAATCCATATTCTCATGTGATCAAACAATTCTTCACTAAACCTTTTTGTACCCAATGTTTGCCTTAGTAGCCTTAGTAACAAGCAACTATAAGTGTGAAAAATCAGTTAATTATAATCATTTTTCCCATTTTTCTTAATTATAACCATTAAATACATCCGCAGTAATTACACGTCCACGAAAAACCAGTACTAAGTATTAAAATTAGTTATTAATTAAAAGTTTCTTAATAATGTATTAAGTATAACCTTAAAAAAATAACAGGTATTAATTACCGGCTTATAGAAATGCAGGTATTAAGTATTAAAATATTTGTTTGTTTGGGATGGTTTTAAAACAATTAAAAAAAATAGTTTGTAGATCAGATTTCATTGACGTATTTTTGTAAAGAGGGTTTTGTTGTGAGTCATATGTAATACTGGTATGTATATTTTTTTCTTTCAGAATATACTGCTTTAAAATTTTGTTTTCAAAAATGTATTACTGGTAATATTTTTTTCTTCATAAATATATTGTTGGTAATATTTTCTTCTCCGAAAAATATTCCTCGAATTTTCACTATAAAAATCTATTTTAATATTTTCAAAGTGTTTTGACCTCACTTGGGGGTTAACTATTTCCCCATAGCTTGGACCCTAACAGGTACTACCATCCTGAGTCCGGTTGTAACTGGGAACAACAGAAATTAAGAGGTCGTTCCATGCTCCTCAAAATTGCTAAATTAGAGGCCTGGCTGTCGGTTGCAGTTTATCGTCTAACCCAGGAACCATTTAAAAAACTTCCTTTCTTTCTTCCTATATATATATATATATATATATATATATATATATATATATCGAAGTTCTTGAAAAAAATTCGATGAAGGATCTATGATGATATTGGTCCTAACCTGATATGTCGACATCAGTCACATTACCGCCAACATTACGTGGCTTCCACTGTCTTTCCTAGAAATATTTTAATGACAATTGTTCTGGTAAGCTTTTCATCTGGGAAGCCTGCAGTTTTAAGTTAATTTTACTTTAAACGTGCTACAAGATTGTCTACTAGGTCTCACCGTTTTACTGTTTAACTGTTGAACTAGCCGGATGTAACCGTATGTTATATACTAGTTGTTTCTTTTCTCGCACTTGTCTGATAGCAACAATCTTTAAAAAATTGATTGCAACGCTAATCGCCATTCTCTGTATTCATTAAACCTGTTCTTCTATTGTCCTTTCTACTCACTTCTCACTGAAGTTATTCCTAGGAACTCATTACATCTTAGTGGCTTTTTAGATATCTCTTCTAATCACTGTTCTGTCAGACATTTACACAAGTTCGTTAGGTTGGTTATGCATTGTTGCCCTCAGCCCCTCTTTCTTTCAATATGTCCTGTGAGTTTTCTAAACTCTCTTTCCTCATTATGGACCGTAGAAATTTAAACTGTTCCTTTCTAGTGTTAAGTACACATACTGCGGAAAGAATGTTTGGGAAATTTGACACTCATAGAACAGTCTAAAAGTAAGGTACGCTGTGGGGAAACAGCGGTTAACCTACTTAAATATTGGATTCGAATTGAAAACTGAACAAGGAAAAATAAGGATGGTAAAGTATAAAAATTAATATTTGTTGATATTTCTGAGGGGAGATATTTACATTGTTTATATTACTCGGACTGTTGTTCTCATCTTTATTCACGACATCATATTCACGACGTTTCGACCGTCGTACGCTCTGACCTTCTTCAGGTAATAAGAATTTCGATTCCGATCTCAGGAGTAGGTTGCTTTCCTTCCATGAGTCATTCCACTTTTGAATGTCTTAGTTACCTCCATTTAACTCAGCTTTAAGTTTTTTGTTCACCACTGATGTAGCGAGGTACTGAACTCACAACTCTTTGGTCAAGTCTCTGGATCCAACTAACTAATTTACTGGGCCATATGTCCTTGAGTTAAATGAAGAAGACTAAAACACCTGGAAGTGGCATAACTCCATGAACGAGAACAATCTAGCCCATTGATAGAATGTAAATGGTAAAGTTCAAAATTCCAATCACCTGAAGATCGGAGCGAACAACAGCCAAAACGTCGTGGATATAGCAATAAAGATGAGGACAACCGTACGAACAATATTAATAATGCAAAAGTTTTTAGTACTTCATCTCAGAAATGTAGAGAAATAAGGATAATATGAGTTGAGAATTAAAATAATTTTACCTCTATAAATGATTTTAAACTCTCATTTATATTTGAACATTTTGGTTGCCACTGTTTTTAGTTGAACTCAGTCAGTTAAATGCCATATGTGATACACGTTTTGGGTGATTGTCTCGAAAGAGACAAGACTGACTGGGCAGAAGATTAGGTTAACATTGCTTTCTGCGGTAGACTGGTTGCCGACTAAGGCTATAGAACCCAATCTGTCATGTTATTTAACCCATAAATGGAGGGAAGAGACGGATTAATACCTTTCCCAAGGGTATTTGTACGTAAGTGAATGCAAGGAATTCAACTGAAATTCGAACTCGGCACCCCGATTTGTCGTTCCGAACCGATTAATTGGAGTAGATAGACTAAAATATCGCCCGGTTCACACTCCACCCACGTCTATTGAACAGGTGAAGAGGCTCATTCCTTGTTTCCTGTTTAGGATGTGGTTTCCGGCTTTCTCTTTTCCAATCTTTTTACCCTTACGTAGCCCCCTGCACATCAGTGGCGTTACCGCCTTGCTCAGGGTAATATGATTAAACAAAAAAAAATATATCCACTGCACCACAATGCACATCCCTTTAGTTGAACTAGACGTACTAAAACAACAGTGCGAACTTTCTGAAAGGAAAAATTCAGTGTAGATCAGTCGCTAGCTTTTCTGACTTCTTTTAATTAAGAAAAGAACGTAGACAGATAGACGCATAGCTCAACTTAGCGAAAGAGGCTGAGCTTTTATAAACTTTGAACTCTGACTTTTAAACAGACAAACCAGAAGAATGAAAAGACGTATTTTTTCCGATTTCTCCCAGGAAATCGTGATGTGTGTTCAATTTTATTCATTGTCAATAAATTCACGAAATAATTGGACGTGAATAAAACAAACAAGCACTTAAATTGCAGATTTTGTTTATCATCACTTGACTTATTAAATTCAACATTTGATAAGAGAACAACTTAAGAGATAATGTATTTAATTAAAGATTAAAACATTAGAAATTATTCGAGATAAAGAAAATATTACTAAACAGTTATATAAAATTGATTCTCCTATATGACAGGGAACGTTAAGAAATGTCCTCACAGATGAAGAAAGAATTAGAGCAACAGAAATGTAATTCTAATAATATAATATTTTCCGAAATGTAGTGTGTTGGAGTTATTGAAAAGTGAATTTCTCACTTGAGGATTCAGGTTCGGGCCGCATGGCAAACGCAGTGGGCGATT
Organism: Ascarosepion bandense; assembly: GCA_037127315.1. Classification (NCBI taxonomy): domain Eukaryota; kingdom Metazoa; phylum Mollusca; class Cephalopoda; order Sepiida; family Sepiidae; genus Ascarosepion; species Ascarosepion bandense. The sequence goes on from JBBBDQ010002223.1 coordinate 413,312, forward strand.
GTTGTTCTGTCTAAAAATTCTAAGAATTATATGGGCTGAACAGGTGAGAAACGATGAAGTTTTACAGAAAATGGAAACAAAAACGATACTTATACTCAACGAGCGAATTAGAGTTGAAATTTCTAGGGCAAATAAGGAAAGAGGGTTTAGAAAATTTGATACTTACAGGACACTGAGGGAAAGAGATTCAGAGAAAAACGTCGTATAACCTATCTAATGAGCTTGTGTAACTGTTTGGCAGAACAGAGTCTAGGAAAGTTAGCAAAAAAATATAAAGATCGACAAAGAATAATGAAATTCTGAGGAGCCATGTTAGCCCACGTCCATAAAGAACGAAACAGAAGAAGCAGAAGTAGAAGATAATAATAATAATAATACTCATAAGTACTTAGAATTCACCAGAAGAAAATAAAAGAAATAGTGCGTAAAGAATACTATAGAAGGCTACGACTGATATTAAAAACTGAATTGAATTCTCAGAGCAGAATTATGACCATTAATCACCTTACTCTCCCAGTGGTTCAATATAGTTTCAACATCTTGAACTGGACTCTAAACGACATCAGACAAATGGATTCTAAGACAAGAAAGGTTCTTTTTAAGCATAAGATGAATCATCCCAAGGCATATGTAGACCGTCTATACATACCCCGTGAGAAGGTGGAAGAGGTCACATTCAACTAGAATTGTCATAATACAACAACTATTGGCTTACTAACATACATGGGAACAACAAAAGACTGGATGATACAATTAGTCAAACAACATGAAAACAGAAAGAAAAATATTTAATAATGAGTGAAGGCATTAATTACAAACAAGATTTACATTTAGTAGATTCTGGAGAAAATCAAACAGAAGCCAAGAACCAACTATTGTGGCAAAGAGTATGAAAAAGAAAGCCAAGGATAACGCTCTTCAACGACCTATGCATGGCTAATATCCAGAACGTGCTAATAAACCCAATGTTGATAAAGTTAATACTCATCAATGGTTACGAGCATCTAGGTTAAAGTCTGAAACTGAAGGCCCTTTTCTTGCAGCGCGAGAACAAAATCTTTTCACTAGGAATTTTCAGGCAAATATTATACATAAAAATGTGGATCCAAAATGCAGGTTCTGTGATAAATACCAAGAAACAATAGACCATCTAATCTCAGGATGTTCTGTACTCACCCTGAATGAATTTAAAATTCGTCACGATAGAGTGGGGCAATATTTACACTGTACAATGTGGAAACACTATTGGAATTATGTAAAGAAACACTGGTATGAACATCACCAAGCACCGGTTACAGAAATAGAAGATGTCACCATTCTATGGGATTACACCATCTATATAGACAGAAAAATTGAAGCAAATAGGCCGTTGTAATGTAGTGGATATCGGTTTGAAACCAGAAATCGGAGAGCCGAGTTCGAATTGAATTTATTGCATTCAATTACGCGCAAATACCCTTGGAAAAGGTATTAATCCGTCCCTTTTCCTTCCAGCTATGGGTTCAATAGCAGGGCAAGATTGGGTTCTATAGCCTTGGTTGACAATCGGTCTACTGCGGAAAGACATGACAACCTACTGCGAGTAAAGCTTCAGCGCAGTCATTCATGCCTCTGTTGAGACATGATCACCCAAGCGTGTATCATATGTAACGTTTAACTGACTGATCAAAGAATCTGCATTTTAAGCTAACACCGTCTTTCAGGATGAGTGCTTGGTAATTTCTAGTCAGCAAGTGTTAATCATGTGCAGCAAGAATAAAACCACCCGTTTAAGCTTACGTAACCAATGACGGGTATGGGGTTGTCTGTCATTATTATTAGCCATACACCAACTTATGCAGTATTTTTCATTATTCGAGTTCTTTTTAGTTGTTCATTTAATGTCAGATCAGCAATACTAGTAAAATTCAATTAGCGAAAATGTAAAATAATTTAAAAATTTGCTCAGCAATAGAGCACAGTGATGCCGCATAGTAGAATATTTAAATCTTTACATAATTAACAAATAAAAAATTACTTTTGATTGAAATATTGTTACATTAATTATATTGTTTAAAACATTGTCGTTGTCTCAATCTAATATTCTTTTAAATCTAATATAACTTTTATAAAAGTGTGATGGTGCCCTATTTACAGCGAATAGACTCTTCCTACTACATGTAACAATAACCTGCGTGACTTCCGGGGACGCAGCTGAGAGACAACCAACAGACAGTCGTGAGGCAGTCGTGAGGCAGTCGAAATGCATCGTAACAATACCGTTCGGACTGACAGTTCTATTTGCTCATTAGTAACACTCGTATTTGTATATATGTTCTACTAGCAGTATAGCACGGCGTTGCTCGGGTGTAATGAAAGCTTTAAAACTAATCCATGGTCCTGGAGCTCAGACTCTTTAGACTTTGGCACGAAAGACTAAAAAGCAATAGTTGTTTCCAGTTAAAGCGAAACCGTAGGCTGAAAGAAAAATGAATGGATGTAAGTCAAATTTTGATTTCTGGTATCGATATCAAATAAGTTTTTTTACGTCGTAAACTGAATTTTGAAGGCTAAAAAAGTCCTTTGAGTAAATGGTATCATGGCTGAGACTAAGAACTACAATTATACCTACTTAGAGCCAAACCCGAAGCAAAAACTAAAATAAAAGGTCTGAAACCCCCCCCCCCCCAAAAAAAAAACAGACATACAGGCAGATAAACAGACACACACAAAAGCATCTTGCCTTTTATATATATATATTATCGATTTTCTACACTATTGTAAGAACTGCAATTTTAAAACTTCTGAATATCGTTTCTTACGTCTTTGTCTCTGAGTGTATCAAATTTGATTAAAATCGGACCACTCTTTCGATAACACGATTTTTTCGATTATTGATTTTCGATATTTATCGGGGGTACCTCGATACAAAACCTATCTAAGAAAACTCGCAGATGCTTATAGTACAACTGTGTAAATTTTCAAGAAAATCGTTTCAGCCGTTTTGGAGTCTATAGGTAGCGGACACACACACACACACACACACAAACACACACAGTTCCATTCATAAATAAGTTTAGATTATTCCAATACACTGTTTGAACCTACCTTCTTGTTTCCGTGTCTTTTATCCTGGCGGTAACTTAGGCCACAACAACTTGACGACGAATTTTCGCCACGATAAAAACAAAAGTAATTTCTAGTTTGTGCTTATGCTATTAGTCTTTATGGTCGAAGTCAAGTAGTTTTCATAGTTCCGACGATGTTATGTATTAGTTTTGATTAGGTTTGCCGCTTTCATACATAATGTGGTTCACTGAATCATCTATTTATCTACAGAGCCGGCATTTATTAGTTTTTCGGGCTTTTGAGTCATTTTCTCATATTTTTATTTTGTTTTACTCTAATGAATTTATTCAGAATTTTAAAGATAAGCATTTCTCTTTTTATGTGTTATCTGCATAACCACATTCATGATTGTTCATTTACACTCGCTTTATCAGTCAGTTAAGTGCCATACGTGATACACGCTTAGGCGATCATGTCTCGAAAGAAACATGACTGACTGGGCAGAAGAATATCTCGCAGTAAATTGCCATTGCTTTCTGCGGTAGACAAGTTGCCGGCCAAAGCTATAGAACCCAATCTGTCCTGCTATTTAACCCATAACTAGAGGGAAGAGACGGATTAATACCTTCCCCGAGGGTATTTGCGCGTAAGTGAATAAAAGAAATTCAACTGGAATTCGAACTCCGCTCCTAGATTTTTTGCTCCGAGCCGATGTTCACTGCACCACAACGCACATCCAATGCACTTACTTTATATGCCTCTTAAATTCGCGGTGGCGAGTGTGCTTAATGCTTTCCCTTCTAATACTTTTTCTGGCTTTTTTTTTAATTCACCATCACCATCGACAATCGTCTTTGTGGCTGTTGTCATGATATTATATGCATTTATTTTCTTCTATATTAAATGGCGTCGAAGGTGACGACAGACACCTTGTCAACATCGTCATCAGCATCGTCATCATCAGACAAAAACTTACCTTGTACGCATTGAACCTTCAAGCTATTTCAGGTGTTGTTTCTAGAAACAAGTATTATTGGCCGACAAAGGGGCACATATTCTGCTTAATGCTTTTAATGAAAGTGACCGACTAATTAATGAATTTCAAAATTAAATTATTGCAGAAGATAATTAATACATTTATGCTTGCCTTTCATCTATGTGTCGCTTTTGTTTCTCTTCTCGTAATCAAGAGGTTATTTTCAATTATATGAGCTTTCTTTTATTTTATTTGTAAATCTTAGATTCATTCATTTATTTCGAATGGATTTAATTTCGTCCTTTTCGTAATTGGCGGGTTATGAAAGCCGTAAAGAAACAGCGACATATGCGACGAGTGTTTGTTTTCTTTGAAACACAACAGGAATTCATAAAATAAAACTTCATTTCTCTCTGTGTTCTTACTACATGCTATTTCCTAACGATTCTGAAAAGCCTATGTAAAATCAGTTTTCCTTTTACAATTTGCATTTATTGTTTTTTTCCTTCAAGCTGATGGCATTCACTGGCTATGAAGTAAAAGCAAATCTCTTTAATTCACTAGAACTCTCCTCAGTATTCTCGCTGGTCCGGATATTTTCTATTCATCATTGATTTTTCACTTGATAGACCCTCTTTGTCAATAGTATTATTTACCCTGGTATCCTCACTGTTTACGATGTGGTGCGGTGAATATCGGCTTGGAACGAGAAAGCGGCGAGCAGTTGAATTCCTTTCATTCACATGCGCAAATACCTTTGGGAAAGGTATTAATCCGTCTCCAGTTATAGGTTAAATAACAGGACAGATTGGGTTCTATAGCCTTGATCGGCAACCAGTCTACCGCAGAAAGTAATGGCACACTACTGCGGGATAATTTTTTGCACAGTCAGTCATGTCTCTTTCGAGATATGATTGCCCAAGAGTTTATCACGTATGGCACTTCACTTACTGACTGATCCTCGCTGTTAATTTACTAAGCGTCGCTTAGATGTGGCACAAAGCCGAAGGCATGGGGTACCCAGTGAGAATCGAACTTACTACACAGTTGTAATAGGTTTCAGCGAGACAAGCTTGTTAACCATTACACCACGTAAGGGTGCCCTACCCTGGTATCCTCACTGACACGGGATGTGACATAAGGTCGGGTTTAGCGTAGGGAACCCGAGTGCGTACACGACAAAAAAAATCCCCAGCCCAGCAACTGTCGATTGCACTGGCATCGGTAGCCTCTCTTTATTGTAACGGGGGGGGGGTGTATCATCGGGTAGCTGTTCGCCTTGACCTGGTAACTTGCAGTATTTATTTTCCTCAGTTACGTCCCTGTCCGCAGACAGAGCCACAACTGATTAGCATCAGTGCATGGAGTACTGCTGCCATTTATGGTCAGGTGCTCCTGCCGTTCTCCTCAGTGTTCTTGACAAGCTCCAAAGGAGAGTCTGTAATGTGATGCGTACTGATCTGGCGACTCGACTGCAGCCACTTTCCCATCGTCGAAATGTGGCCTCCCTCTGTCTCTTCTATAAATACCTTCATGGCTTCTGCTCGGATGAGCTTAAGTCACTGATGCCTCCTCAACAGGTGTTTACCCGTGCAACCAGACTGGCAACTGGGTCCCACCCATTCACAGTCAGGTTAGCCAAATGCAGACGACAATTCTACTCCTGCAGCTTCCTCTCTCGCACTTCCCGCCTGTGGAACTCACTCCCGTATTCTTGCTTTCCTGACGGCTACGACCTCCAGAAATTTAAAAGCAAAGTTAATACTCACCTACTAAACACTGGACTCTAGCTCTCTCCCCTCCCCTGTATAATCTTCACTTTCTCTCCGCCCATGTATCTGTCATTGCACCTGCTTTCTCAGCTTTCTATTGTTCCTTTCTAACTAGCTTGTACTCCTCACTCTTTTCTAATTAATCTTTCTACATTTATGTAACCTCCTGCACATCAGTGGCGTTTCTGCCTTGCTCGGGGTGAAATGATTAAAAAAAAAGAAAAAAGACAGTGACGAAACTAAGATATAATAAATCCTTACCCGATATCGTTGAAAACAGCCGTTTCCATAAGGGAAAGATTCGACAGTCATTAACAAATTAGTTACTATTGCTGTCGGTAGAAATTTATAATACTTTTTTTTAGTCATTTTTTTTTTTTAATCATATCACCCCGAGCAAGGCGGTAACGCCACTGATGTACCGGGGGCTACGTAAGAGTGAAAAGATTAGAAGAGAGAAAGCCGGAAACCACATCCTAAACAGGGAACAAGGGATGAGCCTCTACACCTGTTCAATAGACGCTTCACAGCTCATCAGTACGGTTAGATATCTGATTGCTTTTACCAACGATTGAAACCCGACCGAATTGGCATCAGTCGGTGATTCTCCCTCTGAGATATGGGCGTTCGGTAGAAGGAGGCAGACTTTTAGAGTTCAACTAAACCTTATTTTTTGTGGATAACCATATCTAAATACACGTTACGTTTAATTAGTAAACAGTATATTTATTTATTTTAGCCTACCGGCCTGAATATTCGAAAACTCTTATTAATGAAGAGATGTGTCGTCTTCAGGCAGGATTCAAACTTGCATCCCTCTTGAAAGAATTTTTCAGGAAATTCTACTCTCACATTTCGCTGTTATAGCCCTTTATCGTATTAATGTAGATTTCCTTCCTAGCTTTTTGTTTAAGTTGACATGGAAAGTTAATAGCTTCATTATATCATTATTTCCCCTTCTAGTTAAATATATCAACGCTTTTTGGTGTTGCTACTGTTGGAAGTGGCGGATGTGCGTTGTGGTGCAGCGGATATCGGCTTGGAACGTGAAATCGGGGAGCCGAGTTCGAATTCCAGTTGTATTCATTGCATTCACTTACGCGCACATACCCTTGGGAAAGGTATTAATCCGTTTCTTCCCTCCAGTTATGGGTTAAATAACAGGACAGATTGCATTCTTTAACCTTGGCTGGCAACCAGTCTATTGCAGAAATTAATGGCAACGTACTGCGTGATGATCATCTGCCCAGTCAGTCATATCTTTTTCGAGACATGATCGCCCAAGCGTGTATCACGTATGGCACTTAACTGACTGACTGTTGGAAGATTTAAAATGAATTAGTTTTCATTATTTGGTGAAGTTCTTCATGATTGTATAGCGTCAGTCGATGTGATCTGATGAAGAATAGTCTTCTTTAAGACCCACGTACCTGCATTCGGTCTTTTTTGATAAATGATTTGAGAAAATATTTGTTTATAGTTTTTTATGTCTTTCTTTTATCTTCTTTTTCTATATGCCATGTCCTTCTAAGACGTAGACGATCATGGCCCTTCACAATCCCCTATCTCTTGTCGCTTTTAATATCCCTTTTCCTGTTATCCCACGCAATTCCGCTCCAGATTCCATCTGCTCAAATCCTCTAACTATATCACGCGTTGCTTTCCCTTGTCTCTCCTTCCCTTCCCTTCCCGTAAGCATCGGATTCTCCAATCCCTTTTTCCACAGAAATTTCAGCTGTCTTTTCTTGATGTTAACTATAGGTTTCTTTTTCGTGTCTACCTTCTCCAAAACATTGTCGTTGCTCACATGTTCTGTCCATGGTATCTTCAGCATCTTTCTGCAAATCCACATTTCAGTTGCTTCAAGACATTCCTTCAAGAGTAATGGACATCTGCGTAAAATATTTGGTGAGGGATACATTGAGGATCAACTGTTTTACCATTTGGGTCTGACGAGCCGCAATAATAACATCATTATGCGGTGAAATATGTATTACCCACTGAAATGTTAGTAAATCAAAAATATTTTATAATATATATATATATATATATATATATGTGTGTGTGTGTGTGTGTGTGTGTGTGTGTGTGTGTGTGTATACAGTACTGTACAAAAGTATTAGGATAAGAACTATTTTATCTTTTATGAGGCATATTGATAGAAAATAAGCAATCTAATTAAAGTAATTTTATTTGCTTTACTCAACAAATGCGTTAACAAGAAAAAGTACTTGTTACAAAATAAACTTCATATTTAGTATAATAGCCTTTTGTTTTGATCACAGCCTTCATTCTGTCAGGCATTCACATCACAAGCTCCTTCAATGTATCAGCTTGTATCTCCTGCCAAGCAGCTTGTATTTGTTCCCAAAGTGTGTCTTGCGAAGTAACATTAGATTAATCAATTTTGTTTATCCAAAATATCCCATAGATGTTCAACAGAGTTGAGATCAGGGCTTTGCGGGGGCCAGTTCAAATTCCGAAGCCTTCCTTCCTCTTCCTTTTTAGTTAAATAATTCTTACAAAGGTTTGAAGTATGTTTAGGGTCATTGTCTTGTTGATGAATAAATCCTTGTCCTATTAAACGTATCCCAGATGGGACAACATGGCGGATAAGAATCTGGTGATATATTTTTATCCATCTTTCCATCAATTTTCTTTATGTTTCCAACTCCCTGATCACTAAAGCTTCCCCAAACAAGTATATTTCCACCTCCATGCATTTTGCAAAGTAACTTTATATATATATATATATATATATATATATATATATATATATATATACATTAGGCTACCCCAGTATTTAAAAAATATGTATTTCATACTATTTTTAGTATTTATTGCCAAGTAGATTTGTCCCTCGCCCGGGAAAGAACGACATGAGCAACAGGTGTCTCTGGACCGTTACCCTGCAACTGTGCGCATCAAACACAAAATCACTATCGGAACATGGAACGTCAGGACACTCAACTGTGGACAACTAGAGAATGTCAAACAGGAGATGAACAGACTGAATATCAACATCCTAGGCATATGTGAAACAAGATGGTCTAATAACGGAGATTTCAGTAGCGACACCCACAGGATAATATATGCAGGAGGCAAAAAAACAAAAAAAGGGTCGCTTTAATACTAAATAAACAAATGAAGAGATGTGTACTTGGATACTGTCGGAGAGAGTCCTCTTGGTTAAACTGTGGGGAAGGTCCTTCAATATAGCTATTATAGTAGTTTATGCGCCGACAACTCAAAGCTCGGGGGACGAAATAGAATCTTTCTATTCAATACTGGACAGTGCCAAGGCTCAGTGCAAAAGCCAAGAAGTTAGGATAATAATGGGGGACTTAAATGCCAAGGTAGGTAAAGATAGAGAAGGAGACACGAACGGCAATTTCTGACTAGGAGAGCGCAACGAAAGAAGAGAAAAATGGATCCAATGGTGCTCAGCCAATGTCCAGGTTATTACTAACACCTGGTTCCAAGAACACCCACGAGGTTTATGGACATGGAGAAGTCCAGGAGGCGACACAAAGAACCAAATAGACTATATAACTATAAACAAGAGATTCAGGAACGCAGTGGTCCAATGCAAAACATACCCAGGTGCCGACTGCGGAAGTGACCACGTCCCAGTAATCTGCAAACTAAAACTGAAACTCCGAAGACTAAAGAAGCCCAGTACATCACCAAGGCTGCAATACGACACGCTAGAGGACGATCTCACCCTGCAGAAAGAATACAATAACAGCGTGAGAAAGAAATGTGAAGAACAAATTGGAAAAGGGTACTCAAAATGGGATTCGCTAAAAGAAGCGATGGTGACCTCAGCGAACAACATTGCCCCAAAGGAAATCAGGCGCAGAAGAAAAAACGAGTGGATGACCGAAGAGATCCTCCACATGATGCAAAGTTCGGCCGGGTTTCAATCCTAGGTAAAGAGCAATCGGCTGTCTAACCGTACTCATGAGCTGTGATAAAGGCGAAAGAGATAAAAAATGTGGATGACTAGAATATATATATATATATATATATATATATATATATATGACACCTAATGAACCTGCCTAGATTTCCCCTAAACAGATAATAGAACAACTAAAATATTGTGTACACACAAGTATTGGGAAATTAAATGGCGTCAGTTGGCAATCCTACCTGTGAGCTACGGGTGTTTATATATATATATATATATATATATATATATATATATATATATATTGTCCTAAGTTTTAGGAATGGCTATGAGTTTCATGCTACAGAGGTTTACTGGATTATTTTCGATTTGAATTATTAATTAGCGTTTTTTTTTTCTTAAAGTTTGTTATGGGTAAAAAACCTCATGGACTAATATTTTATATTTTTTAAATGTATAATCATGTTAGGTTAATAACACAGTTTGAAATTTATCTCCTTACATATATATATATATATATCTATATATATATATATATATATATATATATATATATTCGTTCTACTTGTATATGATGTAAGCATTAGGCTTAGATATATGTTTTCTCATTGCTCATTTACAGGAATGGATTTTTTCTTTGCAGTTATACCCTGTAATCTTAACTAAAAATCAGGTGGCCGACGTCACTCGCAACAATGTCGGTAGGGAGTCCACCAGAATATTTCCTATCCGAAATTAATAAAATTTTACGTTCTGTTTTCTGTCGTTGTTGTCGTCAAACTGATCTAAAATCAAGAAATTGATTGTTCTAAATAGCGAGATTCATTTAGTCATTTTTTTTTTCGTTTAATGAAACTTCACTTTTAACTTCCGGCTTCAGTTTTTTTTTCATTTATTTCCTTTTTGTTTTTGTTTTAGCTTGGCAGGGATAAATCTGCTGTCGACCAATATATTTCTTCAGAGTTTCTTTCATTAACGCTGATGTTTTAATTGCAACGGCGACACTACGGGTGGCAAGGTAACCACCACAGGGATAATTCTTGTACGAGTTCTGAAGAAAATATGCGAAATCCAGCATAATCAAGGTGGTAGCAGTGTACACTTGATATCAAGATATATGGGTTTATTAAGTTTCAAATCACGTAATTAAAATTGCCAGAAAACATGATGTAGTGACACTGGCAAATTAATATGCCTAATTTGCATAAGAGCAAGAGAGAGGCTATATAACTCGTCACTGAGAATAAGTACGGACAAGCGTAGTGACTGAATAGTGCTAAACTTCACTTCACATCGCATAAGATACCTTTTTTGTTTTTAATCTGGTTCAACCCAAGCAAGGCAGTAAAACCACTGAAACACGAACTGTTGCTGGGTTAGGGTTAGGGTTAGGGTTAGAAACATAAACATTACTAAGGAGTGGGAACAGTAGATAACGGTTGATATTTTATTTAAATTTTCGCAGATTAAATTTGGCTAGAAAAAAGAGAGTTCCACAAACGAGAAGTTATCGGTATAAAATACCTTGCTACAATTTGAGAAACAGAGAAAACTAATAAAAAGAAAAACAAATACCTTTGCAGGGATTTCTTTGACCAATTTGCTAAGCATTATAGTAAGTTCCTTTATATATTTAGCACTTTCTTCAGTATTTTCTTAGGGCTCATAACGGCTGTGTCCTAACGCACACAGACCTTACCAGATAGATTTCTTTCGATCTCGACGCCTATCATTTTGACGCGTTTTTAAATATTACGAACACAGCATTAAACGAAATCTTCAAAATTTTATTAACTCACAGGTTAAATGTTTTGTTTTCGAGACATCGGCTTTTCTTTTCCTTGTTTACAATCACCAGGTGCAGCGTTCTTTTTCCCGTCGTCTTACAGTGCAAATGCGAATATAAATGTTACAAAGAGTATTAATTATATTACTTTCTCACAAGTAAGTTATTTCAGTTGAGAGTACTTAATAAATAGGTCCTGGGTATGACGGTAAACTGCATCCAGCAGCAAGGCTTCTGATTGGGAGGTTGTGAGGAGCATGGAACCACTTTTTAATTGCTGTTGTTCCCAGGTGCACCCTGACCCGGTGTGGTAGCACCTGTTAGGGTCCCATTATGGGGACACAGTTTATCCTCAAACTGGGGTCAAAACACTATAAAAGTATAAAAATGGAACTTTTACAGAAAAAAAAAATACATTTTTGGGAGGAAAAATATACTAACAATACATTTTTGAAGGAAAAATATACCAAGCAAACGTTTTTGAAGGGAAAATTTTACCAACAATACATTTTTGAAGGAAAAAGATTACCATAACACATTTTTGAAGAAAAAAATTATTACCAGCAATATATTTTTGAATGCAAAATTAGAAGACATCTTCAGTTTTCTAAAATAAAAAAAATAACAAAAAAACGTTTTTCATCAAAATCTAACTAAATCAACCTTCTCACTATAACTGAAAATTAAAAAGAATTACTTTTAAAGCCCCACCTTTCTGGCATTAAATAACCTACAGAGGTTGGTATGCCGTTAAACAAAACTCAAACTCCATAAACTTAATAAATGTTGTCTCTGATTTGCATTAAGGTTTTCCCGCTTATTTATTTTTATTTTTATTTTTATATATATATTTTTAATCATATCACCCCGAGTAAGGCGGTTACGCCACTGATGTGCAGGGGGCTACGTAAGAGTGAAAAGATTAGAAGAGAGAAAGAAGGAAACCACATCCTAAACAGGGAACAAAGGATGAGCCTCTACACCTGTTCAATAGACGTAGGTGGAGTGTGAACCGGGCGATATAATCTTTTTACTCTAAGCAAAGCAATACAGCAATTGGTATGCAGGAGGTTGCATAAGAGAAGAGTAAAGAGAAAAGGGAGCAGATCATCGTCGTCGTCCTGCGGCCTTGGCCGAGATAGAACTCACTACACCCCTCCAGTATTCCCTTTTTCATTTGGAACCTTAGCACAGTTTATAGCGAAATTCATAATCTTGTCAAATAGCTGAAAACTTGATGCTTCGCCAGGGCTACCAAGGGTGATTTTATTGTGTCACCAACACTGGATGGGTTACCTCCAGGCCCCATCTCGTTATTTAACCTATAACTGGAGGGAAGTGATGGATTAATACCTTTCCCAAGGGTACTAGTGCTTAAGTGAATGCAGGGTACTCAACTGGAATTCGAACTCGGCTCACCGATTATCTCTTTTCGATCCGATATCCATTGCACCCTAACGCACATTCGTCACTGAACGCTTACAGCACCTGGACTTCCCAAGCGGTCAAACATCTAAGTACTGACCAGGCTAACGTTGCTTAATTTCGGTGATCGAACGAGAACCGGTCTATTCAACGTGATATGCCGTAAGCACAAATCATAGGGAGGGTTGAAGAATGGGTAAGAGAAGGATGGGAAGACTGATGTGAAGAGAGCTGCGTGATAGTAGAGTGGAAATGGAGAAGAATAAGATGCAAGAGATGTCGGGGAAAGGATGGGAGTCAAGCAGATAAGAAATGACAATTGACGTTGCATTTGTACTTTTAGAGATTGTCGCTATCAAGGAAGCAAGTATATGGAAGAGAGCAGTATTCAGTGAACGGGTGGATGGTAGATTATTTTATGAGCAAGATGGATTCAGACAAGAAAAACTTCATAAAGTCAACATATGTTGATATTTATTTTTGTAAAAGTGGAACTTCCTGCCATCCTAAGAATAGAATGCTCTACTTTATAAAAGACAGTAACGAGCAGTATGGATGAAAAAAGGTCTTAGGCATTCGCCTATGATACTGTCAGCTCTCTGCCTTCGGGTAGAGGGCGCTCTCTGCTTCCGAGCAGAGAGCACAAACCCAGTCGTGGTTCCGCCGAAGGGTAGATCCACGACTGGAGAAAAATAGACAGACATTTTTTGGCCCGGCTATATGGCCGGGAATACCCACTATAAAATGACCATGTGTCACATCTGGCCTTGCGTGGGAAGGCTAGTAAATACAAAAAGGTCTTAGGCGAAGGCATTCACTATTCGATAGTCGATTTCGCTCCAACCCGTGGCTTGCCTATATGTGTATTATTGCTAATTGTACCTTAGTACAATAAATCTGGAATACGAATTCCAGGAATAATTCTTATTCCTGGTGTTGAGTACCATTCTTCAACTGATCATTTTATACTGTATTCCTTTTCGGGATATATCAATTTCCTTCTGTGTTACTTAGAATTCAAGCTTAGCAACCACGTTTCATTAATTTACTATTTAATTTGCTATTTTTTATAATCTTCTCACCGCAAGCAAGGCAGAACTGTCACTGTTGCGCACTGGGTTACATAATAGGAGAGTGAAGAGAGTGGAAAACAGGTCACAGTAGGTGTCGGCGAATGGGTAAGGGAAGGACGAGTATATTGGTGTGAAGAGAGCTGCGTGAGGGGCAAGTGTAAACTGAGAAGAAGGAGGGGAGTCAAGGAGATGAGAGATGACAGTTGACGCCGCAGTTGACGTTGGATTTAAACTCTTGGAGATTGTAGCTATCAGAGAAGCAATAATATGGAAGGGAGTTCCACAGGCGGAAAGTGCGAGAAAAGAAGCTGGTAGAGTAGAAATTGTGGTAACACTTGCATTTTTTCGCAGTAAAAGGTGGAACCTTGTTTCCAGTCTAGTAGCTAGGGTAAATTCGTGCAGGTGGGTGGGGGCACCAAGAAGCTAAGCTCGACGGAGTAGAATCCGCGAAAATCTTTATAGAAGAGACAGAGGGGAGTCACATCTCGTCGGTGAGAAAGTGACTGGAGTCGAGCCTCCAGAGTGTAGATGCCAGCAAGATCAGTAAAAGTGTTTTCCAGCCACTCGGTATTATAAGAAATTATACGGCAATTTACAAAAATGATATTCACCGACATATTTATTTAAATTCATTTGTTTTGAACATTATTTTAATGAATACGTGTATTTGAGCGGATAGTCTGTATTTTCTATAACTAAACATCACCCCGTGCATCTTGTTCTTTTTCTTTCTCTCTACCTTCGCAACTGTCTTCACACCTGTGTTCCCATACTTCTCTTGACACCCTCTGTAACTGGTTCGTCTTTCTCTTCACTCTCCTCCTGCCTAAACTTTTATTCTCTTATGTAGCCCCCATGCGCATCAGTAGCAGTATCGCGTTGATTGGGGTGAAATGATTAAAACAAAAAAGTACAATTTAATTATGTTCGAGAAATCTATCTTCTGGTTGGATTCAAACTTGCATACTCCTGTATGCCTGGGAGATGCCACCATTAAACATATCTCCCCCTAAAATAAAAAGCGAATATTTATAATGTAGTTAAATTCAAGGTCGAAAACGATAAAAATCGCAGTAAATTATGAGGTAAATATGAATGCGACAAAAATAGATAAATGAATTCCTACAAGTTAATTAAACAAAGAACATCTCCGGTGTGTTTTAATAGCAATATATATGTCTTCCAAAAGCTTAGCAAGGTATTAAGGAAAGAATAAAATCGTTAAAGACAAATAAAAGAATTCTGAACTGCTATGTAATATTAATCCCCCAATATGGCAGTGAATGCCGGAAAACTTTCTCACGGATGAAGACGATACTTGAGGCAACCGTGATGTGGTTATATGACAACGGTGCATTTTAACGACTGAGTTTTCATACTGCAGATTATGCCCATAGATAATGCCATATAATAATCATTTGGATTGCGTCATATTCTACGAGACATGATAGAATACTGCTACATTTTGTTAAAATGAAACTTACCTTTCAATATAAGAATGAAAGAAAGATACTTAGATGTGAAAAGAATGAAAAGATAAAAAATAAAAATAAAAGTTAATTAACTTGCATAGGTAGATAGCAAGTCACATTGAGATAGATAGATAGACAGATAGATGTAGAATATAGTGTAATAGATAGATAGATAGATAGATAGATAGATAGATAGATAGATATAAAAACTGCGATAGATTGGCAATGCACAGGCTGTGAAATATATATATATATATATATATATATATATATATATATATTTTTTTTTTTTTTAATCATATCACCCCAAGCAAGGCGGTAACGCCACTGATGTGCAGGGGGCTACATAAGAGTGAGAAGATTAGAAAAGAGAAAAACCGGAAACCGCATCCTAAACAGGAAACAAGGGATAAGCCTCTTCACCTGTTCAATAGACGTGGGTGGAAATTTTTCCATCTCTTGTTCAGCATCAGTAGCTGTGTGGATGGATGTATACAGGGTAGACATGGCCAGTTTCAAAGTAATTGTACCAACTTATATATATATATATATATATATATATATATATATATATATACACTAGTATAGGGTAGGTATAGATGTGGAATAATATTCCGTATCCAACGAAATTAGTCAGTTAAGTGCCATCCGTGATACACACTTGGGCGATCATATCTCGAAAGAGACATGACTCACTGGACAGAAGTAGGTTGCCATTGCTTTCTGCGATCCAACGATATATTCTTCTTAAAAAGTTGAGTGAATAATATTTGTTTAGAATTTATAACATAAATATGATATAACATCGCAACAGTGATATTATAACATAATTATGTTATAAATTATATATATATATATATATATATATATAGAGAGAGAGAGAGAGAGAGAGATAGATAGATAGATAGATAGATAGATAGATAGATAGAGATGAAAAAACTTAAATAGATTGGCAACGAATAGACTGTGATATATATATATATATATATATATATATATATATAAAGAAAGAAAGATAGATAGATAGATAGATAGATAGATAGATAGATAGATAGATAGATAGATAGATAGTAACAGTGACAGTGTGTGGTGATTCTACATTGAAAGATACGAACAAACTAAAAAATATAAAAATTTATCGACTCTGATTTATAAGAGTGAGGAAGGAATTTGTGATTGAGAAACGCGAGGCATTGAGGTACACGAAGAGCCAAAGTAACAACAAGACCAGACAGTTCCCTGGTCCTTGAACGGGAAGGTGCTAATAAACTTTCACTCATGCCCAGGAGAAAAATCAAACATTCAAGTTGGCGCTCTGATTGAAAAAAAAAAGCTAAGGTTTCTCATTTGACGCGACGGATTGAGAGATTAATCTCCCGACTTCCATTACTGTTGAAACTGATATTAGCTAAGTAAGAAACCTATCATTGTGAATTCTTATGAATGACAAAAATCAATCAGAAAAACAGCTAAAGCTCATCAGGTCTCATAGATAAAATATCGAGACGTTCCATCCTTTCATCTAAGTCATTAGGCGATCTTAATCAATACGATGGAATCGACGCTCACGGGCAAGCTAATTTTTACAATTTCCCCAGACTTTCTTTGATGGCTGTCGCCTAATATAGATGCCAATTTGAGAATTTGCATACTTAAGACTTGATGAGGTGACAAGAGGGACAAGAAAGAATTTGATGATTTGGTTTAGCAGAAGAGAATGGAAAGGAACAAAGTTTTATAGATGGAGAGGGTGGCGGAGCGAAACCAAGAAAAGTTGAAAGAAGAGAGAAAATACAAAGAGGAAAGCGGAAAAAAGAAAAAAAAGAGAGAAAAAGAAGAAGAAGAAATAGGTATTAAGGATGATGGTAAATTAAAGAAAGAGAACAAAAAGGAACTGTAGAAAGAGGTAAAAAGCAAAGGAATTTCATAGAGCGGAAATGAAGAGAGAAGAAAGAGGAAGAAAGAGTTAAAAAGAATAACCAGAAACAAGTGTCGAAAGAGAAAAAAAGAAAAGAAAAGAAGGTGGAGAGAGAGAGAGAGAGAGAGAGAGAGAGAGAGAGAGAGAGAGAGATTGAAGAGTGAACATAGAGAGAAGTAGAGAAAATAGTTATCAAGAATGATCATAGAATAAAGTGAAAGGAAAAGATAACTGTAGCGAGTGAAAAGAGATGAGGAGGAATATTAAAAAAAAAGAAATTAAAAAAAAAGAAGAGGAAGAAATAGGAGTAAATGTTCGTTTTAACTCCCGACGGCTTTCCCCCTTCAAATTTATTCAAAATAGCATTATTTTTGTGCAAATGTATATGCTGAACTCAAATCAACATTTAGTTATTGAAAAACCTACCTTTTTCGCTTTGAAAGTCCATACAAAAAACGAACTATATCTCGTACTTTTTCTCTCCTGTAACTCTCAGGAAGTCATATAATTAACTACAGAATGACGTTCTACATAGGCAGCAAATTTCTGTCGAGTTTTGGTCGATTTTCTTTCTTTACTGAAACTTCCGGCAATGTACTTACTGTTGTGAAAGTAATAAGCGTAGAAATACAATAGCGCATTACTTTCATGACAGGAAGTACATCGCCGGAAGTTTCAGTAAAGGATGAAAATCGACCAAAAATCGGCCAAAATTTGTTGCCTACGCAGTACGTCATTCTGCAGTTAATTACATGGTTTCGTGAGAGTTACGGGAGAGAAAAAGTGCAAGATATAGTTCGTTTTTTTATGGACATCTAGATAAAAAATTGTAAGTTTCTTCAATAGAAAATTGTTGATTTGAGTTCAGCATATACATTTGCTGAGAGATAATGCTATTTTGGATAAATTTGAAGAGGAAAAGCCGTCGGGAGTTAAACGAACATTTACCGAAATAGGTAAATGAAAGTGTAGAAAGAAAAAACAAGAAGAGAAAAGCTGAAGAGTTAAAATGGACAGAAGTAAATAAATAGGGAAAAAGAATCAACAATGATTATAAAATAGAGAAAAAATATAGAACGAGGAAAGATACAAAAAGAAATGTTATAGAAAGAAATAAAGAAAAAAAAGAAAAATATAGAAAGAGGAAAGAGACGAAGAGGAATGTTATAGAAAATAAATTAAGGAAAAAAGAAAAGGAAGAAAGAGGCAAAGTCAGAAGAAAGTGTACAAAAGACAAAAAAGAGGAAAGCTGAAGAGTCAAAATAGAGAGAGGTAAATAAATAAGGAAAAAGAATCAACAATGATTATAAAATAAAGAAAAAAAGGAAAATATAGAAAGAGGAAAGAGACGAAGAGGAATGTTATAGAAAATAAATTAAGGAAAAAAGAAAAGGAAGAAAGGCAAAGTTCAGAAGGAAGTGTAGAAAGACAAAAGGGTAATGCTGAAGAGTCAACACAGAGAAAAGTAAATAAATAGGAAAAAATCAATAATGGTCGTAAAATAAAGAAAAAGAAAGAAAAGAAACTGTAGAAAGAAGAAAGAGACGAAGATGAACGTTATAGAAAATAAATTAAGAAAAAAGAAGAGAATGAAGTATAAAAAAAGAAAAAAATGTAGAATTAAAAAATTACTGAAGAGAAAAATAAAATATATTTGGGTTCAACCAAAGACACCTTTAAGACCAGGTGGCTCAATCACAGGTCTACATTCAAAATAGAAAACTTAAAAAATTGTACAAAATTGGCTAGCCACGTGTGGAAATTAAAATCAAAATATGGAAAAGACCCAGACAAAACGTGGAGTATAGTAAAAACAGCCAAGCCTTACAATGGTGACAAAATATGTAGACTGTGCCAAGAAGAAAAGTTAGAGATTATGCTATTCCTAAACAAAAACGAACTGTTGAATGAAAGAACAGAAATTATGACTAAATGTAACCATACTAAAAAATACCTGTTAGGTTCATACAGCCATGGATGAAAACGCCATAATTCTTTGTAATTTTAAAAATTCCATGTTCAAAAATTTCCATCCACGTGAACGTTAAGAAAAAACAACAAAAAGAAAACAAAAAAAAAAACAACGTTACGTGAGCGTTCTTAGAAAAAAAAAGGTAAACGGTAAAATCAGTTATTGCAAATCACCTGAAAACCCTGAAAACCCCACTCATGGTAAAAACCTAGGTCGCGTAACAATTCGTTTACAAATGGAATATATATACATATATTTTAAAAATGTTAGATTAAATAAATTACAAACAGATGTTTGCTTATTTTAAATAAAATCTGTTCATACTCACGGATAATCTTTCGCGTATTACAATAAAAAAAATATCAGAAATGAGCTGTAACGTTGACATATGTTATTTTCATTCATTTCTTAAGGTACCCAAGTACTTTCAACCTTTATCCGAGATCATCTTCAGAGGTGTGAACAATTTTTAGCAATACAGTTTTCCGATTACATTTGCTACCATAACTCACACCCTTGAAGATAATCTTGGAAAGAGGTTGAAAGTACTTGGGTACCTTAAGAAATGAATGAAAATAACATCTGTCAACGTTACAGTTAATTTCTGACATCATTTGATTGTAATACGCGAAAGATTATCCGTGAGTATGAACGGATCTTATTAAAAATATGCAAACATAATGTTTGCAATTTACTTTATCTGATATGTTTAAAAGAAAATTTCCAGCCTAAATATACGTATACATAAGAAGGTGCACATATGTATAGGATTATTATCCAGCTGTTGATAAAACAGTGTTCAATGTAAAATTTAAATTGAAAAATATAAAATAAAAATATTAAAAATATTAAAATGCAAGGAGAAGAAATCAAAGGGGCGTAAATCATAAAACGTAAAAATTTAAAATGTAAATATTTTAAAACATATATATACGCTCTCACACCCTGATTGAGCAATTCTGGAAGAAAGGTAGACTTTGAAAAACAGTAGCTACTCTCGCATGCACGCATCGCTCATTCACTAATGAATTAGATCACTCTGGCTATCGGGCGTGTATAATGACAATATACATGCTAAAAATCTGCCTTCTTCTACCGAATGCCCATAGATCAGAGTTAGAATCGCCGACTGACGCCAATTCGGTCGGGTTTCAATCCTGGGTTAAAAGCAATCGGAGTCTAACCGTACTGATGAGCTGTGATACAGCGAAACGGCTCTGTCTGCGGATGACTATATATATATATATATATAGAGAGAGAGAGAGCTTAGCACTACGACTAAGCCATATCAGCATTGATTTCTTTTGACTTCCGAATTAATTTTACATTTTTAATCATTGATCTGAAAAAGCAGTTTCATACAGATGTCAGTTTAGATATCTTTCGGCAGTTTTGACGCCATGCATGATATCCATATGAAAGACTAGGTCTAACAAGACTATTTAGATCACGAGTTGGCCAGGACATAATGTTTTCTTCTATATTTAAAATATTTATCCGTTGCTTTATTACACGGGACACGTATCTGGCCAAAGAAATCAAATATCAATCAAAATATTGTCTCTGTGGATTTGTAAAAGATGTTTTTTTAATTTTAAAAGTTTTTACAATCATTCGTCTTTAAAAAAAATCTCTGAAGAAACTTGTGCTAATGAAACATGCCAGATTTTAGACACTTTTTCTACTCTTCTTTACTTTTATATATATTAAAAATTAAATTAGGAAATTAAATTCAATTTGAGACCATGACTAAATTAATACTAAACCAAATAGGCTAATTATCACTTAGGGCAAAACGAAGCATATTCTATAAATGGAACATTGTCTGTGTGCGTGTGTGTGCGTGTGTGTGTGTGTGTGTGTGTGTGTGTGTGCGTGTCCGTTACATATAGACTCTGAAACGGCTGAACCGATTTTCTTGAAAATTTACACAGTTTTACGATAAGCGTCTGCGAGTGTTCTTAGCTAGGTTTTGTGTCGAGGTTTCCCCGATAGATATTGAAAATCGATAATCGAAAAATCGGTTTATAGAAGGAGTGGTCCGATTTTAATCAAATTTGACACACTCATAGACAAGACATAAGAAACGATATTCAGAAATTTTAAAGTTGCAGTTCTTACAATAGTGCAGAAAATCGATAATATATATATATAAAAGGCAAGATGTTTATGTGTGTCTGTTTATCTGTCTGTATGCCCTTTATACAAATCAACAATTTTTATCCGATTCTCACCAAACTTCAAAATTTGACTTACATCCATTCATGTTTCTTTCAGTCTACTGTTTCGCTTTAACTGGGAACAACTATTGCTTTTTAGTCTTTCGTGTCAACGTCCAAAGAGTCTGAGCTCCAGGACCGTGGATTAGTTTTAAAGGTTTCATTGCACCCGAGCAACGCCGGGCTATACTGCTAGTAAAAAATATAGAACGATAATGAAAAGGCATATAAGGACGTGATGTATTATCATATATATATTGAAGTGTAGGCCTATTAAGTGGAAATAAAACAAGTTTTTAAGGAAATTTAAATCTATGACGTCTCTACTATCAAACGATTGAACTAGAAGCAATATAGTTTAAAAAAGAAGAAAGGTTTATTTATGCTGTCAATAAGAAGAAAGTTAAGGAATCAAATATTTAACAAAAATTTAATTTGGAATAATATTTTGCACTTTATAACTTACATATATAATTTAAATAAATATTTCGATTAATACCATTCCATAAGATTTCGTGATATTGTTTTTATTTTCACGTTTGTTTACATTAGGTTTCGAACTGGAGCAGATATGGATGGTATGAGAAATCAGGAACGTATTTATTTACAGCTCAATTCAACTTTCTAAAACCATTAAATCTTCCGTGCTCGAGTGGTAAGACATGTTAGATCTATGAGCGGCTAATCCCGAATGTATGGAGTCAGGGGTTTGTCTTCCTAAACAAGATTTCTTGAATATTCAACTCGGTAGATATACACAAATTTACTGTTTAATTACAGAAAAAACAGTGTATGCCCTCATATATATATATATATATATATATATATATATATATATATATATATATATATATATATATATCAGCATGTGGTGTGGGTAGACAAGAATCCTAAGGAGTATCCTGTACATACAGTGGTAGGATAACTCTCTAAGAGAGCTCTAAATATATATGTATATAAATATATATAGTGCAAATATAAGGAAAATTAAAGCAAACATGTTATTTCATGGAAGCTGATGATGGTGTGCCTGAAATCGGCCCTACTTCCGATTTACCATGAAATAACGTGTCTGCCTTAATTTTTCTTATATATATATATATATATATATATATATATATATATATATATGTTTTAAAATATTTAATTTTAAATCTTTACGTTCTTTGATTTACGCCCCTTTGATTTCTACTCCTTTGCATTTTAATATTTTTTATTTTATATTTTCAATTTAAATTTTACATTGAACAATGTTTTATTAACACCTGATTAATACTAGTACACATATCTGCACCTTCTTATGTATACGTGTATTTAGGTAGCAAATTTTCTTTTAAACATATCAGATAAAGTAAATTGCAAACACGTGGTTTGCTTTTTTAAAATAAAATCCGTTCATACTCACGGATAATCTTTCGCGTATTACAATCAAATAATGTCAGAAATGAACTGTAACTTTGACAGATGTTATTTTAAATCTTTTCTTAAGGAATCCAAGTACTTTCAACCTCTTTCCAAGATCATCTTCAGGGGATGTGAGTTATGATAACAAATGTAACCAGAAAACAGTATTGCTGAAAATTACAAAAATATTTCTACAGACTTTGAGGAGTATAAAATCAGAGGCATGAAACCACAGTAAACTGCAAACACATTAAAGAACTAACTTTACAATCATGCTAAAAATTACCACAAAAGCCAAAGTTAGGACCCCTTAGAGACGATAGACCTTTATATTAACAACGCTCTTACATCAAATGTTACCTATTCCATACCACAAACAGTGATCTATTTTCAAGTTTTATAGAGAAAAGTGATTTCCTAAATCTAAAATTAAGTTTAAATATACAAAATTGTATTAATTATAAAAACTGAGTTTAAATAAAAAAAAATATTGTATAGTTGTCCAATTAAATAATAGAGATAGATCCACTAAATGGTAACTACCATTCCAACTTCATCGCATCCAATCCTATTCCTCACCCCAACTTCAAACTTCCTTACTCTCCCCTTTTACTAAACCCGAAGAAAAAATTCCAGCCATTAGGCCATAAAAAGCTATACCCTATTTTTAATGTTAAACCTGTCTACAAAATTCCCGACAAGTTCATTAATCAACTCTATCACCTACCCATTCACTTTTATCTCTATTCTAGCGGACAATTTACAAGACTTATTCCCTTGTTACTAACCCCACCTACATCCCACACACAACTAGCCAAATATAAGAAAAGAGACTTTCCATTCCTTTCCACACCACCTGAGGAGACAGTGTCATTTCAATGTCGAAACAAAATGTATACATTGTAGTGGATAAAAATTTGTATATGTTCTAAACTATATATATATATATATATATATATATATATATATATATATAAAGTAGTATTCTTAGTAGTTTGTAAGATCAATTCCATAGGGGATTGTAATCCGATGAGAACTCAATGGTAGAATTTAACAGAGTATTATAATAAAAATAAATTGGAGGCCTTTATAAATTCATTGGAAATAGCTTATTTCACTGAGCTCTTACAGACCGCTCTTCAGAACAAATTCTTCCCAAAAATGAATGGGTTAAATTTATCCAGACAAAACGAATAGGAAAAACAAACAAGGCGAGGGGGTTATATATACAGTGTTAATTATTACGAGAGTCTGTGTTTATATCCCAGGGTTTTTCCCTGTTCTCCCATGATTCTCTTTGTCTAGATAAATCTAACCCATTCATTTTTGTGAAAAATTTGGTCTGAAGAGCCGTCTGTAAAAGCTCCGCAAAATAAGCTATTACTAATGTATTCATAATGGCACCTAATTTATTTTCATTTTATATATATATATATATATATATATATATATATATATATATATATCAGAGTGAGTATAGAACGAGGAGAGAAAAGAAAAAAATGTTCCCGTCCAAAACATTACTTTAAAACAGTGCTCGATATATGATGTATAGAGCTGTGAATATTTATTAAAATTATGTTTTAGAACATGTACATACTTTTTTCTTTATAATATATAATTTTTTATATATATATAGAAAAATATACATATATAGAAAAAATTATATACATGTTCTGTACATGGACATATATAGAAAAAGTTATGTACATGTTCTAAAACATAATTTATTATATATATATATATATATATATATATATATATATATATATAAACCAATGATATCCTTGCTCTTGTATAATACATAATACATGCGACAAGATAAATTCTACCTTTGTTTAGATAAAATCCCTCAGAGGACGAAACGTGTCTGTTAAGAATAATTTTTCCTCTTGACTTTTTACTTTTTTTTCTTCCACCTATGAGTTAAGTAGCAGGACATATTGGTTTCTATAGCCTTGGTTGGCAACCAGTCTACTACCGAAAGAAGTTAGTTCTGTGTCTTTCGAAGCATGATCGCCCAAGTTTGTATCATGTATGGAACTTAACTGACTGACAAATAGGTAACCATTTAGTAAGTTTTATAACAAACCACATAAAATATGACTAAGAAATCTTAAGGAGTATTGAAATAAAGAAATATGCCTTTCAAAACCCAAGCAAAGTATTAAGAAACAGGAAACTGTGCTATAAACAAAGAAATGAATGCTGAATTTTATATTATCAGTCTTCCTATAAGGCAGGAAATACTGAAAAATCTTTTATAAAATTGAAACAAAAGCGACAATTATAAATAAAATCAGAACGAGGCAGTTGAAATTCTTGGGGCATATAATGAGAAAAAGACACCTGATATATTAAAGGAAATATTGTCAGAGAACAGTGAATAACTACCTGTCTACGGAGCTTGTGTAATGAACAAAGCGTGGAATTAAGATGGGGAAACATTGTTTTGAACTACGAAGTATAGGAAGTCGTGAAGGGCAACGACCGCTTACATGACATTCAAAAATGATAATACTATTACATATTGATATGAGTAGTAAAACGAATTCAGATATGATGAAAGTTGATGAAAAAAAACGAGGACGTTAAAGAAGAAAATAAAATGTGAAGCAGAAGAGAAAAAGAAGGGAAAGAGAGGAAGAGGAAAAGGAAAAGATGTATGTTTGATGGGTAAAGGAAAAGGAAAAGGGGTGTTTGATGGGTGAAGGAAAAGGAAAAGGGATGTTTGATGGGTGAAGGAAAAGGGATTGGAAGTATTACAAACAGTGAACGTCAACAACCCGGGACCGTAACGGCAATCAGTAGTCTTCCACCGCCCCCCCACCCCCTGCACCAGGTCTTCGCCAAAGAGAAAAAAAAATAAAAGGAAAACATAAAAAATGATTCATCCATCCTTTTCAGGTTTTTTGGACGAAGATCAGGAGAATGAGTAACGGAGAAGCTGGGCATTTTTTTTCAAGGACTCTTTTAAATACCGTTTTTACTGTTCAAAAGCCAATAAATCTCGTTCGTCAATGGATAAAATCTTTTTGAATATCAACATCAACTGCATTAATGATCTATATTAAATTTTGATCTTTACCGTTTTGTATGTCTACGTTATCAGTATGACGCATTGTTCAATACTTATATATATATATATATATATATATGCACACACACTTGTATATATATAAATATATATATATGTATGTGCACACACACTTGTATATATATATATATATATATATATATATTATCAGTTACATTTTGTTTATATCAATATATTGGACGTTTTCTGCAGAACTGCTAACAATTAGACAGAGTGGAAGGTTATTCCAATAGAATCAACAACCACGTGTTCGTGACCAAGGCGAATCATTAAGCTGAACGATATTAACTGTAATTTGAATGAATATAAGCTTTTTTTTTTTTTTTTAATCATTTCACCCCGAGCAAGGCAGAAGCGCCACTGATGTGCAGGGGGTTACATAAATGTAGAAAGATTAATTAGAAAAGAGTGAGGAGTACAAGCTAGTTAGAAAGGAACAATAGAAAGCTGAGAAAGCAGGTGCAATGACAGATACATAGGCGGAGAGAAAGTGAAGGTTATACAGGGGAGGGGAGAGAGCTAGAGTCCAGTGGTTAGTAGATGAGTATTAACTTTGCATTTAAATTTCTGGAGGTCGTAGCCGTCAGGAAAGCAATAATACGGGAGTGAGTTCCACAGGCGGGAAGTGCGAGAGAGGAAGCTGCAGGAGTAGAATTGTCGTCTGCATTTGGCTAACCTGACTGTGAATGGGTGGGACCCAGTTGCCAGTCTGAGTTTTGGGAGGGATGGGTTCTGACAGGTCAGGTTTCCGCAGACACACTACCCAACAATGAATACCTTTTAGGGTTTCACCAATGATTAGAGAGGGAATTGGTCAGATGTCCGCTGTGCAACGACCCCATGACCATACTCGCACATGAGAATGACAATGATGTTCACACCGTACAAGGAGCACAAAGCATTCGAGGTAGAGTGTTACAAAGTAAAAAGAACAGTTTATGGGGATATGCGGGGAAAATAACTGTTAAATCTAGACTGAATCAGGTTACGATTGTGATGATAAGGGAACGATCCTCTTGGGAGTCGGTTATTAAAATCAGTCGTCAGGAGAAGCTGCAATATACTGGCCTTGTGCAAGAGTAAGAATAGACAAGTCACAATATTAGGTTATTTTCTCCTTATTTATTTGTGGAGAATAGTATTCTATTCAGAAGACTAAGTGAAATTTAGCAAATCTTTCTTTAACCGAACACAGTATTGGCTGTTTGCTCAATGAATGCTAAATATTTCCTTGTCGGAAAACGTTTATTATTACCATTACAAATCGTCAGTCAGTTAAGTGCCATACGTGATACACGCTTGGCCGATCATGTCTCGAAAGAGACATGACTGACTGGGCAGAAGATTATTCCGCAGTAGGTTGCCATTCCTTTCTGCGGTAGACTGAAGGCTATAGAACCCAATCTGTCACGTTATTTAACCCATAACTGGAAGGAAGAGATGAATTAATACCTTTCCCAAGGGTATTTGTGCGTAAGTGAATAAAATGGATGCAACTGGAATTCGAACTCGGCTCCCCGGTTTCTCGTTCCGAGCCGATATCCACCGTACCACAACGCACATCCATTACAAATCGTACAAATCATAAAAGGATAGTGACAACAGGCTAGTATATATATATATATATATATGTGTGTGTGTGTGTGTGTGTGTGTGTGTGTGTGTGTGTGTGTGTGTAAAAGTATACTCAGTTATAATCTGAGATTAACAATATAGTTAAATAAATAAAAGTAAGAGGAAAACTATTCTTGCTTTTCGCTCCGCCCTCTCCGTTTATCTAGGCAAAAAGATGAAATGAATTTCATTTTAAATAACGTATCTATAAACAAAACAACATTGTTGGCTACTGGAAAAAACGCTCACAAATTATTCATAAGATTAACAGATGTTTTTTAGCTTTTAAGTCATAGCTCATACTTTAAGAGGATTATTTCATATGCAGTGCAATGTCATGTTATGAGATATTAAAATGTTAGAAATTAATCGTTTTTTGGGGGAGTTTTCATTGTGTATGTTGGTCTGAAAGTGTATTGTTTCTATAAGAAAAGGTGAGATTGAGAAAAAACCGAGGCGTAAATTGATATTTTAGTAGTACTGGGTGGCGGCGCTCTCGAGAATTTTCCTTCTGAATAAATTGTTTTCTCTTTTTATGAGTGTGGCATTTTTTTAAGTCGAAATTTTGGTCGATTTATTTTTGCCAATCACTAATGCATTCGTTAAATTATTATTTGCGATGGCTTTTCTGTGTTTATATATACGTTTATTTTAGTTTTGTACATGTTTCTCCGATGTACTTTGAGGGACAATTTTGGCAATTTATTTTGTATATACTTGCTTATTCATTATTATGGATTCGTTTTTTTGTTTTTAGATCAAGCAATGTCGAGAATAGTTTCCGAGGAAGTTGTTACTATTTGTGTGTTGTTTAGATGGGATACGTTGGGTGGTATATATATATAATATTATATATTATAATATTATATATATATATAATATTATATATATAATATATCTGCTATTGTTTAATTTATTGTTGATAATGTTGCTTTTGTTGCGGTTGTGTATTTTATGTGCTTTTTCATTGCATTGTGAATAAAGTAGTATGGGTATTAACCCGGATATAAGATACTCTGATATAAGAGAAACACGGATATAAGATATATTTTATCTGGTCCCAAATTAGAGCTTGTGGTAATGTATATAAAATACACAAAACCCGGATATAAGAGAAACTCAGATATAAGAGCACTTTATCCGGTCCCGACAACTCTCTTATATCAGAGTTACATTGTATAAGATTTTGAATGTGTTTTCTATGTATGTCTTTTCTTTTGATAAATATTTGAGGATGCAGATTCTTAATGCTCTTAAAAAGAAGCCAATAATAATATCAGATTTGATTTTAGAAAAGTTATATGAATAAAATTTGATCAGATCGTTTTTTGTTGATAGCTTTTATATTGACGTCAAAATTGATTTCAGATTTTTTTGTTTAATATGATATTTAGGAAAGAATAAGTATAATTGGATTCAATTACGAAGGTAAAGTCTATTGTAGGTTCAATGTTGTTATTTTTGTTGACAAGCTCTGTTATGTTAGTAGTTTTTGAATAGATTAGTAGGAAGTCGTGTATATATCTGATGCAGGAAGAGTTTGGTGGTAAAATATTTATGAAAGGTCTCTTTCTAAAAATTCTAAAAATAAACAAGCGAGAACGCCGCTGAGAAGTGATCCCATCGGTACACCAAATTTTTGTCTATAGAAATGGTAATTGAAAGTGAAGAAACATTGCTTAGTGATTAGATAGCATAGTTTTATGACTTTCTCTGTAGGTAGAGTTAATTTTACTTTTGTTTTTGTGAAGTGTGTTTTTAATTGATTTAGCACTTCTCTATAGGAACCTTACTGTACGAGGATTTTATATCTAGACTTGCCATTTGTTTGTTTTAGATGTTTATGTTTCTTAGTTTGTTCGAGAGGTCACCAGATTATATTATATGTGATGAAATGATTGTGCCGAAAAGTGGTGTTAAGTTTTTGCTTAAAATTATAGACAGGTTTTTTAAAATATAATTAATTTCGTCTTTTTGCCTTGATAAAGACCATTACAGGACGAAATGCATAGCCAATAAAAATATAGTTTTCCTCTAGCCTTCTTTATTTCACTATATATATATATATATATATATATATATATATATATATATATATATATATATATATAAACAAGTTTGAGTAAAAAGAATCGACAAGGTCTGTTTTCCAATGGCTGTTTAGTGGGTTTAATATTGATTGATGGGAGAGTAGCATGATTGTATATATCACGGATAATGTATACAATCATGCTACTCTCTCATCAATCAATATTAAACCCACTATATTAAAAAAATATTATTAGCATGCACCACACAAGTACCCTTTCACGATCCCTTAGGCAATATTTATACACAAATAGATGGTATTGCGATGGGATCTTCTTTAGGTCCCCTCTTTTCTATTATTCAATGAAACCTATATTAATATATATATATATATATATATATATATATATATATATAGAGAGAGAGAGAGAGAGAGATAGATAGATAGATAGATAGATAGATATCCAAATGAATAAGGAACAAAGAAAATATTTACAACGTTCAAAAAATTAATTTAAAACAGTGCGCAGTATAGAAATAGAGCAATGAATATTTATTATAAATGATACTTTAGAACATGTGTAAACTCTAATCTACTACAAAAGTGTAGATTTTGTTTGACATTAAAAGAACAATGTCTCCTCAGGTAGTTAGTAATGATGGTAATAAACATTATTTTTGAAAATATATATATATATAGGTTGCGATAGATGATTTTTCGTCTAAATTACGCAAAAATAAAACAGATCCAATAGATATATACAATATATACAAAAATATCTTGAAATACTAAATATTTCAAGTGAACTTCAACCATGATTTCCAGACGACTTTTCTTGCAACTCATTTGGATAGTTTCTTTGGTTTTCTTACTTAAGTTGATGAATAATACTATAATCCTGACGTCCAGTTCATCTTTGATGGTACAAGAAGTTTTGTTGGTCTCTCGCCCAACTGCTTCCCACGAACAATAATGAAATGGGTTGCAGTCTGGGGAGTTAGATGGCCAAATGTAATGAGGAATGTGGTCGTAAAATTGTCTGACAGTCGTGATTACGTTCTCCTGCTTGTGTGTCTTTGGTGCAGAGTCTTCTTGCCAGACATAGTGTCTTCCAGCAGACACCCTCTAGACCCAGGGAATATATGTATGTCTCCGTGTTGAATATGAGGCCCTGTGGAAAGATGAATGGAGGCATAACGTCGCCACTGCAAGTGATCACTTCAAACACCTTGGTAATCGTCATTAGTCTTAACTCTTTTTCGAAGACTCCGAACTGTCCTCAGATTTGAAAACTAAAAGCTATGAAAAGGTCGTATTGGCGCTTCCAGCATGGATGCCAGTAGTTCGGCATGCCGTTTCCATATTTCTCGCGAAGTTAGTTACGTCATGGTAATTTTTTCTCACAGACGGTGCCCTACTGACCATACAGTCAGCAAAATAAAAAATAATGCCTTTAATAATATATATATATATATATATATATATATATATAGTCATCCGCAGACAGATCTGTTTCGCTGTATGACAGCTTATCAGTACTGTTCGACATCCGATTGCTTCTGGCCAGGATTGAAACCCGACCGAATTGACATCAGTCAGCGATTCTAACTCTGACCTATATAAAGTAAGTAAAAATAAATTCGAAATTTAATTTCGTTAGATGGGCATTTCAGTGAGAAAATTCTGGCTTCATCACCAACGATAGAAATTTATTAATTCAAATATGTTACAAAATTTCTATATCGGAAGAAGCAGAAAATTAATATTAATAGTATCGGGTTTTGGGATTTTACCTATTTTCTCATTCTTTTGGATTATATATATATATATATATATATATATATATATATATATATATATATATTTGCGGTAAGTGAATGCAATTAATTCAACCTGGAATTCGAACTCGGCTCCCCAATTTCTCGTTCCGAACCGAT
Organism: Ascarosepion bandense; assembly: GCA_037127315.1. NCBI lineage: Eukaryota > Metazoa > Mollusca > Cephalopoda > Sepiida > Sepiidae > Ascarosepion > Ascarosepion bandense. Next base: position 444,967 of record JBBBDQ010002223.1, read on the forward strand.
AGCCACTGCAGCACAACGCACATCCTAATGTCTATATGCATATCTTAAATGATGCATTATATTTCTATTATTTTAATCTATTTTGACTGACGATTCCTGATTTTGGTCACATCGTGTCGCCAGTCACCACACGTTTTCAACTATTTGTCTTATTCATCAAATATATACTCTGCTACTGGACGCATGCCCGGGTTAAGGAGACCACCGCACTCTAGGGTAGTCACTTTAAATAAAGTGACCAGGGTGAGATTGGAACCCTGATTAGCACGCTAACTTTCTGATCACCCGAACATGCGCCGAGTAGCAGAGTATGTAATATTTGGCGAATAAGTCAAATAGTTAAAAACTTTTGGAAAATGCAACTTTTAAAGGAGACTATCTCAATGTGCAAAATCATCGGAAAGAGCCGAAAAATCACACCCCAGATTGATCCAAACCTTCGGGGTGAAAGTGTGCAAATGAAAACAACTCTATTTGTGCTAACACGAAGTAGCTAATAATCTTGACTGAAGTTTTGAATTTACTGGCCTTGAATTTACTGGCCTTGAATTTACTGGCCTTGTTCAAAGTAATGATCAATCTAAATTATGTGTCTTCCCATAAATTGAGGCTAAGGCCCCTTCAGTAGGGCCGCAGAATGAAAAACATGTGGATTTTATAGGTGCTGAATAATCGTAAATATGCCTGAGCATATAGCTGCATTAAGGATTAAGTAACCTTTCATACAGGCATACTCAGAAGCGTGCGGGAGTCGCTACTGTATAATCTGGTTCAGCAGTGTGAAAGCTGCAATGGAAGGCTGAATTTATGAGGAAGCACTATGAGCATGTGAGCAATGATGATGTTTTGAAAAGGATAGAAACGAAAAGAAAATTAATAATGAGCATCAGAAAAATACAGCTAAAGTTGCTGAGACATGTAATTAGGAAGGAAGGTTTGGAGAATCTGATACTCACAAGTCGGAAAGAGAGACAGGGTTAAAGCAGCATGTAACATATTTTACTGGCCTCTGCGGGTAGATGACAGGACAGGGTTGCATGGTGTAACAGGAAAATCGTGCTAAGAGCCATCAGGAATAAGGAGACGTGGAGGGCTATGATCGCCTACGTCCTGAAAAGACAAGGCACACACAAGAAGAAGAATACTAACTGATGCTATTTCTGTCATGGACAACAGAATAATAACTCGTAATTCTCATAAACTGAATAAACGGTTTGGTTTAAAGTTTATGGAATTCTACGGAATACGACAGATATGTGAATAAAGTTAAGGAATAGCATATCAGAGACGCCTTTTACATAGCAGACAGTGCATTTATATAGTTGCAAAATCTATAATAGCCGTAGGTTAGGAATATCCACTTCACTCTGTTCATTTTTATCTATTAACAGAATCGGAATGGGAAAAGCAAATAAATAAATCGCGCTCTTCAGAAAAAGAACAAGGCTTTCAATAGGAAGAAGAACGGGAAAGACCCTGAGGTCAAGAGTGTTTTCTGCGGCAAAGATCAACGTCAAGAGTACAAAGATCCTTGAGAAGAGCAAGGGCGTGGAAGAGGGCGAGAGGGTTGGCGGTTGAAAAGCAAATAAAAAAACCCACAAAAATAACAAAAACAAGTATATATATATATATATATATATATATATATATATATGTATGAGTAAAACGATCATAGTATAAATTGATCTCTATTGTAACCAAATTTGGACACATGCACGAAATTGGTCATCACTTTCGATACGCTCCATTACACACACTGGCATATGCATTCACCCTTCACCTTTACACCTTTATATATATATATATATATATATATATATATATATATATATATATATGTATAATCCCTTGTTCCCTATTTAGGATGTGGTTTCCGGCTTTCTCTTGTCCAATCTTTTTACTCTTTTCTTTCTTTTTTTTTCAGTTGGAATAGATAGACTAAACTATCGCCCGGTTTACACTCCACCCTCGTCTCTTTTCAAATCTTTTCACTCCCCCTGCGTATCAGTGGCGTTACTGCCTTGCTCTGAGTGATATGATTAAAAAAATATATATATATATTCAGGAATTATAACCTGGATATGTTACAATATCTCTACAAATTTAGCTATTTTGTTTCGACACTTCGTGTGTCTTGTCAAGTGATGTGTTTTATTTTAAATTTAAAATAAACCACATCAATAAATTTAAATTTAAAATTTAAAATAAACCACATCCCTTGACAAGACACAAGAAGTGTCAAAACAAAATAGCTACTTTTGTAGTGATATTGTAACATATCCATGTTATAATTTCTGAATAAATATTATCAGCTCTATTTTGTATTGAGCACTTTTTTAAAAATAGTGTTTCTTTGGACAAGGGATTTTATTCCACCCATACTTGGATATATATATATATATATATATATATATATATATATATATATATATATATATATATTATAAATTATACTTTACAACATGAATAAACTACTGAAAACTCTACATTTTGCTTCGACGTTTAAACATAATGTCTCATCAGATAGTTAATAATGATGGTAATAAACGTTTTTTTGAAAATCAATTAAGAAAAACAACAAAGACACAACACTTCCTTTTATTTCTGGAAATCATTTTGTACGAGGTCAGAAGATATTAAAAAAGGAGGGGGAAAAAAAAGAGGGCAAAAAGATGAGAAAACAAATGGAAAAATCGAGAACCGGAAAAGAAAAAAGAAAGAGAAAGACACAGAGGAAACAAAAAGGCAAAGAAGATATTGAGAGAGAGAGAGAGAGAGAGAGAGAGAGAGAGAGAGAGAGAATTGTCCATAGTATATCGCATGCCTGTACGAAAGGTTACTTAATCCCTAATGCAGCTACATGCTTAGGCAGATTTGCATTTGTTCAACACCTGTAAAATCCACATGTCCTTCATACTGCCACCATACTGCCAATTCTAGCGATATATATATATATATATATATATATATATATATATTCTGCTGAGAGGCTTTGTTTAATTTTCTCAAGCGATCTCTTCCAAACAAAAACTCAATCCTCTTCCAGGACCAGTAACCATATCGATTCGCAGTGTTCTCTCGCCAAGGCCAATACTTCTAATTTGGGTCGATAACTATGAAACACTATGGGGACTTTTCGAAAGTCCGTCCATGGATGTTGGAGAAAGAAATGTTGAAGGGTTAAGTTGTTTTTGTTAGGCCGATTTAGTTTTATATTTTTGATTGCTTTTGAAGTTATTTTGGTATAAATAGGCCTATGGGTAATAATAGCAGTCAGTCGCCAAACGTAACATATGCGGGAAGAGAAATTTCGCGGACTGCAGCCTAATGTGGCCACAGAGTTGCCAACCAGAAGCGCTTGCAGGGATAACCATCCATGCGCGGCATGGAGAGAATCCCGATATTATTCGAGTGTTGATCAGAGCAGCGTCTCTAGGCGCTACGCAAGAGTTCGGGCTCTTAATAACCAGTCGTGAAACAGCATCCAGAAAAATGACAACCCGCTATCCTCACAGTATGAATGGATGTTGCTACTATCCACATATATAGCAAAAGCTCGTGACACCACCACTATTAAGGCACTAGGAAATGACAGGAACCAGGAACCCTTTCTTAGACAGGAATCAAGGGATGAACATCTATTTCTGTTTTAAAGAATCGGGCGAGTCTGGACAAGATGAATAGGAAATACTATCTACTTTCTTTTAAATATTTAATAAGTTTTAACTTAGAAAAAGTCAAATATACATTACAGATTCAGCAAAGAATTAAAAACTGGCAGAACTGTGACTCTTAATAAATCGTTCTCCCTATCATTTAAGTTAATTTTTTCGAAGTTTCAGTTGAAATAACTAATTTGATCGGTTGACTTGGTTACAAAGAAAAAATGTATCTATCTATCTATCTATCTATCTATCTATCTATCTATCTATCTATCTATCTATGTGAATATGTTATAATCTATCTATCTATCTATCTATCTATCTATCTATCTATCTATCTATCTGAATATGTTATAATCTATCTATCTATCTATCTATCTATCTATCTATCTATCTATCTATCTGAATATGTTATAATCTATCTATCTATCTATCTATCTATCTATCTATCTATCTATCTATCTATCTGAATATGTTAATATCTATCTATCTATCTATCTATCTATCTATCTATCTGAATATGTTATAATCTATCTATCTATCTATCTATCTATCTATCTATCTATCTATCTATCTATCTATCTATCTGAATATGTTATAATCTATCTATCTATCTATCTATCTATCTATCTATCTATCTATCTATCTATCTATCTATCAAAAAAGGCTAAAATGGCAAACAACATCACAACCCGGGTTTCGACAGTGTGGTCTCCTCTTCTTCTTCTTCTATGTGCCTTGTCCTTTCAGGACGTAGGCGATCATGGCCTTTTACGTCTCCCTATCCTTAGTCACTCTTAGCACACTTTCTTCTCTAACACCACACCACGCCCGTTCTGTCATCCATCTGCTCAAGCCCTTCAAATATCTTATCTGCTGCTTTCCTTTGTCGCCTTTTCCCTCTATCCGGCCTGTTAGTATCAGGTTTTTCAAGTCCTCCTTCCTCATTGCCTGTGCCAGGAAATTTAGTTGTCTCTTCCTGATGCTCGATATTAATTTTCTTTTTGTTTCCATCCTTTCCAAAATCTCATCATTGCTCACATACTCGATCCATCATATTCGCAGCATCCTACTGTAGAACCACATTTCATCTGCTTCACTTTTTCCTTCATCTTTGATGATGATATTGTCCAGCACTCACTGCCATATTGAAGAACTGACATCACATAGTAACCCAGTACTCTCTTCTTTGTTTCTAGTGAGCTCTTTACAGTCAAGTAGAATGATTTATCTCCTTGTCTGAGGAGAACTCACGGTCGAAACCCAGGTTGTGATGTTGTTTGGTATTTTAGCTTTTTTTTTTAAATTACCTTTGCTCTGCATATTCGATTTTGAATTTTGTATTGAGCATCTTTCGTTGTCTTAAGTGCGGTTGTTTTTATTTTCAGCCTTTTACATTTCTGTAACACAAATCTGTCCTATTATTTAACCCATAGGTGGAGGGAAGAGACGGATTAATACCTTTCCTAAGGGTATTTGTGCATAAATGAATGCGAGGAATTCAAATGGATTTTGAACTCGGCTCCCCGAAAATAACTGCTTTCCACTAGCTATACAAACAGGAATTTTGTTGTTAAAAAAAGTAATGAACTGTTTGCAATATCACTCTTTCTATAAAACATTGACTGCCGGACAATCTCTTCAGGAAGATGAAGTGGTCGAAGCCACAGAAATCTGGTTTTAAAGAAGAATGATGAACGTATCATAGACCAGAGGTGTGAGCAAAAACAGTGTTTTAGAGAAAATCGAAACAAAAAGACACATGAGAAGGAGACAGCTGAAAATTTTACGGCACCTAATGAGGATAGAAGGGTTGTAAAATTTAATACCCACAAGACAGACTGAAGATAAGAGGGACAGGAAAATAACGAACAATCTACCTGGCAAGCTTGAGTAAATTGATGGCTTAACAATGTTTGGGCGAGAAACGAAAGGACAAAATTTATTAAGAGCTACAAAGGACTGGTAATTATGGACAGCCACAATCATTAACGTCCTGAAGGTTCATGGTACATAAGAGAAGAAGCTTCATACAATTATTTCTAGTTTTATGTATTGATTAAATCTTTTTTCTAAACGTTCTCAAGTTGTTAATTCACAGTAGAAATCACTATTTTTATGTATAGTCTTTCTGTGTAAATCAAGCTTTCCTAACATTTCGAATTCTTTGTATCATGAAGGAAACATATACATAGATATTTTATGGTTGACTTTCTAGCACTAATCATAATCATAATTACTTGTTCCATTGTCTTGAAGAAAGTCACACATTTCGAGCACTATTTCCGGGTTAATTCTGCCACGAATTTTATTCGTTAGAATGTTAATTACTAATTAAGTTACACAGCTCATTAACATAATTGCCCCAATTCTGATTCTTTTTACATTATGAAGATTGATCTAATGAAGTCTTCCGGTATTTCACCACTGTCGTATATTCCATTTCTCACTTCAGGAAAATTAACAATCTAAAAAGTAAAGTTTATTATCAAGTCCTACTGCTTTGTTCATATTTATCTTATTTAACCTTTTTTTTTTAATCATATCACCCCAAGCAAGGCGGTAACGCCACTGATGCGCAGGGGGCTACGTAAGAGTAAGATTGGAAAAGAGAAAAGCGGAAACCACATCAGGGAACAAGGGATGAGCCTCTACAGCTGTTCAATAGACGTGGGTGGAGTGTGAACCGGGCGATAGTTTAGTCTATCTACTCTAATTGAGAAAAGAAAAGAGTAAAGGAATGGAAAAGAGTAAAAGATTGGAAAGAGAAAACTGGAACCTCATATTTTAATATGAACGGGTCCTTCTATGGTTCTATATATTGTTGATTTCTCCTATCGGTTGTCAAGGAAGAGCTATACGGTGTATTTGTTCTATGTCTGTAGTATTTTTATTTTCTAATTATTATGATATCTCTTTATGTTTTTTATATTCTGTCGAATATTTGTCGTCTTGTTATTTCTTTTATATTTTTAGATTTGCTGTTATATTCTATGATGTGTATAATCTATTTTCTGCAGATTTGACACTTACGTTATTTGTTTTATTTAACATCATGTATTCTGTGTCATTTCATAGCATTTTCTGCTTTTTCACTTCATTAGATCGAGAGTTTCACCTATAATTCAATTCTTTTTCATTATTTTCTTTCTTTCTGTGTATAGTTTTATATATGCCAACTTACACCTCCATGTATACGAAACTAAAATCATAATCTTTTAAAACGGAACTAATTTCTTCTGCAATCGTGAAAGACGAGGATCGTGTCATATTTTAATTGTGTAGTGATTAGTGTTATTTTTTCTGAGGCCGATAAAAATTCGTCTGCGTATCTTGTTGTGTATCTTTGCAAACATTCATGCGTTTGGACGTGTATACCTTTTGGTGTCCGTATCGTTAATTGAGATCGACTAATATTACACAGCTACGCTAGATGCTTGGTGATTAGGCAGGAAGTAGGCACGGCCTATATCAATATTTTCGTGTATATTAGACAGATTATTTCTTTGGAATACGTAATTGTTTTCCCGTTTACACACACACATGCACTCACACACACACATATATATGCTTATGTATATACATTCTTATGAATATATATATATATAAATATATATATCTATGACTGAGGTAAGTCAAAACACCGGGACATCGGAATGTCGCCTCACTAATCAGACTCACTTGTCCGTTATCGATTTTTTTAATCCACAGGGAGGAAGCAACCGAAAAATGTTGTCAGACATGGAACTTTGTAAATATATTGAAGAGAAAATACAGTTGGTGTTTTTACTTTTTATTCTTCCTTTTTCTCTTTCGTGTCTATATTTAAAAAAAAAAATTTTTTTTTCATTTTTTTTCTTCCTCTTCTTAACATTTTCCCTTCCTTTCCTTCTTTTTTTCTGCATTTTGCTCTACTCTTCCTATTCCTCGCCATTTTTTGGTCCTTGGCAAAGGGAATCATTTTCACCGTGTTTTATTTTATTTTATTTACTTATCTATATTTCTTCCTATTTCTTCCTTGTATTGAAGTTTTTCTTTTCTTTTCACTTTAAAAAAATATCACTTCCCTGTATGTTTGAAAATGATATATAAGCTTTGTTAAATCGGCTGCTTTTGTCTTTGTTTTCTTCGACTTCTTTCAAATGTTAATGGTGATATCTTTATAAAGAAACATTCAGAATACATAAACGGAACAGCTAGTGCTACTTATGGCTGAAATTTATAAAGTTTTTATTTGAAAAGTTGAAAGTCAAAATAGCTTTGATAATAGCTAAAAGTGTAGCTAAAAGCGCTCAGATATATAGAATATTCGGACAATTTCTACATTATTTATATTCAGAAAAGAAAAATATTGTAAAAACACAGGTTAATTAAATAAAAATTCTAACCGTAGTACCTTGACAGTCATTTTAAATGAAACTTGTATAAAAGAGGGATTGCTGCCAAAATTATATATATATATATAATCTTTACAGCCCAAGCGAAGAAATAAACCATTAAAAAGGTAAAGTATTATTGAGTGTGAGAGAATATGAGATACATATTTTTCAGGAAAAGGAACAAGTTGAAACAGTAATATATAAGACAACTACGATGGACATATGTATATGGGGGATATAGGTGCATGTGTGCGTTTGTAGGTGTGTAACCATATTCTTTTTTAATCATGTCACCCCAAGCAAGGCATTCCACTGCCACTATAGCGCAGGGGGTTACACAGGGCAGGAAGTGCAAGAAAAGAGACTGTTGGAGTAGAAATTGCGGTTACATCGGTTTCACTGTAAAAGGGTGGGACCTAGTTGCCAATCTAGTATCTCGTGCAAACTCACACCTAGGGGGCACATATATATAGATACGAGGGTCATTCAATAAATAAGGTGAATATTTTGGTATAAGGACTTCTAATACAGATAGAAGCTTACTTTTTTTTTAATTTTTTTCTTTTACTTCTTTTTCAAAGGGATTTAATTTTTTTGCAGATTGAAAACATATTTTGAGAGTTTTAGAGATTAACAAAGATGGCCGACCAAGAAACATGTTCAAGGATTGAACAGAGGTCAATTATCAAGTTTTTGGTTGCTGAAGGGTGCAAACCAGGTGAAATTCATAGGATAATGTCAACTGTGTATGGTGCCACATGTTTCAGTCAAAAAGAAATGTCTACAAGTGGGCTAAATTGTGTAAAGAAGAGCGGAACAGTTTTGAGGATGATGACAGGCCTGGGAGGCCTACAGAAGTGTTGTCTTCTGAAGTGATCGAATCAGTCAATGACCATTTCAGTCTGACAGAAGGGTGACAGTGGATGACATTGCAAGGACTTTGAGCCTATCTGTTGGGACAGCACACAAAATTGTCCACGATGACCTTGCCGACTCGAAGGTCAGCTGCCGGTGGGTGCCAAAAATGCTTACTGCAGAGCACAAACAGAAGAGGGTCGAGTTGTCCCAGCAGTGTCTGCCCTGCTATGAGAAGGATGGTGACGAGTTTCTGAAGAAGGTGGTCACATGTAACAAGATATGGTTTTGGCACTATGAGCCTGAGTCCAAACGGCAGTCAATGAATTGGAAGCACGCAGGCTCTCCAGTGAAGAAGTTCAAGAACCAGCGATCGACGGGTAAGGTGATGCCACCGTTTTTAGGATATGCAAGGCCCAATCACCATTTCACTCTTGAGAAATGAAGCACTGTGAACAGTGCCAACTACTGTGAACTGCTGAGACAGGTCAAGAAAGACATAAAGAACAAACGCAGGCGTCATCAGTCACATGGAGTCGTCTTGCATCAAGACAACGCAAGGTCTCAGACAGCAGCCCAAAGGTGCAGACTATCAGCGAGCTGGGCTGGGAACTGCTCCCTCATCCCCCTTACAGCCCAGACCTTGCCTCTTCAGACTTTCAACTGTTTGGTTCCTTGAAAGCGTTCACGAGAGGCACGAAGTTTGAAAGTGACGATGAAGTCAAAAGTGCTGTGAGCGATTGACTGAGACATCAGTCCAAAGATTTTTACGCTGACGGAATACGGAAGTTTGTGCACAGATGGGAAAATTGTGTGACACTACTGGGAGACTACATCTAAAAAAAAAGTAAGCTTCTATCTGTATCTGAAGTACTTATACCGAAATATTCACCTTATTTATTGAGTGATCCTCATATATATATATATATATATATATATATATATATATATAGTTTTTAGTTGTCTTAAGCGCGGCTGTGAACATTGAAGTCAACACTCAAGGGCGACAGATTGTTTCATGCTAAGCGCAATCATCAGACCACATGTGTTGAGTTTTTCTCGGCTATTTATATATAGGTGTCAGTGGGGCATTGTGGGTAATCCTTCTGACGGTTATTAGCGGAAGTGGCTTGAAATATATAAGGATGTGCGTTGTGGATATCGGTTCGGAACGAGAAATCGCGGAGCCGAGTTCGAATTCCAGCTGAATTCATTGCATTCACTTACGCGCAAATACCCTTGAGAAAGGTATTAATCCGTCTCTTTCTTCCAGTTATGGGTTAAATAAAAGGACAGATTGGGTTCTATAGCCTTGGTCGGCAACCAGTCTACCGCAGAAAGCAATGGCAACCTACTGCGGGATAACTTTCTGCCCAGTCAGTCATGTCTCTTTCAAGACATGATCGCCCAAGCGTGTATTACGTATGGCACTTAACTGAGTGATATATATATATATATATATATATATATATATATTACGCTCTCACACCCTGATTGAGCACTCTGGAAGAATGGTAGACTTTGAAAAAGCTAGCTAATCTAGCGTTCACGGATCGTTCATTCAGTAATGAATTAGAACACTCTCAGCTATAGGGCGTGTATAATGATAATATGCACGCTAAAAAGTTCCCCTCCTTCTACCGAGCGCCCATAGCTCAGAGATAGAATCGTCGACTGACGCCAATTCGGTCGGGTTTCAATCCTGGGTAAAAAGCAATCGGATGTCTAACCGTACTGATGAACTGTGCTACCTCGAAACAGATCTGTCTGCGGATGACTATATATATATATATATATATATGTATGTATGTATGTATGTACCATCTGACTTCATTCCTTATCCAACGTAGACTTAACTTTCTATTGGTTAAACGAATCTTACCCAAAAGAACATTCTTAATTCTGTGTTAATTGGCTAAAAGTGGGTAACGAATTGTTTTTAAATTTCTATAAAAATCATTCACAACACCACTGACCAACCATCTTCTGATGAAATACAATTAACAGTACTGAAATAGGATAGCTTTTGTGTAGTGATGTAAAATGTTTTTTATTACAATAATAATATTATTCTACTTTATATCGAGCATTTTTAAAAAGTAAATATTACTAACAGTGAAGCATTACTTCATTTGTTCTTACTCTTATAAAGCCAAAGAGGCTGACAGTGTAGACATTGGAAAGAAGACAGCACGGTGATTGCCAGTTTCCCGACTCAGTGTGATCATCAGACCTAGGTTTATGTCTCTATGCATTTTTTCTTGCTCAAGGCTCATATTGTGGTGCTAAACTGGTGAACACCATGTGATGTTGATCCCTTCGTCCTTCGGGTTTAAGTCCATAAACAATTAAACATTTTAAGCATTCATCCCTTATAAGTACAGCAAATTTTATTGTCTATTATTAGTATTATTATTATTTAAGGTTTTTTATTATATTATATTAGATATTATAAGATTATAATTTTAATTATTATTATTAATATATTTTATTATATTTTAGATTATATTTTAATTTTTTATTTAGTTTTTCTTACTATGAATTATTATTTTAACTTTATTTAAAATAAATTACTATTAGTGGTTATATTGTAATTTATATTAGAATGTATGATTTATGATTTATTTTTCACCGCAAATATACCCTATAAGCGGTATATTTTAATTTAAGAGGTAATCCCATGTAACGTTTCTAAGAATGAATATTAATGTAATAGACGTAGGTTTGATACAGGAAGTTTATTTTAAATTAATTTAAATTCTTTTCTATGTTGTTCTAATTTTTTATTTATTTTCTTTTATTTATTTTCGCCTCCCTTTTTTAGTTTTATCTTTCTAACGTTTCATTTTTATTTTTTAATGATTTAATTATTTTTACGAAATTTAAAAAAAAAATAATAGGAATTTTTGGGATACTAGTAAGAGTAGTTATTTTTTTCAAATTGTATTGAAATTATGTTGCACAATTTAATTTTGTACCGTAAATATATCCCATGATATTTTAAATTAAATTTCAATGTTAAATTTTCACATGTATGTTAATATCATATTACAGCTAAATTTGCTACGTCAGGTGAATATTAGTTTACAGAAAAAGCTTTTTATATATATTTTTTTATTTTTTATTTTTTAAAATTATTATATTTAAAGGTAATTTTGTAATTTCTTTTGTCTTCTTTAGTGTTACAATGAATATTATTATTATTATTATTATTATTATTATTATTATTATTATTATTATTAATATTATTCGTATTTTATTATAATTATCATTACGTCTTAGAAAAACTTTGTTTGATACATACATGTATATAAATATATATATATATATATATATATATATATGTATACATATATTTGTTATCTCTTTATTGTTTTATTTGTTTTTATTATTTTATTATATTATTATTATGATTATTATTCGTATTTTTATTATAATTATCATTACGTCTTAGAAAAACTTTGTTTGATACATACATGTATATATATATATATAAATACATATATATATATATATATATATATATATATATATATGCATACATATATTTGTTATCTCTTTATTGTTTTGTTTTTATTATTTTATTATATTATTCTTATTATTATTCGTATTTTTATTATAATTATCATTACGTCTTAGAAAAACTTTGTTTGATACATACATGTCTATATATATATAAATACATACATATATATATATATATATACATATATATATATATATATAATATATATATATATATATATATATATATATATTTGTTATCTCTTTATTGTTTTATTTGTTTTTATTTTATTTTATTATTATTATTATTATTATTATTATTATTATTATTGCTAGTATTTTAGATAATTTTCAAGATTTATTTTTTATTAGGAATTATTATTTTAACTATAGTTAGAATAAATTTACAATCGTAAACACTAGAATCAACAAACTGTCATCAAATAGCATAATCTTTAATGAAAATAATACACATTACAACTTCGCTTTAAAAAAGCGGCTTCAAACAGTAATTACATTACTTAGAACCCCGCAAAATTACCAGAACTAAATAACCTAGAAATAGAAAAAGAAGAGTGATTTGGTTTAATCCCCTCTTTCTGTAAGCTATCTAATATTAATATCGGGCAATACTTTCTGAAATTTCGTTGATAAGCACTTTAAGCAGAACAACATACTAAGGAAAATCTGCAATAGAAAGACATTAAAAATTAGTTATTCCTGCACTAGCAATATTAATAGCATCATCAATTCCCATAATAGTAATATACTAAAGAAATTTTATAGCAATAAAAAGACAGATAGTACAACCCTCTGTAACTGTAGAGTAAATAATAAACGCCCAGTTGGAGGCATATGTGAGTCCGAAGAAGTAATATGCCAAGCAACCATTTATCCTAGCGTAGATAATAGCAGGAAAAAACATATATAGGAATTTCCGCCGGACCATAAAAACAACGCCTATATAATCACACTCAATCATTTTCTAAACCCCACTTAAAATATCAAATCGTTCTCTCAAAATATTTCTGGGAATTGAAAGACAGAAATCTTTCCCCTCAGATTAAATGGAAGATAATAGGGAAATCTTAAAACCCCCAATAGCTTTTGAAGCAGATGCAATTTATGCTTCGACGAAAAAATTAGAATTATCAAATCCAGAGAATCTAGCCAATTATTAAATCGGAGAAATAAAATAATTTTCAAATGCCGTCATAAAAATAAATTTAAACTGTCTAACACATAGAATCTCAGAAACACCCCGTTCCGACACAATTGCCAGCTCTCTCACATTTGTGTGGATCATTCATTGGAGGATTTTACAGACCAAAGAAGTGAAGAGAAGGACCCACCATACAATAGACTGACACGCCAATCTAAGTACACAATGGCTTTATATTATTGGTGTACGAAGTTTTAAAAGAAATATCCTAACATGAACTATATAATTGGAAATGAGTTCACTATAATGATTTCGACATAAATATTTCACGTGTATAATGGGGCACCTAAGTGTAAGGTGAGATATGTTTCTCATATGTATGGGTGCACTTAATTTTGTGCATGCTTCGATAGAATTTTGTGCATGTTTATATATATTATTGTATGTATTATTGTGTATATAAGGGGGCACCTAGGTATAAGTGTATTTCATATACAAGAATGGACCGAATTATGTATACGTTTTTCCATCATGGGAGAACACCTGATTATATGTGGTTTATGTTAATTTTAGATGCAGTCAGTTGTGCATTCTTGTACTGATTATACCTATGGACTAATCATTCAACCCATATGTGTACAGGTTAGTATCAACAATCCGAATGAGGTATGCCGGTATATATGGATATATATATATATATATGTGTGTGTGTGTGTGTGTGTGTGTGTGTAATGTTTATTAAGACGTATAAAAAGAAAATATACCACCTCGTTTGGGAGTTAAGTGTACACAGACGTACATTGTCTTTGTGCATAGTGTACATAAAAAGTTGCTTGTATACTTATATATATATATATATATATATATATATATATATATATATATATGTGTGTGTGTGTGTGTGTGTGTATGTATGCGGATGTGTATACATGTATGCGTGAATCCGCTCCTCATAGATTGGCGAGTGTGTGAACACAATAGTTGTATGTAGATATAAAGAGATACATGTGGGTATGAAGAACACATTTATGAGCATATATAGATCTATCTATCTATCGCCTGGTTCACACTCCACCTACATCTATTGAACAGGTTAAGAGGCTCATCCCTTGTTCCCTGTTTAGGATGTGGTTTCCGGCTTTCTCTTTTCCAATCTTTTCACTCTTACGTAGCCCCCTGCACATCAGTGGCGTTACCGCCTTTCTCGGGTTCTACGATTAAAATATATATATATATATATATACGTATGGATATAAGGATGTATCAAAATATGAAAATATAGGCGTAATTTTGGAGTATGTGGGAGAATTACTAACATAATCACACACACACACACACACACACACACACACACACACACACACACACACACACACATATATATATATATATATATATAACAATATTTATACGCGCGGAAATTCCGTCTTTATGAAATGTTTATGTGTGAGTGTAGGAACGCAAGGATCCGTATGTTGACACGAAAAAGTGTAGGTCGGTAAGTAAACAAAGTCACATTTGTAAGTCTATGTGGGAATGTACGCATATGTATATATGGATATAGGTCAATATAAGTGGGTGGGTTAGTTGACAGGGTCGCACAAACACACGTATCCATGGAATTAAAAGTTTCTTCAGAGGTCAACCCCTTCACGACTGGTCTAAACACTCCCTGCCGATCTGACGCCAATGCTTATGTCCTGACTCTCTTTTCCTTTTTCTGTTTTCTTTCTTCTTATTTTTATTTTTAATTCTATATTTTTTATCCTTCTCTTCAGTTAAAGAAAATACTTTTTCCGGCAAAATGTTTTGTACCAAATGGAAAGAAGATTTTGTGCTCTGATGAAATGAATTATAATTTATAACCAATTTAAGTGACGTGTTAAGTTTTCCTTTATATATATATATATATGATTAATAATCTCGTCCATCCGTCGATTGAGCGCACTGCGTGAAGATAGGTTTTATAAACAGTAGCCGTCATGATTATCCACACCCAACAAGAGTGAGTTGTGACATAAGGTCAGTTTTTAAAGTATGGAACACGAGCACGGACGCCCGGTTCAAAGTTCAAATATTTCCCAGCGACCGCTGACGCAGCAAAATACAGACAGGCTAAAGAGGAATGGCTCAACGACAAATGTGCAGAGGTAGAGAGATTGAGCAGGTTTAATAAAGTAGACATGCATAAAGAAATAATAGAACTGACGGGACAAAAAACCTACTCCTTAACAGGATGTATAGAATCCAAGGATGGAACGATAATATTGGAGAAAGAGGAAATACTCCAGCGATGGGAAAATATATAAAAGATCTTTTCCACGACAAGTGAGAGCAACCGATAATAAACAAAGAGAAGGACGGACCGGAAATATTAAAGTACGAAGTCGAAGCTGCAATGGCCAAACTGAATATAAACAAAGCAGTTGGTCCAGACGGCATTGTAACAGAGCTGCTGATAGCCCTAGAATAGTTTGGCGTAGGGAAAGTTACAGAAATAATAAATGAAATTTATAATAGTTGGGTAATACCAGACGACCTATCAAATTAATTTTCATAGCACTAAGAAGCCAGGTGTAAACGAGTGCGAACTCCACCGAACTATCAGCTTAATGAGGTATACCACAAAACTGATCGTCCAAATCCTGATGAATAGAGCGAGAAGCAGAAACAGGCTAGAGATAGGACAAGAACAGTGCGGGTTCGTCAAAGACACTGGAACAAGGAACGCCATGTTTATGATTAGGATGCTCTCCGAAAGAGCAATACAAATGAAGAAGGACTTGTACCTATGTTTTATCGATTATGCAAAGGCGTTCGACAAAATACGCTACAAAGAATTGATGGAGATGCTTGGCAGCTTCGACATATTTGGGAAAGACATAAGATTAATTAAGAACCTCTACTGGCAGTAAACTGCATGCACACGGACGAATTCAGCAAATATACAAGGGGCGTAATACAAGGATGCACCTTTTCACCGGAACTGTTCAACTTGTACAGCGAGACTATTTTGAGGACCCTAGATGTTATGACAGGATTTGTAATCGGAGGCCACAATTTGAATAACATAAGGTAAGCAGATGATACAGTGCTGATAGCAGACACGGAAAGAAAACTACATGAAGATAGCTGAAGGGAGTGACAAAAAGGACCACAAATAAACTGCAAGAAAACCGAATGCATGGTCATCATCAAAAAGAGCAGCCCAAAATACCCAATACAGGTGGGTGATACTAAAATCAAGCAGGTACAAAATTTAAATACCTGGAAGTGTTCTAACAGAAGAGGGAAAGTGTGACAGAGATCCGAAGGCGAACTGGCATGGTGAATGACGCGTTCCAGAAGCTGAGTAAAGTATTAAGAGACAGTAAACTTTGACTAGAAACAAAGAAGAGAGTACTGGATTGCTATTTGATATCAGTTCTTCAATATGGCAGTAAATGCTGGATAATATCATCAAAGATGAAGGAAAAACTTGAAACAGTTGAAATGTGATTCTGCAGAAGGATGCTGTGGATATCATGGATCGAGCACGTGAGCCAATAATGGGGTTTTGGAAAGAATGACAACGAAAGACAACTAAAGTTCCTGGGACATGCAATGAGGCTTGAATAACCTGATACAAACAGGCTGGATAGAGGGAAAAGTAAACAAAGTTAAGTAGCGGATATTATATTTGATGGACATGAGCAGGTAGATGACAGAGCTGGCGTCGCTAAGAGCTACTAGGGATAGGGAGACGTGGAAGGCCATGATCGCCTACGTCCTACGGCACATAGAAGAACATGCCACTTACAAAAATTCGCAACGAAGTGTGAAATCCTGGTTTTCCCAAATAAAAAAATGGATTTCGCGAGTAGGTGTCAAAATGATTTTTGACCAATGGGAGCGACTTATTAGACTTGAAAGGATTTAGTGATCCAGTGCGAAATTGAAAAGGACATATAAATGACTTCGCAGCATCAGAGACTGAGAGATGGGAGCAGCAAAAGTGAGACACACATCTAAAATGTAACATCAAACTTTAAGCGACTCGGACATTGTCTTTTTTTTCTTTCTCCTTATCTCTTTCAACAATTACTACTACAAACATTTTGTACGAACTCTATTCTTAACCTCTTAATAATATTTCTAATTGCATATTAACTCCTACAACTAATGTTAGTCTTTCCCTTTAATAAATTTCTATTTTAAAATTCAAAATGTTTATTTTATTCTTCTTACGCTATTCCACACAATTCCCCATATTCTAACCTGCTGACAACCAACCGTCTGGAAAAGAAAAACCTTTTGATAGTTATAACTCTGCATAAAACTTGTAAGCTGTAGGGAGTTCGGTTAAGTAAGACACAAGGCCGAATCATAGAAACATTAACCAGCTCCTTACGCTTCAGCCTGGGCAATCCCAGACAGATCTGACGCCAATGCCTAAGCTCTGACTCTCTTTTCCTTTTTCTCTTTTCCTTCTTCTTATTTTTATTTTATTTTATTTTTATCCTTCTCTTCAGTTAAAGAAAATAGTTAATCCGGCAAAAATTTTGTACCAAATGGAAGGAATATTGTAAGGTCTGATGAAATGAGCTAATTGGCTCATAGAAATGAATTATAATTTATAAGCAATTGAAATGACGTGTTGAGTTTTTTCATTCTATCTATCTATCTATCTATCTATCTATCTATCTATCTATCTATCTATCTACCTCATTCTTTTCATATCTATCTGTATGTCTATCTCATTCTTTTTATATCTATCTATCTATCTATCTATCTATCTATCTATCTATCTATCTATCTATCTATGTCATTCTTTTTATATCTATCTATCTCATTTTTTCTATCTATCTATCTATCTATCTATCTATCTATCTATCTATCTATCTATCTCATTCTTTTTATATCTATCTATGTCATTTTTTCTTATCTATCTATCTATCTATCTATCTATCTATCTATCTATCTATCTATCTATGTCATTCTTTTTATATCTATCTATGTCATTTTTTCTATCTATCTATCTATCTATCTATCTATCTATCTATCTATCTATCTATCTATCTATCTATGTCATTCTTTTTATATTTATCTATCTCATTTTTTATATCTATCTATCTATCTATCTATCTATCTATCTATCTATCTATCTATCTATCTAGTATCGATCATGGTTATAATCTTCTTTTACAGACTTTTTCATTAAAAATATTTTCTCATATTCTCTCACACTCAGTAACACTTTACGTATTTAAGGCTTTATTTCTTTGCTTGGGGTGAAATGATATTTGTCTATATTTCTGAGATGAGGTAGTATTTACATTATTCGGACTGTTGCTATTTATACGACGTTGCTCGGAGGTTTTTAGTCGTTAAGTTGAAATGATAAGGTCAAGTGCTTGTTCAAAAAGCTCCAGTATGAGGTTGCCGTGAAGTGTAAATTTTTAAAAAATCGAAATAAGTATTGGTTTTTGTTTTATTTGTAAAACGGTATTCATGCTTGGTCAATGTTACTAATAAACAGGAATGATATATGTACACTTGAAAGAACAGAGGCGGGTGTTACGGGAGACTGTAATGACGGTGTCACGCAGAAGTGGATGTATTGTCCCTGTGACGTCAGAGGGGCTGGTGCCCTGTAGAAAACGTGTAATTGTTAAGAAATATGATAAGGTAGAAGTTACACAAAAGACCTGATTTTTGTTGAAATACAACTAAGCTTCTCAGAGAAATAAACGATTGCAAGAAGCAAGATTTTCCATTTATTTTTCCGGCACCTTGTGTGTAAATTGAAATCTTGGTTTGCATATTAAGGCATCAGGCATTGATCTACCAGTGACTTTAATTTGGTTGAGTTTGACTGAATCGTCTTGGTGAAATGCATGAAAGTATGCAAAAGATCAAACGAAATTGTGTTTGTCGTTAACTTTTGACGAACCCTGTACATTGATTCTAAACATTTTTGTGTACATTACAGGTTCGGACTTTAATCTACAAGTTACCCGATTTTGGTTGAATTCGCATAAGGCGTCTCGGAGGAGAAGAGTTCGTAAATTCTAAGCGTTTCGATGATTTCGGCCGTACTCTTTAAATCGATTCAAAAAAATTTTGTGTGCATCAAAGGTTCATGTCATGATCGACAAGTGACCCAATCTTGGTTGAAATCGGACCAAGAGTTTCGAAGGATTAGGGTTCGTTAAATTGGAGACACACAAGCAAACAGACAGATATATATATATATATATATATATGTTAAAAGTAAACTAAGCACTTTTATTTGTATAGCTGTTTATTTCCAATCTGCTTCTGTTACTGTTATGTTTAATTAGACATTTGAAAATTTGCATGTATTAATTTAAACCTTATTTTAAATCATTCAAAATGCGTATTATATGCTATCTGCCTGCGCAAGTGATTTCTCTTTTTACTTATTTAATTTTCTCAATTGCATAGGTCGGTAGACGTAATACATATTATTTATAAACAGAATGCATGTTGGTTGCACCTATTATTTCCAAAATTGCGCAAAATGTTTGATATAGTAGCATTCATACCAACGCAACGTGTGGTATTCAGTCTTAATCGACAATGCATATTGAGAAATGACTGTGTGTTAAAAGTCCAGATTCTTGACAGCTTATGAAAATAGACCAGACAGACTGCATGGCATCCAAAACAGATTAGAACAAATGAGTTTCCTGTGACGCTAGCACCGACCGAAGAGAATTGATTACTTGCATCTAGATATTGGGCAGGTGTGTCTCTATCTAGGTTTCAATTTACCCTATAAAAACGTTTTGCTCGTATCTCGTTGCATCATGAGATGGTCACCTATGGGATCAAATAGAATCCCACAGTTGAATGATGGTAACAAGTTCTGTTTTAAAGTAAATGATGGTCATCAGCATAAGCAAAAAGAGCAACCCGAAATGCCAAATACAGGTGAGGGACACTAAAATCAAGCTAGTACAAAATTTTAAATACCTAGGAAGTGTTCTAACAGGAGACGGAATGTGCGACATAGAGATCCGAAGGCGAATTGGCATGGCAAATGACGCGTTCCAGAAGCTGAGTAAAGTATTAAGACACAGGAAAATTTCACTAGAAACAAAGAACTGAGTGCAAAATTGCGATGTGATGTCATTTATTCAATACGGCAGTGAATGTTGGACAATATCATCGAAGATGAGGAAAAAACTTGAAGCAGCGGAAATATTGTTCTACTGAAGGATACTGCGGATATCATGGACTGAGCATGTGAGCAATGATAAGGTGTTGGAAAGAATAGCAACGAAAAGAAAATTAATAGTGAGCATCAGGAAGAGACAAATGAAGTACCTGGGACATGCAATGAGGAAGGAGGTCTTTGAGAACTTGATACTGTCAGGACAGATAGAAAGAAAAAGAGACAGAGGCGAGCAGTGGATAACATATTTGAAGAGCCTGAGCAGGGAGATGACGGAACGGGGATTTCGGGGTGTAACACGAGAAAACATACTAAGAGCCACCAGGGATAGGGAACGTGGAAAACCATGATCGCCTACGTCCTGAAAGGACAGGGTACATAGAAGAAGAAGAAGAAGAAGAAGAAAAAGAAGAAGAAGAAGAAGAAGAAGAAGAAAAGATCATTTGCGAGCGAGATGCTGATTTGGAGAGCGGCAGCTTTTCGAGAATTTTCTACCAAATTTCAGAGACCTATATTCAAACATCAGGATATTGGATGCTACAAATTACGACATCCACTGCCATTTGGTGTGTGCATAATGAAAGCTATACAGTTTTATGTACATCCAGAAGATTGTCCGATCTGTCGAGTTTCGATTCTTGTAACAGGAAGGCAATACCTTTTTACAGCAGGATAATTCTAGCTCGTGTTATTCAATTCTAGCAGTATAGCCCGGCGTTGCTCGGGTGTAATGAAAGCTTTTATACACGAATTTACACGAGATACTAGATTAGCAACTAGGTCCCACCCTTTTACAGTTAAACAAATAAGATGTAACCGTAAATTCTACTCCAACAGCTTCTTTTCTCGCGCATCCCGCCTGTGGAACTCCCTTCCACAACTCTGCTTTCCCGACAGTTACAATCTCCAGGTGTTTAAATGTAGGGTCAATAGACACCTCCTATCACACTAACTCCCAATTATTCTCAGAACACTCTCATCTACCCAACCCTCATTCTCGGTACCCTTACCCGCCTATCACCCACCCTCTGACATTTCCTATATTTAATCATCCTTTCTCCACTCTACGTAGCCCCCTGCGCAGTAGTGGCAGTGACATGCTTTGCTCGGGGTGAAACGCTTATAAAAAAAAAAAATATATATATATATTATCGATTTTCTGCACTATTATAAGAACTGCAACCTTGAAACTTCTGAATATCGTTTCTTATATCTTTGTCTATGAGTGTGTTAAATTTGATTAAAATCGGACCACTCCTTCTATTACACGATTTTTTCGATTGTCGATTTTCAATATTTATCGGAGGTACCTCGACACAAAACTTAGCTATTAACACTCGCAGGCGCTTATAGTACAACTGTGTAAATTTTCAGGAAAATCGGTTCAGCTATTTCGGAGTCTATATGTAACGGACACACACACACAGGCACACACAGACAAACTTCCATTTATAAATAAGTTTAGATGCCCTGTAAGTTGCTCACCAACCTCAGTGGGAAAAAGAGAGAAAGAAAAGAAGAGAAAGAGAGCAATAAATGATATGGGGATGGAAGGAGAAGAGAGAGAGGATAGAAGAAGAGAAAGAGAGATAGAGAGCGAGAGTAAGAAGGGATAGAAGAAAAGAGGAAGGTAATAGAAGAAGTGAAAGAGAGAAAGGAATAAATGAATATAGATTTAGAAATCAGGAAGTTTTAAATAAGAAGGAAATGCGGTTGGGTGATTTTATAGCATGTCAGTCCCAAATGAAGAAGAGGAAAGAAGTGAGGAGAAAGGCCTAAAAAACAACAAAAAAAAAAAACAAAACAAAAAAGATCCCTGAAAATCAGAAAGATTAAAAAAATGTTGGGGATCACCGCTTTTAACACATAAGAATGGACTAGCCTGATGTGTACATATAATCCTACCTATACAAAGAACGGTAGTGATCGTCAAAGCGTTTTCTCGCTGCGACGGCATTTCTCACTGTCGGCCCTCTGCCTTCGGGCGGAGGGCGCTCTCTGCTTCCGAGCAGAGAGCAATAACCCAGTCTTGGTTATGCCGAAGGGTGGAAGCACGACTGGGTAAAAATAGACGGGTATTTTTTGGCTGGGCCATATAGCCCGGAAATTCCCACTCATAACTGACCATGTGTCACATGTTGCCCTTAGTGGGAGCGACAGCTAAATACAGTGATTGTCTAAGGCATTTGGGTAGTTGTACAGCCGCTTAGTTCGTCAGTAAGTTGGTGCATATTAAGTTGGAGTTGTTTTGGTTATAGACTCATTACTCGGATGTATGTTGTGGTGCAGTTGATATCGGCTCGGAACGAGAAATCGGGGAACCAAGTTCGAATTTCAGTTGAATTCTTTGCATTCACTTACGCGCAAATACCCTTGGGAAAGGTATTAATCCGTCTCTTCCTTCCAGTTATGGGTTAAATAACAGGACAGATTGGGTTCTTTCTACCGCAGAAAGCAATGGCAACCTACTGCGGGATAATCTTCTGCTCAGCCAGTCATGTCTCGAAATAGACATGATCGCTAAAGCGTGTATCACGTATGGCACTTGATTGACTGACCCGGGCATACTTCTTCACTAAAAGAGTGTAGATATTGATTCCTACTAACAATATTCCTAGTATTCCTGAATTGACTAACCCGTGTTCCCGTTTGTATATTTTTGTTCAATGTAACTTACGTTTTCTATCTCCATCTCTGTTTTTGTTATTTATTATATTATGTGGTTTCTAAACCAGAATCCACAACAAGAAAAAAAAAAGAAAGAAAACAAAAGCAAAAAGGCTGATAAGAGTCAGCATAAAATGTATGAACAAGATGAAGACTTTATAGCGACGAAAGAGTAAATCCGCAACTATAAATAAAAGAAATGAGGACGAGAAATACGGAAAACAGAGAGCGAAGAAGAATTAGAATACAAAAGAAAGAAAAGATGAAAGTGTTCGGTTCAGCGTTTCAAACTGTGACACTTCATAATGTCATTGAATGTGACGTGCGACATAACCAAATAGCTTTGAAGGTAATCTAATTTCGACAAATCAGAATTACAAGGAGGTTTCAATGATACCGACAAACGCTAATTTAGCGAAACATTTCGCAGCCAAGGAGCTCATATGTTGCCTGGAGCCATTTATTTCTCTCACCATGTCTTATACTCTAAATAGTTGAACTGCATTTTACACTATGCGTTGTTTTAAGCCCCCGGCGTAGCATTGGCGTTTAGACAGAAGTAAAAGTGTATAATAAATAAATAGAGTGTTTGAAGAAAGAAATATTTGAGAAGGAGATGTAGGAAGGAAGACACACACACACACACACACACACACACAGACACAGACACAGACACACACACAGAGAGAGAGAGAGAGAGAGAGAGAGAGAGAGAGAGAGAGAAAAGAATGTGTTTTTTTAATTTTTTTTATGAAATTTGATTGCTTTCTGGATAATTTAGATCCTTGATTTCGGCGATTAAAATAATCCTCATTCTTTTTAATACTATTTATACCCGGTGAATTTATGAGAGAAGTAAGGCCCTTCAGAAAGAGTTGAAGCTTTTAGAGTACATAACGAGAAAAGGTTTTAGAGTACATAATGAGAAGTTTTTAGAGTACATAATGAGAAGAGTGCTTAACAAATTCGACACTCACAGGACATATTGAAGCCAAAGGGGGCAGAGCAACAATGCGCATGTCATACCTTAAAAATCTTGTGTAAATGGTTGACAGAACATGAAAAAGGAGAGATAGCAAAATGATAAAATTCAATAACATCTACAAAGGAAAAGAAATAGTGGACAGACGTGATCATTCACATTCTGAAACAGAAGAAGAAGTCTTATTAGTAAGGTTTTCTTTCTGTCAGACAAGTCACAAATGCTAGGTTTATGAAATTTGTTAATTTACGTGGGTTGTTCTAAGACTTATCCAGAAGGAATCGGATAAACAATACTGTTTTTGAGTATTTTTCAATATAATCTCCCGTGAAATCAATGCACTTGGTTCAACGATGCATATACATTGCCATCCTATCAAGTTGTCAACCTGGTTCAAATTTCCTTCGCTGCACGTATAATCTAATCATTGTTTTCAAAATAGCATCGAAACCATTTATAGCAATTTGGATTTTCACACTCGATCGCTAAGTCCCTTTTGGTCGTGCAAGTCGCTTCCATTGGTCAGAAAATAAGTTTAGCATCTACTTGCGAAATCCGGTTTCGACTTTTTCTTTAAGTACATGGTCAATCTTTTTTCTATGTGGGAAAAACACAGGATTTTTTTTTTTGTAAAAGTGAAGAA
>JBBBDQ010002223.1:475000-480000 GCA_037127315.1 Ascarosepion bandense
AACAACTAAAAAGAGAACAAGAAAACAAGTAGAAATAACAGAACAGGAAGATGAAGAATGAGAAACTGAACAAAAAGAACATGAAAAGAACAAGCATTAGAACAACAAGAACAACGAAGAGCACATAAAAAAGAACAGGAAGAAAAACGGAAGAAGAAAAACAACAAGAACAATAAAGAGAACATGAACAAGAAACAGAAAAAGAAACAGAAACAGAAAAAGAGGAGAACAAGATCAAGATCGAGGTCAAGAAGGTGAAGAAAAATAAGAAACAAAACAAAAAGAACAAGAAAAATAAACAGAACAGGAAGAACAAGAAAAAGAAAAAGAAAAAAATACAGAACAAGAACAAGAACAAGAGGAACAAGAAAAAAGAAACAGAACAACGAGAAGAACAAAAAAAAGAAACAAAAGAAAAAGATTTAGAAAAAGAAACATAACAAGAAAAAGAAGAAAAAGAAACAGAGCAAGATGAAGAAAAAAGAAACAAAAGAAGAAGATCTAGAAAAAAGAAACATAACAAGAAAAGCAAGAAAAAGAAACAGAACAAAAAGAAGAAAATAAACAAAATTAGAAGATCTAGAAAAAAGAAACATAACAAAGAAAACAAGAAAAAGAAACAGAACAAGAAGAAGAAAAAAGAAACAAAAGAAGATTTAGAAAAAGAAACATAACAAGAAGGACAAGAAAAAAAGAAACAGAACAAGAAGAAAAAAGAAACAGAACAACAAGCAAAAACTTGAAACAAAACAAAAAAAAGGACAAGAAACAGAACAAATAAATCAATCAGAGCAAGAACCACAAGCAGATGACTAAAAACAGAAGAGGTAGAACCACTACTATCACCACCACCACTACAACAACAACAACAACAACAACAAACAACATAAAGAAAAAACAACTACAAGAAACAGATAAAGAAACAGAAAGTAAAGAAGTGAGAAAGGAACCCATTATAACTTCAATAGTCTGCAAAGGGGTTTTTTCTAACATTTGCTACAAATCGATTCGCCCTGACATCCCGAAACACTTTTTTCACACAGCAACTAAATAATCGCTTTTACCACTTACTGTAATCCCATCAATGGTCACACCTGTACTAGAAAGAAAAATAAAAAGGAGAGAGAGAGAGAGAGAGACAGAGAGAGAGAGAGAGAGAGACAGACAGACAGACAGACAGAGACAAAGATAGAGTGAGAGAAAGAGAGAGAGACTTATATTCTTGTATCATCTGTATTTGTTGGTATTAGCAAATTAATCCTTAATTCGCGATCTATGCTTGTAATGATTTAGGGATTCGTCTTCTATTACTGCATTTGCTTATAAGCCTGATAATTTTCACACACACACACACACACACACACACACACACACACACACAATGATATACTTTTTCTCTCTCTAATAAACAGACATGATATCCAACACACAGACAAATGCATACATACTTACCCAAATGATTGAATACATATGCGTGTGTAAGCAACATCAACTTAATTTTTTGTATAATTAATTATTATTTAATTCTACCAATCATATTTTATCTGCCTATTAGAATACATAATGCATGCAATCACAACATAGTTTACTGACCGCGTATTTATGTAAATAAGTATTAATTAACATATTTGAAATCATACTGAGG
Source organism: Ascarosepion bandense (assembly GCA_037127315.1). Taxonomy (NCBI): domain Eukaryota; kingdom Metazoa; phylum Mollusca; class Cephalopoda; order Sepiida; family Sepiidae; genus Ascarosepion; species Ascarosepion bandense. The sequence continues at coordinate 476,646 of JBBBDQ010002223.1, forward strand.
TTTACATATATAACACGAATTAGAGATACATAAACAATTTTGCAATGCATAGAATATATATACATGCACATCGTCCCCAGAGGGACATTATCAAAGTAAATGTACAGATTATAGTTTCCAACTTGTATTTATAAACATAATTAAATTGAATGTATATGTGTGAATAAAAGAAATTATATATATATATATATATACATATATATATTTTTTTTTCTTTTCTTCAATCCGAAGTGGAAGAGTAGGAAGGTAAATTCCAAGAACCTGATCCTAATTAATATTAAAAAAATTAAATATTAAAAATGATGCAGGTGGAGAGCTCACTGTACTTAAGAATACAGAGCCAATATAAATTAGAGAAAATTTTCAAAATTCAAAGGTGTCGGATGCACATTTCAACATGAGATCTCTAACAGAGATTCCACGTCACCTCAGCGATATTGTTCTGTTCTGTTTTGTTTAATCTAATCCCCAACTTTAAAATAATCCCACTTCCCTGACCTTAAGGGAACTCTCAATTCTTGACCGTTGTTAACTTTGACCATCCCCCTTTACCCCAGTGCCTTCTCCATTTAGAACAGAACAATGTCTCTGAGGTGACGTGGAATCTCTGTTAGAGTTCTCATGTCGAAATGTGCATCCGATACCTTTGAATTTTGAAAGTTTTCTCTAATTTACTAATATATATATACCTGTAGACGAAAATAAATATATTGTCCAATACATAACCGAAGCGTCCATTCAAATATACGTTTCCATTAAAAATCGTTTAATAATAAAATCTGACAGGTTAATATTTAAAAAGATCCACATATATATAACGTAGAATATTTAGTATTTAAGACAGATAGATCCGAAGGCGAATTGGCATGGCAAAGGACGCGTTCCAGAAGATAACCAAATACTAACACACAGGAAAATCTCAATAGAAACGAAGAAAAAAGTGCTAGACTGCTACGTGATGTCAGTTCTTCAATACGGCAGTGAATGCTGAACAATATCATCGAAAATGAGGACAAAACTGGAAGCGGCCGAAATGTGGTTCTATAGAAGTATGCTACGGATATCGTGGACTGAGCATGCAATCAATGATGAGGTGTTGGAAAGAATGGCAACAAAAAGCAAATTGATGCTGAGCATCAGGAAGAGACAACTGAAGTTCCTGGGACATGCAATGAGGAGGAGAGCCTGGAGAACCTGATACTGACTGGTCAGATAGAAGGAAAGAGAGACAGAGGAAGGCAGCGGAAAACATATTTGCAGGGTCTGATCAGGTGGATGACGGAACGGGGGTTGCCAGGAGCAACAGGAGCAAACATACTAAGAGCCACAAGTGATAGGGAGACATGGAGAACCATGATCGCCTACGTCCTGAAAAGACAGGGCACATAGAAGAAGAAGAAGAAGAAGAAGAAGAAGAAGAAGAAGAAGAAGAAGATTATTCTAAATGAAAATAGAATGGTTCTTATAATTAATTTGCAAAATTTTACAAGGCAGCCAGAAAAACTTTGCTTCGGGCAGCCAATAAGAAGAGACTAGCATGGGGAAGAGGCCCAAAAACTGGACACCAGAACAGTTCATTTGATGCACATGTACAGTATTAGCATAGTATTTTTCATAGCTTTTTCCCGTTTACAGTTCTGATGAGATGGAAGGAAACCGGTCGACTGATGATTTTGTTTTAAAATTTTGGCATGGTCGATCATCGTAAAAAAATTCTTGTCTTTAATGCCATTATATATATATATATATATATATATATATATATATATATGTGTGTGTGTGTGTGTGTGTGTGTGTGTGTGTGTGTGTGTGTGTGATTTATGTGAGCAGATTCATGCTGGACAGGTAACGATTTCAGTAGTTACACAAAGATAGAAAAAGGCGTAAGACAAGGATGTGTCTTTTCACCAGATTTGTTCAACCTATACAGCGAGAATATTTTGAGGACCCTAGATGACACGCCAGGATTTGTTATTGGAGGCCACAATCTGAACAACATAAGGTACGCGGACGATACAGTGCTGATTGCGGACACGGAAAGGAAAATACAAGATCTCATACAGAAAGTAGCAGTGGAGAGTGACATAAATAAACTTTAAGAAAACTAGTGAATGGTTATCAGCAAAAGATACAACCCAAAATGCCAAATACAGGTGGGAGATAACAGAATCAAGCAAGTACAAAAATTTAAGTACCTAGGAAGTGTTCTAACAGAAGATGGAAAGTGCGACACGGAGATCCGAAGGCGAATTGGCATGGCAAAGGACGCGTTCCAGAAGATGAGCAAAATACTAACACACAGGAAAATCTCAATAGAAACGAAGAAAAGAGTGTTAGACTGCTACGTGATGTCAGTTCTTCAATACGGCAGTGAATGCTGGACAATATCATCGAAAATGAGGACAAAACTGGAAGCGGCCGAAATGTGGTTCTACAGAAGGATGCTACGGATATCGTGGCCTGGGCATGCAAGCAACGAGGTGTTGGAAAGAATGGCAACAAAAAGCAAATTGATGCTGAGCATCAGGAAGAGACAACTGAAGTTCCTGAGACATGCAATGAAGAAGGAGAGCCTGGAGAACCTGATACTGACTGGTCAGATAGAAGGAAAGAGAGACAGAGGAAGGCAGCGGATAACATATTTGCAGGGTCTGATCAGGTGGATGACGGAACAAACATACTAAGAGCCACAAGGGATAGGGAGACGTGGAGAACCATGATCGCTTACGTCCTGAAGGAACAGGGCACATAGAAGAAGAAGAAATCCCGATAGAGACGAACCCAAAAGTACTCAATGTTAAATTTATTTATTTGATTTAACCGAGTAATATCTTCTTCTTCTATGTGACCTGTCTTTTCAGGACGTAGGTGATCATGGTTCTCCACGTCTCCCTATCCCTTGTGGCTCCTAGTATGTTTGGTCCCGTTACTCCTGTCAACCCCCGTTCCGTCATTCTTTCCAACACCTCATCGTTGCTTTCATGCTCAGTCCAATAACCTAGAAATTTTTTTTAGATATTCTACAATTTCATGGGTAATACGCATTTCGCAACAAAAAAAAAAGAATATATATATATATAGTCATCCGCAGACAGATCTGTTTCGCTGTATCACAGTTCATCACTGCGGTTAGACTCCGATTGCTTTTAACCCAGGATTGAAACCCGACCGAATTGGCGTCAGTCGGCGATTCCCGCTCTGGGCTATGGGCGCTATTATATATATATATATATATAGGGTGTCAATAAAGTCCGTGTGCATTTTAAAAATTCATAACTTTATTTATATTTGTGACAGAAATAATCTGTAAAATTGAAAAATAATACAGTGTTTCAACAAGATGGAGCACTTTGTC
>JBBBDQ010002223.1:482500-692500 GCA_037127315.1 Ascarosepion bandense
TCTGTTAATTATCTATCTATCTATCTATCTATCTATCTATCTATATTGTATTCATCTATCTCAATCTGTTCATTATCTATCTATCTATCTATCTATCTATCTATCTATCTATCTATCTATCTATCTATCTATCTTGTATTCATCTATCTCAATCTGTTCATTATCTATCTATCTATCTATCTATATTGTATTCATCTATCTCAATCTGTCCATTATCTATCTATCTATCTATCTATCTATCTATCTATCTATCTATCTATAAACCTTTTATAAACTGTTCACATTTCACTCTGTGTGTGTGTCTACGTTGATATATATATCTCGCAAACTGCTCATATCTATCTATCTATCTATCTATCTATCTATCTATCTATCTATCTATCTATCTATCTATCTATCTATCCATCCTTTTATAAACTGTTCACATTTCACTCTGTGTATGTGTCTACGTTGATATATATCTCGCAAACTGCTCATATCTATCTATCTATCTATCTATCTATCTATCTATCTATCTATCTATCTATCTATCTATCATTTCATCCAAATCTGTTTTCCTATCCTACCTTTACATTACCGTAAATTGTTCTGAATACGTAATAAACCATTTTGTTCGTCCTTCCCTTTCTTTATGATGCTGGCACACAAAGGCTTCTTGTAGGAATTTCTTACATTAAATTTAAGACTAAAAAATCACCGTAACTTGAAATAAATAGAAAACGAAATTGTTGCATTTCATGTTTAATGGCTTACATTTTTTAAGTTTCCCTGCAAAACGCGATATTTTTCCCTTTAGACATTTTTCTCTTACTGAAATTTAATATTTAGCAAATGATTGTATGCTCTTATAAGGATACACAGCCTATGTAAAAAGGTATTTTTGTTTGTATTGTATACACGCTTTATTATCGTACTCAATTTTCTATACTTTTTTAAATATTATATTTAAATACTTAAAAGGAAATGTAAATTTGATGGTTGTTAGATTGTTGTGTAGAATTTTCTAAATATCGGACACGCTATAAGGTTTGGAAAAGAAAAGTAAAGAAAGGAACTAAATCTCGACGCCATTTGTAATTTGCGTATGTGTCAGTATTTATTGCGTTTAAAGAGCTGATTCAATACATTGAGAAATCGAGTCCAAAAAAACGATTTGCTTTTAAAAAGAATTCAGATCTTTTAAAAAACGAATGCAAATATTCATTTTTTCCCCAGAAGTAAAGTGGAATAGTAAAATATAATAGTAAAATATAGAATTACATATATATATATATATATATTTCTAAACATATACTGTTAAATATAAACAGACAATGAATGTCTATTTTATTTAGTCATGGGCTGTTCTAAACCTTGTATTTTGGCTTTAATTTCAGGTGTTAATAAAGACAAACATTGTCCAACAATTGGATATTTTTTCATTAAGTTGGTTCTAAGCTTTCGGCTCACATAAGCCATCTTCAGAAAGGATACAGGGACGTTAACATAAAGACGTCCACCATCAAATTATGTTAACATTTATAGTAAATATTAAATTTAATTATTAAAATCGCCATTGTTTTCAACAACGGCATCCGGATGATTTCGAAATCTCTTGCAAATGTTCTGGACGGTCTTTGTGTTTTTTGGCCAAAGAAAGATGACGGAAAAGATTTAACGTGCGACTGGTAAAAAACAAAAAACAAAAAACAAAAACAAAAACAAAACAAAACAAAACAAAACAAACAAACAAAAATCATGCACGCATATCAACTTTTTTGAACTGCTCATCACTTTATATACATACACAATATTTTGGCCATCAGAAAACCAAAGGGATTTGCATATGTAAAGTCACAAGTTTATTCGCCTGAAGAGAGCTAATTTTAAACTCGGAACACGTGTAGCGACACAAATACTATTATGAACACTTAAAAGATGCAAAAAGAAAGTAACATTAATAACAGCAACGACAGTATATCTACACTTTAAACAAAACGTTCACACACTTATACATATATATATATATATATATATATATATATATATATATATTCGTAAACTGAATTTTGAAGGCTAAATAAGTCCTCTGAGTAAATGGTATCATGACTGAGACTAAGAACTACAATTATACCTACTTAGAGCCAAACCCGATGCAAAAACTAAAATAAAAGGGCTGAAAAAAATACAGACATACAGTCAGATAAACAGACACACACAAAAACATCTTGCTATATATATATATATATATATATATATTATCGATTTTTCGCACTATTGTAAGAACTGCAACCTTGAAACTTCTGAGTATCGTTTCTTATGCCTTTGTCTATGAGTGTATCAAATTTGATTAAAATCGGACCACTCCTTCTATAACCCGATGTTTTCGATTAACGATTTTCGATATTTATCGGGGGTACCTCGACAGAAAATCTAGCTAAGTATACTCGCAGACGTTTATAGTACAACTGTGCAAATTTTCAAGAAAATTGGTTCAGCCGTTTCGGAGTCTATAGGTAACGGGCACACACACAGTTACAAATAAGTTTATATATATATATATATATATATATATATATATATATATATATATATTATTTGATTACTTAGTTTTTGATTATAATAAAATTAAACCAGTACACAGTTGAATTAAAAGTGTTCAATATAGTTATATTGTAGAACTTTTGCATATTCTTCATTTGTAAATTCGTTCAAAAAATTCCTGTTGCGTGAGCGTTCTTAAAAAAGAAACGGTACAATCAGTTATTGCAAATTGCCTGAAGACACCACACGGCAGAAGGCTAGAAACCGTAATAACTCATTTACAAATAAAGAAGATATATATCAGTACGGTTAGACATCCGATTTATTTTCTTTCAGGATTGAAACCCGACCGAATTGACATCAGTCGGTGATTATACTTTTGAGCTCGGTAGACAAAGGCGGACTTTTTAGCTTGTGATATACAATGTATACACACGTCAGTAGCTGAAACTGTTCAAATACATTACTGAATGATAGATGCGTAGATGTGTGAGTAGCTACTGTTTTTTTCAAAGTGTACCATTCCTCCATAGTGCTCAATCGGGGTGTGAGAGCGTAATTAGTATATATATATATATATATATATATATATATATATATATATATATAAAGAGATGTGTACCCACAGAAAAAGCAAATGGATTTAAATAAAGTTGATGTCATTATGTTCATAAGACCTTAGGACCCTTTCTGCTAACACATTTTCAAAGGTGCTCGTTGGCAGAATTTTTGATAAACAAGTCACATAATTGTTACTTGTAGAAGGGAAGTTGAAACGCGTTTAAAAACAAAATTTTAATCAAAAATTAACTAAAATGTAAGGGGATGTAAACGTAAAGTTCTACAAGAGCAAATATCATGGAAAAATGGTTAAAATATTTTTATTAGTTAAATGCAGAACTCATTATGGAATGTAAATCATGTAATTTTTTTTTAATTACGGGACCCTTTGTCCGAAAACCTGCCCTGAGTAGTAAAATCAAAAATTCATCAAAACTACGCTATTTTTAATGTAGATAAAGTTTTAATTCATTTTGTCAATAATATAATTTTAGGATATCATTTAATGAAGAAGAAAAAACTAATACTGATAGATAGATAGATAGATAGATTTTAAACGAGTTCCAACTTCCTATCTACAGGTAACATTTATGGGTCCTGTTTATCATTAAACATTCTGTTATTGCGAATCGCCTGAAGACACCACTCACAGTAGAAACCTAGGTCGAGTAATAACTCGTTTACAAATTAAAAATATTAAAAAGTTCTACAATATAATTGTACTGAACACTTTTTAAAAGAAATATGCACTGGTCTAATCTTATTATAACAAAAAACTAATAATGAAACACACACTATATATATATATATATATATATATATATATATATATGAATACGCAGTACTTACAAATATACACTATATTCATTTATTCATGTTCCATGTATATTTATGTGCGCAATATATATATATATATATATATATATATATATATATATATAAGTGTGTGTGGTGTATGCGTGAATGTGTGTGTGCGCGTCCGCGCATGCCTTCGCGCGTGTACGTGTGTGCGTTTGTATTTTTATTCATTTCCTTTGTAATTTTCCTCTGGTAAGTAACCAGATATCGCAAAACTTAAAAAAGTAAAAGTGAAACAGAAAAAAAAAAAATACTGCTATGTCTGAAGAAACAACGGATTTCGTACATTGAGTTTTTCTTTTTCAATTTATATAATATATTTCTAGCAATTTGTTTTTATCGATTAATGATTCACTTAAAGCACACTTTATATTTAAGAATAAAATCAATTAATATTAAGAAATCAACGATTCTTTCATCTAATTAAATGCCTTCTAAAAACTTTAAATGTCTAAGAAGAAATAGACCGTGTATTGATTTCAATTATTTTAACATACGTAACGACGAACAAATCTACTGAAGCACATAAGCATATGCGTGTATATTGACGACTGTCCAAATAAATAATTATATATATATATATATATATATATATATATATATATATTGTTTTTTTTTAATTATAAGTAGTTATAAAAAATTTTTAAAATCGCCACAAAAAGAGACTGTGTTTCAGTACTATTAATTTTACTTCATTGATGGTTGATTACTGGTGTTGGGAATTATTTTTATGAAAATTTAAAAACAATTCTTACTTTTTTTCAGACAGTTAAGGTGGTGGGGTGAATAGTGACACAATAATTAATAGGTTCTCATCTACAAGAACATTCTTAATACTGGCTTTATGTTCCCTCTTAACTATTTAAGAAAGGATAAAGAATTTTTAAAGAATTTCCGTAAAAATCATTCCCTAATATAGATACTAGAATAATAATAATAATAATGCCCTATTTTTTATGGAGAACTTTTATAAAGTAAATGCTACGAACTGCTTATAATTACTCTATTTGTTCTTATATATATACATATATATATATATATATAGTGATGATCCACGTATACTGTCTTAAGTGAATCATTAATCGATAAAAACAAATTGCTAGAAATATATTATATATGAAAAACTACAAAAAAGTTGTAAGTTTAAAAATGTACTTTTCTGACAGTATTTGATTATTTCTATTATTATATTTGATATTTCAGACCATCCTCGGCCCTTCATCAGAAACAAATGATTTTAAAATTTAAATTAGAAACGTATTTCGCGAGAGCGTTCGTGGAGAGATTGTTTACATCACGTGACGCAGAAAGCAACAGATCTTTTTTTTTAAATATTTGTAAACGTAAACCTATCTTTAATTATACTTATACTTATAAATTTTGTTTTAGAGAAAATCTTTTAATTGTATCTAAAAAATATTTAACTACTGAAATATTTATAAAGATGCAAAACACCTAAGTCCCTATTTAATCCTCGCTTGTGTGTATTTAATTTCAAAATCTAGTATTTTTCTTTCTGCGTGAGTGTGTAGAACTAAAATCGGAATCTATTAGTAAACATTTTCAATTTTCTAAAGTGTGTCCCGGTTGATTGAAGTGAACTGCTATGGGGGAATATTGGTTGTTCTGGCGTATGCTATGTTTGTGATTATTGAAGCGTAATCTAAAGCTATTTTCACCAATATATCCACTATTTGGAAATATTGAACAGAAGAGAAAATATATAATGTTTTGGCTGTCACAGGTGAGGCGTGGTGGGTGCAATTTGATATTGGTGGTGGGTAGAGAAAATATTGCGTCGTTTACTAAATGTTTACAAATTAAGCAACAGGATTTCTGACATTTGAAATTCCCTGATAGGTTTGTATTTTTTAGATATTTGGTAGAAGTGAGGATAGCTGATAGGTTGGGTGTTTGCTTCATTGCATTTATGGGTGGTTTATCGAAAATGTCTTTGATTTTTTTTGTTTGATTGGAGGTTCTTGTAATCATTTTTTAAATTTTTAATAAGTGTGTGGGAATATTGATTGTGGTTAAAATCCATGGGAATTCGGTTGTAGTTTTTTCTTTTCTTGTATGTGAGAAGTGTGTTACGATTTATGTGGATGGTTTTATTTAATGCTTCTTTTATTATTTTTATTGGATATTTACATTTTAGAAATTGCTTTGTTAGGTTGTTAATGTTGTGTAGAAAATCTAGATGGTCTGAGCATATGCGTTTGATTCTTAGAAATGAGCTGTATACGATAATTTTTTTTAATGTAAGGGGATGACAACTGTTAAAGTGTAGGAATTTATGTTGGTTTGTGGGTTTGTTATATAGACTGGTGGAAAGTGTATGTTTGCTTAATTTTATCATGACGTCTAAGAAAGGGAGGATGTGTAGGAGCACTCCATGGTAAATTTAATTGTATTGTGGAAGTTGTTGCAGAAAGTAAAAAAAAGCTTTTTAATTTTTCTAATCCATGAGTTCATAATAAGAAAATGTCATCAATTTATCTAAAATAATGATTTTCTAAAAAAAATATGTCGCTTTTTGCGTCATATGATGTAAATAATCTCTCCACGAACGCTCTCGCGAAATATGTTTCTAGTTTAAATTTTAAAATCATTTGTTTCTGATGAAGGGCCGAGGATGGTCTGAAATATCAAATATAATAATAGAAATAAACAAACACTGTCAAAAAAGTAAAATTTTAAACTTACAAATTTTTAGTAGTTTTTCCTATATATATATATATATATATATGTGTGTGTGTGTGTGCGTGAGTGTGTATATATATATATATATATATATATATATATATATATATATATATATAGAGAGAGAGAGAGAGAGAGAGAGAGAGAGCTGAATTGTGATGATGCTTATTTCCAAGATATTTTGCCAAGTAGTTTTTTGTCGTAAACTGCTCGATATCGAAATATAAGATTATCGAGATATATGCTTAATGTGGATACGTTTACCACTTCACTGAGTAGAGTATGTGTGTGTGTGTGTGTGTGCTCAAGCACTACACACGCAGACACACCCATATATATATATATATATATATAATTGTCACCATCATTATTAACTATCTGATGACACATTGTTTTTTCTATCTCGAAACAAAATGTACAATTTTGTAGTAGCTTTTAGTTTGTACATGTTCTAAAGTATAATTTATAATAAACATTCATTGCTCTATTTTTATATTGATCACTGTTTTAAATTAATGTTTTGAACGTTGCAATTTTTTTTTCGTTCCTTATTTATTTGGATATATATATATGTAATATTTTTTAAACCACATAATAAAGAAAACAGTTTTGAAAAATCTGATACTCACGGGACAGATTGAACGCAAAATGGACAGCGAAAAACAATACATAGCATACTTAGCTTTAAGAAGAAATAACAGTAAAAGAATTTATTCAGAGACAAATGACAGAGAGTTATGGAGAGCTATGATCGCCTATGTTCTGAGGAGATGTGGTACTTAAAGAAGAAGGAAATTATGAGTCTTGTAGTTTTAATCATTATATTCGCTGTTTTAAAACAAACAATGTTTGCTGATAACTGGCAGTTAATGCAGCTTTCTGATAAGAAATCTTTGCTTTTAAAGCTCAATTATAATCATCGTGTATTTGTAAAAGAAATGAATTTGATTGGCGACGCTAATGACTTGAAATAGGAAAGAATATTTTTTTAATAAAAAAAAAGTGATGACGCGTCATATCAAATACATCATACAGGTTCCGTCTTGAAGAATGTCGGGGAAACGCTTTTACACGAAAAAAAAAAAAAAAGAAAAACTGGGAAGTGAAATTTTACTCTCATTTAGTTTCATGCGAAGAATATTTTTTGAGGATGCTTCCAAAACACACTGAAACATGTTTTAATTTATTTATTTTTTATTTATTTTATTTTATTTTTACCAGAGAAATAATCAAATACTAACAACAAATAAATGAAAATAAATATAAAAACCGGAATTAATCTCGACGGAGACACCGTGGTTATAAAAAGAAAAAAAAAACATGCTTAATGGTTACACTGTACAAAGGAACAGAACATTCAGAGAATATTTAACTGATTACACAGTGGTACTTATTGTCACATTGTAGTGTATATGAAATTAAGAATTAAAATCAACCTTCTTCTTCACTTTTACAAAATTCACAATGACGTGTGAAATCCTAGTTTTTTCCCAAATATAAAGATGATTGACCATGTGCTTAAAGAAAAAGTCGAAACCAGATCTCGCAAGTAGGTGTTAAATTGATTTTTGACCAATGGGAGCGACTTGCAAGACCAAAAATGACTTCGCGAGTCAGTGTTAAAAATCTAGATTACAATAAAAGGATTGATCAGCGTCAGTTAGTGAGATGGAAGCAGCGAGAAAGACAACATTAATATGTAACTTCAACTTCAAATCGACCCGGAGATAAGGTCAAGTAACACCTTGTTCTCTTCTCCTACTTTCCCGTGTACTGATTCCTTTTACTTCTTCTTCTCCGTCCTAAGACTTTCCTGCTGAATACATACATACGTACGTACGTACGCATATACTCTTTCAACAATTACGACTGCGAACATTTTCTACAAATTTTGATACCCATAACTTTATCATTGAACACGAACTCTACCCTTAACTTCTTAATAATGTTTCTAACTCCACATTAACTTCTACACCTTGTGTTATTTTTCCTTTTAATAAATCTCAGAAAAATATATATTTTATTACATTATCACATATTCCAACCTGCCGACAACCAACCTTCTGATGAAAACCTTCTGATGATAATTCTGCATAAAACTTGTAAGCTGTAGGGAGTTCGGTTAAGTATGACACAAGGCCGACTCAATGGCTCCTACATACTAAAAAAAAAAAAAATACGAAGTCCGAAAGAATGTAAACTCTATATAATAAAAAAGAAGCTGATTGTCCATTAGTCACAAAGTCTCCTCTTGTGATATGAGCTTTTAGTTTTATGGATTTTCTTCCTCTTCTTCATGTACCATGTCCCTTCAGAACGTAGGCGATCATAGACTTCCACTTGGCTCTGTCTCTTGTCGCTCTCAGTAATTTTTCTCTTGGTATCTCTTCCAAGTCCCGCTCTGTCAACCATTTGCTCAGACCTAACAAGTACGTCTCGCGCTGCTTTCCCCTGTTTCTTCTTCCATTTATCCGACCTGTGGGTATCAAGTTCTCCAAGCGCTCCTTGTTCATTACGTGTCCTAGGAACCGAATTTGTCTCTTCCTGATATTTATTATCAGTTTTACTTTCGTTTGCATCATTTCCAACACCTCATTGTTGCGCACGTGCTCTGTACATGGTATTTTCAGCATTCTTCTGTAAAACCACATTTCTACTGCCTCAAGCCTATCCTTCATCTTTGATGAGATCGTCTAGCATTCACTTCCATACAGAAGAACAGATATCACATAGCAATCCAGCACTCTTTTCTTTGTTTCTTATGAGATTTCCCTGTCTTTCAGTACTTTGGCTTACTTTCTGAAATGCGTCTTTGGCCATGTATTTGAAATAGTTTACTTGTTATATTTTATATTCTAATGAATATCGGTTCGAAATGAAAAATTGGAGAACCAAGTTGGAATACAACTTGATTTCGTTGTATTCACTTACGTGCAAATACACTTGGGAAGGTATGAATCCATCTCTTCTCCAGCTATGGATTAAATAGCAGGACAGATTTGGTTGGCTATCAAACTCTCGCAAAAAGAAATAACAACCTGCTGCTCAAAAATCTTTTGTCTTGAAAGAGACATGAATGCCCAAGTGTGTATCATGTTTGATACTTAAATGTCTGACGGATAAAAATAATGTGGATTCAAGTATATGCTGTGTGTAAACGAATTACATAAACGTGCCGTTTAATGTAAACACAAGAAAACACTCTCATACACACACACACACACACACACACACACACACACACACACACACACACATTGACCGACTTTGAAATAATACATTGAAATTATACTTCCCCTCACTCAGTCTAGGCATACCCTAACTGAGACAAGTAAAGAAAATTAATATAACATACCTCATCCCCAAAAAATAAACAAATAATAGTTTAATTTATAAAATCCAAAAATTATAAGATCTTGCTGAAGTTTTTGGAAATTACTCGGAAATAAATACAATTATATTTTTGCAATCTTCAAACTTCGTTTCTGAAAAAAAAACAAAAAAAAACTCTACGCATATATATATTTACTAGATTGGCAGCTAGGCCCCATTCTTTTACCGTTAAAATAGATAAATCTCACCGCCACTTCAACTCTAACAGTTTTTTTCTTGCACTCCCTGCCTGTGGAACTCCCTTCCGTATACTTGCTTCCTTGATAGTTCCAGAAGTTTAAATGCAACGCCAATTGCTATCTTCTATCTCCGATATTCCTTGGTTCTTCTTTCCTTTCACTCTAACCTCCTTCGCACCAGTCTTGATGGGAAACGATTATGATATATATATATATATATATATATATATATATATATATAGAGAGAGAGAGAGAGAGAGAGAGAGAGCGAGAAAGAAAGAGAGAAAGAAAGAGAGAAAGAAAGAGAGAGAGAGTCAGTTAAAAGCATAATGTACTGTATTTTAAGCTCATCTGTTTCTTGTTTTGTTTTTTTGGGGGTTTTTTGTGCATTCGAGAAAATATCAAAATAAAAATCTCCCCTCCGGCAGGATTCGAACCTGCGTCCTTCTTCGAATAAAAAACCACTGTGTGATCTGGAGTACTTTACGGAGAGTCTCACTGCCAAGATATCGGATTAAAAATAATATTTCACCCATAGCTAGGCGATACTGCCACTAATAAACAAGAACTTTAATGAGAGTAGAATATAATGATAAGGCTTTAATGATGAGAAAGGACAATAAAGAACGGATTTCATGAAGACTGAAGGCGGCGATTGACGTGGCATTTAAATTTTTGAAGAGTTTCGGTGGCAGGTAAGCAAGAAATTGGAAGAGAATAACAGAGGTTAGAAGCGTGAAAAAAACTTTTAAAGTAACAGTTATATGTAGCTCTTCTTCTTCTTCTTTTATGTACCTTGTCCCTTCAGAACGTAGGCGATCATGGCCTTCCACGTCTCCCTATCCCTGGTGGCTTTTAGCACGCTTTCTCCTGTAATGTGTCTCAGCCTGCGTTCTGTCATCCACCTGCTCAGGCCTTTTAAATATGTTATCCGCTGCTTTCCTCTGTCTCTTTTATCTGGCCTGTTAGTATCAGGTTCTCCAAGCCCTCCTTCCTCATTGCATGTCTCAGGAACTTTAGTTGTCTCTTCCTGATGCTCAATATTAATTTCCTTAATAGCTCTCGCCCCTCCCCTCTATAACCTTCCCTTTCTCCCCACCTATGTATCTGTCATCGCACCTGGTTCTCAGCTTTCTGTTGTTCCTTTCTAACTAGTTTGTACTCCTTACGCTTTTCTAATTAATCTTTTTACATTTATGTAACCCCCTGCATCAGTGGCGTTTTCGCCTTGCTCGGGGTGAAATGACTGAAAAAAAAATAGTAAAATAATGAAACCTATTTGCGAATCTAGTAGTTGGCGTTAATTTATGCATTTGAGGTATCAAGGTGGAGAGCTCATGAAAACAACTTCCATGAAAATATTTATAAAATAACACAGGGAAATAACGTCATGGTGGTAGGAAGCTAACTAGATGATAGGTCAGAACCGATAAAATCACAGATCCTTCTTTGGATTTCTTTAAAGAATCTCGAGATACATAAATCAGAGATGGAAAGTTCGAGTGAATAAATATAATTGCACAAATCCTAAGTGCAAACAGAATGAGACAAAGACATATATAGAGATTTTCAGCTGAATTTATTTACGCACACATAATTGAACTCATCCTGCTATTCTCCACGGGGTTCTTGACAAAATACAACGGATAGAGTCTGTAATGTGATCGATACCCACTTGGCAGACCGGCTGCATTCACTCTCTCAACGGCGTGACGTGGCTCGCCTGTGCCTCTTCTATAAACACTTTCACGGCTTCTGCTCCGATGAACTTAGATCACTGGTGCCACCTACGTACGAATTTGCACGAGATACTAGATTAGCAACTACGTCCCACCCTTTTACAGTGGAACCGATAAAATGTAACCGTAATTTCTACTCCAACAGCTTTTTCTCTCGCACTTCCCGCCTGTGGAATTCCCTTCCACATACTTGCTTCCCCGACAGCTACAATCTCCAGGAGTTTAAATGTAAGGTCAATAGACACTTCCTAGCACACTAAATCGCATCCATTCTCTCAAACACTCTTCCCAACTACCCAACCCTCATCCTCGGTATTCTTACCCGTCTATCACCCTCCTTCTGACATTTCCTATATCTAACCACTCTTTCTCATCATTTTCCCTATGTTACCTCTGCGCAATAGTGGCAGTGGAATGCCTTGCTTGGGGTGAAATGATTATAAAAAAAATACATACTCAACTCATGATATAAAATATTTTCCATCCTTGAACTTAATTAGGCAAAAAATAAATAGGATGCATTTTAGAGTTAAGAGCGTTCAAAAGTCTCAGAGAGAGAGAGAGAGAGAGAGAGAGAAAGAGGGAGAGAAAGAGAGAGAGAGAGAGATTAAAGTACAAAAAATAAAGAAAAGGTGTAAGAAGAAAGATGGAAGCTGGAAAGAAATAAATAAAGAAAGAAAGCCTGTTTGTGTTTAAAAATATAAAAGCAGAAAATTGAAAGAAAAATAAAATAAAAGGATAACAGAAAATAAAAATTTAAAAAAAATGAAGGAAAAGAGAATCGAAAAAGAACAGTGATAAAGACAAAGTTATAAACAAGCAGATAAAAAAAAAAGAAACAGAAACATTGAGCAAAAAAAAAAAAAGCTGAGTGGGGAAAATAAAGAAAGAAAAAGAAAAAAAGAAAGAAAATGAATTAAATACTTAGAGTAAAGAAAGAATGGCTAAAACAAAATCAAAAAGAAAAGAAAGAAAGAAGAAAAAAGAATGAAGAAAATGCGGGAAAAAATCGAGTATTTATTTACGTAATGAGAACATTCTAATCAGGTCACCTTATCTCAGTCTTCGTTTTTTTTTAACGTTCTTTAAAATATTGATTTAGTTAACAAATTAAAAAAGAAGCACTAAATGCCATTCGTCGTGCGTGGTTCGGAATTAAAATGCGATTATTGCTGTTGCTGGGCAAGAAACAGGCCATGATTGGTCGACGATTTCATCGTGATAAAAAACATACACTGCCTACAATGTCAGCTTCACATCAGCAGAATAATGACGTGCCCACTCAGGTGGAAAGAGAATAGCTTAATCGGCGCGTCCTTGTCTCGATAAGAAGTTTGACTGGAACATTTCCTATTGGTTGCGCTGAGAGATGTCACGTGGTGCGTGCATAGAGGAAACGATTCAGGACACACGTAGACACATACGCATGGATGCACGCGTAAACACGCACACACGTTTACACACACACACACACACACACACACACACACACACACACACACACACACACACACACACAGAGAGAGACAAACACATACACAAAAGTGTGAAAATCACGGCTTCTGCTCCAATGAACTTAGATCACTTGTGTACCCTAGGTATTGGTAACTAGGTCCCACCCTTTTACATTGAAACCGATAAAATGTAACCGCAATTTCTATTCTAACAGCTTCTTTTCACGCACTTCTCATCTGTGGAATTCCCTTCCATATACTTGCTTCTCTGACAGTTACAATCTCCAGGAATTTAAATGTAAGGTCAATAGACATCTCCTATCTCACTAACTCGCATCCATTCTCTCAAGCTCCTTTTTCATCTACTCCACCCCCATCCTGGATATTCTTTTCCGTCTGTTACCCTCCTTCTGACATTTTCTATAACAAACCCCTCATCACTTTCCCCTATGTAACCCCCTGCGCAACAGTGGCAGTAAAATGCCTTGCTTGGGATGAGATGATTAAACAAATATATACGAGAGCTTTCAGATATTCTGTTAGCAATTATCAAGTATGCATTTTTTTTATTTTTACATCTCTCGGATCATAACTTGATAAGAACCCACTTAAACACACAGAAACCCAACAAGCCTTCTCCATGATATACTACTTTAAAAACGACAATAATTGTTTCATACTCATGTAAAATAAACGGCTAAAAGTAATTTTTTTTTAATCATTTCACCCCAATCAAGGCATTCCACTGCCACTATTGCGCATGGGGCTACATAGGGGAAGGTAAAGAGGAGGAGTGGTTAGGTGTAGGAAATATTAGAAGGAAGGTGATAGATGGGTAAGGAAACCGAGGATGAGGGTTGGGCAGAGGGGAAGAATATTTGAAAGAATGGGAGCGAGTTAGTGTGTTAGGAGGTGTCTATTGACCTTACATTTAAACTCCTGGAGATTGTAGCCGTCAGGGAAGCAATCATGTGGAAGGCAATTCCACAGTCGGGAAGTGCGAGAAAAGAAACTGTTGGAGTAGAAATTACGGTTGCATTTTATCGGTTTCACTGTAAAAGGGTCGGATCTAGTTACTAATCTAGTATCTCGTGCAAATTCATACATAGAGGGTACCAGTGATCTAAGTTCATTGGAGCAGAAGCCGTGAAACTATTTATAGAAGAGACACAGGGAAGCCACGTCGCGCCGGTGAGAGAGAGACTGCAGGCGGTCTGCCAAGTTGGTATCGATCACATTACACACCCTCCGCTGTACCATGTCGAGAAGCCCGAGGAGAATAGCAGGAGCACACGACCAGATATGGCAGCATTATTCAATGCACGGGCGGATGGCAGATTTATATATGTGCAGGATAGATTCAGACGGAAAAAACTTCCGGGCCCTGCACAGAGAACCGATTTTCATAGCAGCGGATTTAGCAATGGATTCGATATAGTCATTCCATTTGAGGTCAGCTGTAAGTGTGAGACCAAGGAGGCGTAGTGTTTTACTCTCTGGGAGGCAAACCTGGTCCATGCTAATGGGAGGTAGGTGCGATTGTCTGTGATGGTTAATTGATAGTAGCTTCGTTTTAGAAGCATTAAAATTTACGATCCGTTTCTTATCCCAGTCCACTACGGATTGGAGGTTCTTTCTAAACTCGGCTGCAAGGTTAACTTTGTCGCCTATACCAGATTTTTGGTCGAGACGAGAGTAAACTGTGGTGTCATCGGCGTACATACCTACTTGGGATCTTATGGAATCAGGGATATCATTAATGTAGATCAGAAAGAGCGTAGGACCTAGGATAGAGCTTTGAGGGACACTTGCGTTAGTATGGTAGTTCTGAGAGGCATGTCCGTTTAATACCACCTTCATTGTGCAGTTAGAGAGGAATGACTGGATTAGTTCAACCAAATGTCCAGTTATACCATAGCTCCGCAGTTTGCATAGAAGGCCAGCATGCCAAACTCTGTCGAACGCTTTAGAGATATCCAAGGCAACCATTCCTGTCGAATGCCTGATATATGTACTCGGTGATGGTCGTTAGCATATCAGTAGTAGACCTGGTGAAGCGAAAACCATACTGCTTGTCCGAGAGGAGCCTGTGTGCTGTGAGATGCTGAACCACCTCGGCGTTGATAATGGCTTCGAACACTTTGCCAAAGATCGGAAGAAGGCTGATAGGTCGGTAATTGGCGGGTTCCAAGGGTTCTCCAGTGCTTTTAAATACAGGGACTACAGAGGAAGATTTCCAACAGGCAGGAAAGCAGGATGCAGATTGGCAGGAGTTGTAGAGCTTAGAAAGGACAGAGGAAAGTTCGGGGGCACATTTCTTTAAGACTATGATTGGGATTCCGTCCCCTTCGCTTGCTTTGTGAGGGTCAAGTTTTGAGATTATCTTAGAGACAAGCGAGGGTGTAATATAGACGTCATTCAGTTGAGCCTCAGTTCTATGTGGGAAGTCGGGTGTAGAAACTCCAGACGAGTCCAGTTTCGAATTATTCGAGAATCTGCGGGCAAAGCATTCAGCCTTGTCCGCTGGGGAGGTGAGGACCTCAAATTTGTTTATTAGTGGGGGTATTGTTACTTGCTCTTGTTAAGTACTCTTTTACAGAGTCGCCAGTAGTCTTTCGTGCCGAACTTAGAGGATGCTATGAGTTGCTTCATTCTGGCAACAAATAGCATCTTAGATTCGTTAAGTATATTTTTACACTTATTACGAGCTGTTTTGGTCCGACGCGTAGCTACGATAGAGTCGGAAGAAATGATTCCGGTGGGCAATGGCTGCCAAGCAAGCGAGCGAGAACCATGGAGACGAATGAGATTTAAGCTGAAATTTCCTGGCAGGGATGAAAGCATCGATGACAGCCTTAACCCAGGAGGAGACCTCGGATGCACATTCTTCGATGGGAAGACGAAAAACGTTGTTCCATGGAACGTCACAGAGGAAGTCTCGGAACGAATCCCAGTTTGCTCTTTGGTAGCAGTAGGATATTCTACTTGTCTGGGTTTCTTGGGTTGGGTGGGAGTGGAATGAAATGTTGACGGAAACTACGGTGTGGTCAGAGTTACCAAGTGGGCAGATTTGTCTGGTAGTGCAAGAGTCTGGGATAGAATCATTAAAAGAAAAAAAAAGCCAACACTTAAGAATTTCAAATATGAATACAGCCACCGTTTGCTAACTCAGTTTAAAAAAAACGTTCACATTACTATAGATACATGTATATAAATATATATTTAGTTAAAAATCAAATAAAACATTTTATGAAGTCTAATACAATAGCCAAATGCGCTCGGATATATAAAACATTTAAAAATTTTTACAGACATTATGTTCAGAAAAGAAAATACTTATACAAAAGTAAGTCCAATATGTTTCAATAATAATAATAACACACACACACACACACACACACACACACATATATATATATATATATATATAAGAAGGAAAATAAAGGTTTCCTAGTTTGAATTAATACTAGAAAAACTTAGAAATAGCACCAAGGTAAGGAACTATGTCAGGAAATTGAAAGAAAAAATGGTGGAACCTCCCACGGAATGAGGAAAACAATGAAAAAGAACAAACCCTGCAAGAGTGGTGATATCTGTAGCTTGTGCCAAAAGTAAAAGTTCGCTATCGTATTATTTCCAAATTGACAAAAGCTACTAAATCAAAGGTCCGAAATAATATAGGGATGTAGACAATTATTTTCTAGGCTCGTAGAAACCAGGATAAAGATATTTTCAATGACAAACCACTCACTTACTTTGAACTTCCGGTTATGAACTTATAATAACGTTAACCGTTAAGTCCTCAGTCAAAATAAATCACGTGACGAAACTGAAAAGATCGGAACCATGATAGCGTTAGAGGCTGATAGTTCTTAAAGAAATATCTCAACACCCTGCATGCTGAATCTTCATCTTCCTTCTTGCATCTATTGTGCACTTTCAAATGTAACTGGTTTACTAGTTTGATTTAATTTAAATTTGACCTATAACTGTTCAGTGGATATATATATATATATATATATATATAAATAACATTTTTAAACGAGTCATTTTAACTCGTTTAAAAATAGAAAATATTCAAACGTTTTACAATATAACTGTATCGAACATTTTTTAATACAATTATGTACTGGTCTAAACCTATTTTGACCAAAAAGTAAATAGCAGACAATCAATTAATATATATATATAATTGTGTTTGTGTGTGTGTTTTGATACATTTAACTTAAAAAGTTGTTCTATTTATAATTAATACAATTTTTGAAGTTAAATGTATCGAAACACACACGCAAGCACACTTACACACACACACACACTTACACATACACATACACTTACCCACACACACACACACACACTTACAGACACACTTACACACACACACACTTACAGACACACTTACACACACACACACACACACACACACACACACACACACACACACACACACACACACACACATATATATATATATATATATATATACATGACCGATAAGATAGAATTTCTGTGCAAACAGATGAATAGAATAAATAAAGAAGTAGGAACATGTCTTTAATATATTTCATTTTTAATCAACTGCTTCAGAGATTTTTTTTAAAGATGAACTATTTAAACATTTTTAAAATGATTTTTCTACATTTAAAAATGTTGCTCCATTGCTCCACACACACACACACACACACACACACACACACACATATATATATATATGTATTCTACAAGAACATGTTGAAGCAGATTACGTATTTCTTGTCTAGGACTGACTTTGAAATGACTTAGACAAGAAGAAACTTCAGGCTTAGGTAGGGGAATTGAGCAAAAAGCAAAACTTTGCCTTAGACATAAATAACAATGCTTAAAGTCCAAGTTATACAGGCAGACAAAAAGCCCAAATCAACACGCATCAAAGCGTCAACAACTCAAGTCGCTACGTAAGTTTTACGCTCTCTCGATCTTAACACGACTCTCTCTCTCTCTCTCTTTCTTTATATATATATATATATATATTGTTTTTTTTTTGTTTTTACAATGGTTTTCAAAAGCATTATATCACTACACCAAAATTTTTATGTTTCAGAACCATGTTGTTCTTCTTCATTAAATATGAATGATTGGGACAAGAAACTGCCTACACTAAAAAAAAAACAAAAAAAAAAACAAACTCCGTGATGAACAAACTTTATACTCTCTTGCATCCTCGATACGGAGATAATGTAAGAAAGCTGGAAAAGCTTTGAAGAATAATAACAACTTTTCCCATATTTAACAAAAAATATTTAACAGAAAGTTTGCTGCCCACACACACACACACCCACACAGCCACACACAAACACATTTTATATCAGCCCACCTATATGGCAGTGAATGCTGGACAATCTTCTTACAGATGATGAAGAGGCTTGAAGCAACAGAAATATAGTTCAACTAAAGGATGCTAAGAATACCATGTGGGGAAGCGACGTGTGACTAAAAAAAATAGAAACACCGATAATTAAGATTAGGAGGAGACAGTTGAACATTCGATGATACAAAATGAGTAAAGATGACTTGGAAAATTGGGTACTCAAAAGACAGATTGAAGACAAAATGGACTAAAGAAAACTGTTATGGTGCTCTCCTACGAGGAATGGACTCTTCCTCTTGTCCAGCATTCACCGCCATATAGGTTGGCTAAATCTAAGTTTCTAGAAAGCTAACGCCTCCGTATATAGTATACAAAGTAATTTTATTTTATTATTCTTGGGTGAAGATTGCGTGTTCTTATAAGTTATGTTTAACTTATCTAAACTTATTTATAAATGGAACTTTGTCTGTGTGTGTAT
This sequence comes from Ascarosepion bandense, assembly GCA_037127315.1. Taxonomy (NCBI): domain Eukaryota; kingdom Metazoa; phylum Mollusca; class Cephalopoda; order Sepiida; family Sepiidae; genus Ascarosepion; species Ascarosepion bandense. Next base: position 501,736 of record JBBBDQ010002223.1, read on the forward strand.
GTGTGTGTGTGTGTGTGTCCGTTACCTATAGACTCCGAAACGGCTGAACCGATTTTCTTGAAAATTTGCACAGTTGTACTATAAGCGTCTGCGAGTGTTCTTAGCTAGGATTTGTATCGAAGTACCTCCGATAAATATCGAAAATCGATAATCGAAAAAATTGGGTTATAGAAGGAGTGGTCCGATTTTAATCAAATTTGATACACTCATAGACAAAGACATAAGAAACGATACTCAGAAGTTTCAAGTTTGCAGTTCTTATAATAGTGCAGAAAATTGATAATATATATATATATATATAAGGCAAGATGTTTGTGTGTGTGTCTGTTTATCTGTCTGTATGTCCTTTATACAAATCCACAATTTTTATCCGATTCTCACCAAGCTTCACACAAATATTCTTTAGGCTGAGTCTGAGCTCCAGGACCATGGATTAGCTTTAAAGCTTTCATTACACCTGAGCAGCGCCGGGCTATACTGCTAGTATATCGTTAAGTTTGCCTTGAGTGAATTTATGCATGAAAAGTCAATATGCTAGGCATAAACCACTGAAACCATCAAAACGAAAACAAAATGAAACGCTAAACACATAAATAGAAGAAGGTATAAAATGAAGAAGTTTGCCGGCAATACATTTCAAGAGTGAAACCTTCTGATGACAGGGCTGAAAAAAAAAAGTACTCAAGTTGGTTTTATATGAAATAATTGCCAGGCCTTATATCTTTAACGAGATCAGTTATTGAAAAATACTAAGCGAATTGCACATCACATCTTAAAACGATTTCCTACTTAGAAAACAAAAAAGGTAAACAAAAAAAAAATAAGTAAAAGAAAAAATATTTAAATAACACTAAAATAGAGGCCTTGCATGTGAAGTAGGCTTGTTTGCAAACAGTGATGAGTTCTTTCTTTCTTTATTTTTTTTGCCTTTGGGGCTTACATAATTAATGGTTAAAAGTTTAGTCTTTGAAATCTGGCATTTTCCCCTTGAAGTTCCTCTCTCAGTGCAAGATTTCTACAAATTATTAAATACATAAAAAAAGGAAAAAAGAGAATAAAATAAACAACACTTTAAATAACTATCAAAACTAGAAAGAAAAGAAAAATAACGTTTGAGGAAATTATCGTCTTTCTGGTCATCTAATATTTACAAACAACAATATTTTCTTCTTGTACGCACTATAAGAGAGAGAGAGAGAGAGAGAGAGAGAGAGAGAGAGAGAGAGAGAGGGGGGGGGGAATAGATAGATAGATAGATAGATAGATGTCAAATGTAGATAGATAGATAGATAGATAGATAGATAGATAGATAGATAGATGTCAAATGGTAGATAGATAGATAGATAGATGTCAAATGATAGATAGATAGATAGATAGATGTCAAATGGTAGATAGATAGATAGATGTCAAATGGTAGATAGATAGATAGATAGATAGATAAAGATAGATGTCAAATGATAGATAGATAGAAATAGATAGATGTGAAATGGATAGATAGATAGATAGATAGAAATAGATAGATAGATAGATGTCAAATAGGATAGATAGATAGATAGATAGATAGATAGATAGATAGATAGATAGGGAGAGGAAGTAAGGCAGATTACGTGTATAAATATCTATATGTAAATATTAGGTGTGTGCATACATTTCCAGCGCTTTCTTTTAAAGGTAAGATTAAATCACTCACTCACGGCTTCCGTAATCTATAAGGGTTATAGCAGCGTAGACAGAAAGAAAAATGAATGAAGTCAAATTTTGATTTCCTGGTATCGATATCAAATGAGTTTTTTTCGTCATAAACTGAATTTTGAAGTCTAAATAAGTCCTCTGAATAAATGGTATCATGGCTGAGGCTAAGAACTACAATTATAACTACTTAGAGCCAAACCCGAAGCAAAAACTAAAATAAAAGTGCTGAAAAGAATACAGACATACAGGCAGGTAAACAGACATACACAAAGTTCCATTTATAAATAAGTTTAGATTTAGATTTTCAGCGGCCAAAAAATTGCAGCAGTGATTGAAAGGTGCCAAATCTTGTGAATATTGCACATGAAGAAGAATTTTCTATCCTATATCTAGAGTAACACAATGAAGATATGAATGATCGCTTATAGTAAGATATTCAGCCTTCTCTGTCAATTAAATGAATTATTTATAAACGCAAGTCAGAAACATCGAAGGTCACAATTGTAACACTATATGCGTTTGACTTTCACAAATATATTCTTCTATGTGTCTTGCCTTTCAGGACGTAGTCGATCATGGCTCTCCGAGTCTCTCTATCCCTGGTGGCTCTTAGCACGCTTTCTCCTGTTACACCACGCAATCCTCGTTTCATCATCCACCTGCTCAGGCCCTTCAAATATATTGTCCGCTGCTTTCCCTTGTCTCTTTTCCCCTCTATCTAGCCTGTTAGTATCAGATTATTCAAACCCTCTTTCCTCATTGCATGTCCTTTAGCTGTCTCTACCTGATGCTCAGTGTTAATTTTCTTTTCGTTTCCATCCTTTTCAAAACCTCATTATTGCTCATATGATCGATCCGTAATATTCGCAACATCCTTCTGTCGAACCACATTTCAGTTGCTTCAAGTTTTTCCTTCATCTTTGATGATATTGTTCAGTATTCACTGCCATATTGAAGAACTGATATCCCATAGCAGTCTAGTACTCTCTTCTTTGTTTTTAGCGAAATCTTCCTGTCTCTTAATGTTCTACTCGGCTTCTGGAACGAGTGCTTCGCCATGCCAATTCGCCATCGGATCTCTGTGTCGTACTTTCCGTCTTCTGTTAGAAAGGTTAAAATGAGTATCTCGGGTGATTAAAAGAAAGCATTTTCGTTTTTGAGGCGTTAAAATTAGCACGCTACATCTTGCCATATTTAACAACAGATTGTAAGAAATTTCTGAGATCAGCTACTTGTAATTCTTTTTGAATCGCATCAATATTTAGAAGAAGCGTTCTATCGTAGAAGAAGCGTTCACCTATCGTTCGGTTCGCGCTCCGTCGTCGTCTTTTGCACAGGAGCAGATGCTTACTCCTTGATTCATATTTAGGATTGGGTTTCCGGTTCTTTTTAAAGTTATATTATTTTCTTTCGCTTCCCCTTTCTTAGGAGTGAAATGGTTAAAAACAAAGTTTTCTTTCCTTTGTAGCTCTTACTAAAGTTTCTCTTTTTGCTATCTCTCCTAAACGATGATTTGCCAACAACTTACATTAGTTCGTTTGGTATGTTATTCGCTACTTTCTTCTGTACGTCTGGCCTTAAATCTCTCCTGAGGATGTCAAAATCTTCTAGCCATTTTTCATCATTACGTGGTCATTGAGCTGAGGCGTATTACCATAGATAGGTTCACCTAAAAGAAGTGGATAAATTTGCCTAGAGTCCGGCTCACATTCTTTTGAAAAAGAATAGAGGGGTTTCTCCTGTTTTTTGTTTGGGATTTAGTTTTTTGGTTTCTTTTCGTAAAGTCTTATTTTCTTTCACTTGCGTCTTAGTGGCATTAACACCTTGATTCAGGTGAAATAATTTAAATAACTGTATAAAAACGTGTCACAGGATGATTTTCACTACATGTACGATTGTATGTATGAAAAATAAAAAATCTATTTTAACACCTAAAGTGGTAATGCATTGTACTAATTAATTTGTTGATACATGCCTTATTGAGAAATACATCCAAGTATTGCGGTTACAACAACAACAACAACAACAACAACAACAACAACAACAACAATAATAATAATAATAATAATAATAACTAAAAATTCCCGTGAAAAATTCCCTGTTTTTCTATTTTAATATTCTGATGAATCTTACGTTAATAATTGATTTGCGCTCATGGCGGGTTGTAGGACAATTAAATATCCGTAGAAACTCCCCTATCCTATCGTTGAATGTTTAAGGTTAATCACCTAAACAAATTATTGCAATTATAAATATGAATGGTAGTCATTTTTAAAAAGTGGGTAGAAATGAAAAAATTGAAATTGAAAAGTTTTTCCATCTCACTAAAATAGCCATTAAGCACGTATGTCTTCCTTTTCTTTTATTATTTTTCCTTTCTTTCTTTATTTCTTTTACGTATTTTATCATTGGATCCAATGAACGTCTCTGATATGTTTTGTTTATCAAAATGGAATACTTCATTATTTACGAGGTATTGGCAGGATACATTAAATACGTCTTTCTTTCTTTCACCATAAAAAAAGGAATAGTCCATTATTTTTAGGTTTGGGCGGACATAGCGGTCTTGCGAACGAAGGTAGTGAGGGGAAAAATAAAGAAAGAAAGAAACAACAACAACAACAGTAGTAGTAGTAGTAGTAGTAGTAGTAGTAGTAACAGTATTAGTAGTAGTAGAATTAATAATAATTGTTATATTGTAGTTTGTAGCGGTTTGAGGTTACCACCAGTAGGGAGTTCAGCCGAGAGGCAATAAATAAATAATTTAGACTGGTTTCTCCCTAAATCTGCACATGGGAATGAAATACTGGTAATATATTCGGGATGGTGGGGACGGACATATCATCACTGGGTGGTGGGGCTTCCAAGAGTGATGTCAACAGCCAGTGCTCTTGAAGAGACGTGGCTGTGACAAAGAAAAACTTTTCAATTTGGCTAACATCAACTGTAGTCTGATCTGGAGGTGGAGGGGTTCCATCCGGTCTATTTGCCAAAGACCTTCTGCGCTTCTCCGACTTGCAACACAGATATTATTATAGTGATTTTCTAAGCGTAGCTTAGATGTAGTACAAGGCCGAAAGTAAGGAGCACCCAGTGAGGATCGAACTCAATACCCAGTTGTAATGAACCCAGATATTATTATGCAGCTGGTACTTGTGGAGGGAGCTAATCAAGTCCTCTTCGGCGTAGCCATGAGCGCATTCAATTATTAACGTAACCGCAATACTTGGATGTATTTCTAAATAAGGCATGTATCAACATATTAATTATGTATATTCCGGTTTCTCAATTTCTCATCACGTACCATATTCAAAAGTTTAATTGTAACATCAATCTCTGTCGTCCGTCTTTCTGAATCCTGTTCTGTTATTGTCTTTTCACCTAACTATCGGCGTTGTGCGTTGTGCTGCATTGGATATCGGGGAGCCGAGTTCGAATTCCAGCTGAATTCATTGTATTCACTTACACGCAAATACCCTCATTGAGCTGAGGCGTATTACTATAGATAGGTTCACCTAAAAGAAGTGGATAAATTTGCCTAGAGTCCGGCTCACATTCTTTTGAAAAAGAATAGAGGGGTTTCTCCTGTTTTTTGTTTGGGATTTAGTTTTTTGGTTTCTATTCCTAAAGTCTTATTTTCTTTCACTTGCGTCTTAGTGGCATTAACACCTTGATTCAGTTGAAATAATTTAAATAACTGTATAAAAACGTGTCACAGGATGATTTTCACTACATGTACGATTGTATGTATGAAAAATAAAAATCTATTTTAACACCTAAGACCTATTCCTTATTCCGTCTATTCCTTCCCGTTACGGGTTATATAACAGAACAGATTGGGTTCTGTTCTATAGCCTTGGTCGGCAACCATTCTACCGCAGAAAGCAATGGCAACCTACTGCGGGATAATTTTCTGCACAGTCAGTCATGTTTCTTTCGAGACATGATCGCCCAAGCCTGTATCACGTATAGCACTTAAATGACTGATCGGCTCGGAATGAGAAATCGGACAACAGAGTTCGAATTCCAGTCGAATTAGTTCAATTCACTTACGCATAAATACTCTTGGGTAAGGTATAAATCCATCTCTTCTCCCTCCAGCTATGGGTTGAATAGCAGAACAAACCGGGTTCTGTAGCCTTGGTTAGCAACTGGTTTACTGCAGAAAGTAATGGCGACTTTCTATCTAGTCAGTCATGTCTCGAAAAAAGACATGTATAAAAAAGCGTGTATCACATATGGCAATTAACTGAATGCTTTCTCGTCTTCATTCACTTTCAGTAAACCTTTGCATCTCAGTGGCATTATCGCCTTGCTTCGTCTAAAATGATTTAAAAAACAAACATATTTAGGGTTTCTGAATTAATTTTTTGTTAATGTATCTGAAAGGACAGGGAAAAATATACCGCAATTAGAAATGAAATGAAATTAATGCAAACATGAGCTTAGAAAATATTTCCGAAGAAAACTTTCTTCCACTAAAGACCAATTAAATATCGCCCAAGGTCAAAAGTGATTCGGGCTTTGAGGACTGAGTGCGTTTATTTACTAAACAGTTGATGTGAGCTCGAAACATCTTAATCTAAGCATTTGTACCTCGGGGGCATCAATGATTTCATAAATACACACAAACATACGTAGAGGATGCGATGTGTAAATAGTCGCTATTTTATTATTTTAATTTCACTCGTTTTTTCACTTTGTTTTGTCGACTGCACATTATAGCAGGGTCAATTAGTCATCGTCTGTGAGAAAATGAGTACCATGACGCAATTCACTCCCTATAATTCTGTGTATAAATGTACATGTATTGAAGTAACAATATGGAGAGATAGGCGTATACTTACCAGGAAACAGACAAATACATAGAAGGATAGGCTTAAAATTAGCCGGAGATATGTAACTTATTCAATGAAAATTAATTCTAATAATTCCATCAAGCTGTCTTGTTCAGGGCAAACTACAGCTGTTATGGTGACTTCGGTAGACGCGGGACCCCTTCGAACCTTAGGGGTTACGGGAGTTTTTATTTTGGAAGGAGTTAGGTTATACAGAATCAATCTGTTCCAAGCGGTTTTGGCCTGTTCATTACCTATTCTCAAGGGGATCCTTGTAAAAGTTTTTAATGTTCGTGTAATGTGTACTGTGTAGTAGTAATAAAATAATACTAGTTATCTTTCGTTGGACAAGAGGGTGTAGCCATGATGTTTTTTGACGTTTCTTTAAAAAAAGGCTTCAAAAACATTGCCATCATTGTTAAATATACTGAGAGTGTTGTTTGGCTTGATTTATTTTATAAAAGGGGTTTCTTCAAGGTTTAGTCAGCGTGGACACTTACATTCATATATGTTGGTGCTAGCAATCAGAAAGGTAGTTGTTTGTGGGTGCCAAAATGCTTAACTTTGAAGACGGCATGAACCTGATCAGTTAAAGTGACAAATTCTTTAGACTAAAAGTGCTCTGTAAAATAAATAATACTATTTACATCGAGCCCTCTACTTGGACAATTTTTTAATATTGAGAAAATTAATATTAACAGGATCTGGATTTGGGGATTTTACCTATATACACTTCCTTTATATAAAGGAAGTGTATATAGGTAAAATCCCCAAATCCAGATAATTAAATAATCAATATATATATATATATATATATATATATATATATATATATATATATATATTTTTATGAATCACTAATGCATTGGTTAGATTATTATTAGTGATGTCTCTTTTGTGTTCATATATACGTTTTTTTAGATTTCTACTTGTTTCTCCGATGTAGATGGAGGAACAGTCCCGGCAATTTATTTGGCATACACCTGCTTGTTCGTCATTTTGATTTCTGTTATTTTTAGATCTCACAATGTCCATAATAGTTTTTGAAGTAGTTGTTACTATGTGTGTGTTTTTTATATGTGATAGATTGTTTTGGATATTGGATGTAATGGAATTGGTTGGTAATATGATGTATTTGTTATTGTTTAGATTATTATTGTTAACAGTGTTTTTAACACTGTTTTAACAGTGTTTTGTTAACATCGGAGAAACAAGTAGAAATCTAAAAAAACGTGTATATGAACACAAAAGAGACATCACTAATAATAATCTAACCAATGCATTAGTGATTCATAGAAATAAATTCAACCACAATTTCGATTTCATATATATATATATATATATATATATATATATATATATATATATATATATTGATTATCTAATTACTTAGATTTTGTTCATAACAAAATTAAACCAGTACACAGTTGTATTAAAAGTGTTCAATACAATTATATTGTACAACTTTTGAATATTCTTCATTTGTAAACGAGTAATTAAGCGACCTCGGTTTGTACCTTGTGGTGTCTTCAGGCGATTTGCAATAACTGATTTTGTTTTTTTAAGAACGCTCAAGTAACGAAATTTCTTTATGTACGCGCAATTTCCAAAAATTAGAAGGAATTATGATGTTTTCATCCATGGTTGTATGACCCTAATATATTATGGTTACACTTAGTTATAATTTCTGTTCTTTCATTCAGTAATTCATATTTGTTTTGGAATAACATAATAGTTAACTTTTTTCCTGGCACTATCTATATATTTTGCCACCGTTGTAAGGATTGGTTGTTTTTACTATACTCCACCTTATGTCAGGCTTTTTCGATATTTTAATTTCAGTTTTCACACGTGGCTTGCCAATTTTGTACAATTTTTAAGTTTTCTTTTTTAAATGTAGACCTGTGATTGAACCATCTGGTCTTAAATGTATCTTTGGTTGATCCCAAATATGTTTGGTTTGACCATTAAAGTCATGTACTTTTCCTATGTAAATGATTTCTCTTGTATTACAAAGTCCTTGAAGTGAGCATTTATTTTTTTGTCTCTGCAGTTACATTCCTTACTAATAATCGTGTATTGTACAATGCTAATAACTCGTTTACAAATGAAGAATATATATATATATATATATATATATATATATATATATATGAATAAAAAGAATTAATAAAAAGAGACAATAGGAAAACTATTTACATTGCCTTGATAAAGTTCCTCAAAGGATGGAACTCATCGGCTAAGAATAGTTTTTCCCCTTTTCAGTTTTTGTTCATTTTATCTCTACAAATAACTCATATTCAGAATATTTTCACACACACACAGATACACACACACACACATATATATCTTCTATTCGGAGACTTTTATCATCGCATAGCAATGTTTTATGTCAACAAAAGATAACATCATCTTTGATGGTGGATGTCTTTATGTTAACATCCCTGTAACCACTCTGAAGATGGCTCATGTGAGCCGAAAGCTTAGAACCAGCGTAATAGAAAATATCAAAATGTTGAACAATTTTTGTCTTTATTATCATCTGAAATTGAAACCAAAATACGATGTTTAGAACTGCTCATGTATATAGATAATATACGTTAATTGTTTGTTATATTTAACAATATATGTTGAGAAAATTATCTGCTGTCTCGATGCACTATATATATATATATATATATATATATATATATATATATATATATTATAAGGTATAGTTTAGAACATGTACAAATTATAATTTACTTCAAAAGTGTACATTTTGTTTCGACATCATTATTATTTACCTGATGAGACATTGTTTTTCGATGTCGAAACAAAAATTTGTACATGTTCTAAACTATAACTTGTAATAAATATTCATTGCTCTATCTTTAAATTGAGCACTGTTTTAAATTAATGTTTTGAACGTTGTTAATACATTCTTCGTTATTTATTCACTTGGATATATATATATATATATATATATATATATATATATATATATATATATATATCTCAAACATTATCATGTACTGAAAGATCTTGTTCACAAACTTAAACCGAAAACAGTTAAAACATGCAATTGCTGATAAATTTTATAAAATTAATGTATAAATTTATCAAATAAATTGTAGAAGTGTTGATAAGAGGGTTTAGGCGTTGTATTGAACCTGAATTGGAGTCTTTTGAACATGCTAAACAATTTGTTAATCCTAGCAAATCATGTTGTTTTGAGGTTTACAAATTTTTTTAGACGAGTGATATATATATATATATAATGTTATCAGTGGTCTTTGGAGGCGATTCGTTCAGGTGATTCATCACTTAATTCATTGTCTAATTTCTATAATTCTACAGGATTAAGATTTCTGTAATTCTGCAGGATTAAATTCCTTTAAACATTATCGTCAGGTGTTTTCGTGTCAATATATTTGTAAGAAGGAAATGGTCACGGTTTCGTAAAACATGAGATCGACAATGTGTTTCTACATGTGTGTTTGTTGCTAGGGAAAGATCGTTCATTACGTACGTAAGACCTCCAAGTGCGCGGAAAAGAAAAGAGCCTAGTAACAAAAAGGCCGAAGATAATTAGACGAGGAGTGATTGGTTAATGAATTCATTGTCAGGTTGTTGCTAGGCACTCTTAGCCAGGGGAAGATGAAAAGAAGGAAACCAAGGATGTCTAAGCTGTCGTCAAGTGAATCGCTTCACTGGGTTAGTGCATCATTGCAGCACGCGGCACACATTGGAAGAGCCCATGTCTGAAGGAAGACTTAATGAAAGCGATAAAGTATAAAGGTTGAGGTTAAAAGAGAGGGAATCAAAGAAAAAGAGATAGATAGAGAGATAGAGAGAGAGAGAGAGAGAGAGAGAGAGAGGGGGAGGAAAAATATAGTGAGTTATGTCGAAGATTAAACTTACTAAGCTTTAAGATCACGAACACGCGTATCGTGTTTTTTGTCCGTATCCATCCTTACACTTATCTCCCCTAACCCTAACCCACTAGCACTTTGCGTGTGCATTTCTTACATGTGTACACGTGTATGTTCTCCTCTGTGTGTGTGTGTGTGTGTGTGTGTTTGTGTATGATCCTGTGTGTGTATGGATATTTGTATATATTTAAGTACCTGTAAGAAATGAATTGTGCATTCATCCTGTTTAGCCCCATGTTATTATGGGTTAGTATATCTTTTGTTTTGAAAATAAATGATTTGTGCACACACACACACACACACACACAAACACACACACACACAAACACACACACACATGCACATATATATATATATATATATATATATATATATATATATATATTATTTAATTACTTAGTTTTTGGTTATAATAAAATTAGACCAGTGCACATTTGTATTAAAAAGTGTCCAATACAAATATATTATAAAACATTTTTCTTTTTTATACGAATATATATATATACATATTCGTTTGCAAATGAAGAATATTCATATATATATATATATATATATATGTATCCAAATGAATAAAAAACGAAGAAAATATTTACAACATTTAAAACATTAATATAAAAACTGTGCTCAATATAAAAATAGATCAAGGAATATCATCAGGTAGTTAGTTTTTTCAATGTCGAAATAAAATGTACATTTTTGAAGTAGATTGTAGTTTGTACATGTTCTAATGTATAATTTATAATAAATACATAAATATCCATTTCTATATATATATATATATATATATGTATATATATATATATACTAGCAGTATAGCCTGGCGTTGCTCGGGTGTAATGAAAGGTTTAAAATTAATCCATGGTCCTGGAGCTCAGACTCAGCCTAAAGAATATTTGTGTGAAGTTTGCTGAGAATCGGATAAAAAGTGTGGAATTGTATAAAGGACATACAGACAGATAAACAGACACTCACACAAACATCTTGCTTTTTATATATAATCGATAATATATATATATATTATCGATTTTCTGCACTATTGTAAGAACTGCAACCTTGAAACTTCTGAATATCGTTTCTTATGTTTTTGTCTATGAGTGTATCAAATTTGATTAAAATCGGACCACTCCTTCTATAACCCGATTTTTTTGATTATCGATTTTCGATATTTATCGGGGGTACCTTGACACAAAAATTTACCTAAGAACACTCGCAGACACTTATAGTACAACTGTGTAAATTTTCAAGAATATTGGTTCAGCCGTTTCAGAGTCTATAGGTAACGGATAGACACACAGACAAACACACATATATACACACACAGAGACACACACAGACAAAGTTCCATTTATAAATAAGTTTAGATTATATATAGTGTGTGTGGTTAAACCCTTTTTACATAATTAATTAAATTTTATTGAACAAAACAAAATTGTATTAATTTAAGAACATTTGTAAGTATTGTTAAATAAAACCAACATGATTTTTTATGATGAACGAACTAATTAACTTGTTAAAAATGATCTCCTTTATATTCAATATAACGCAGATCCCTATCAGTAAACCGTTTGACAGATTGCTACATTGATTTCAGAAAAACTTATCAGAAATTTCATATTTTAATTCAGGAACACTTTTCGGTTTGAACTTGCAAACAACATCTTTCAGTACACACCCCACAACAAAGTCTCCGGTGGTGTCAGTTTTGGTAATTAGTTGCGCCATGTTTATTATTGTGTATCACTTAGAAAAAAAGAGTGTTACTTTTGCCGTACACCGTATATATATATATATATATATAATACTTTAAATATATTTTAATATATTTTAATATGTATACTTTAAACATTATTTTTAACGGATACTCAGTTTTCAGTAGACGCTACATTTATTTATCAGTATATATATATTTTTTTTATTTTCGTATATCGGCCGGAATATTTTGGAAATGTTATTCAAGAGAATATGCACTTCACGGCATAAAACAAATTACACACACACACATACACAAACACACACACACATATGCCCATACACACACACACTCATATATATATATATATATATATATATATATATAAAGCATAAAGAATCTGTCACTTTAACTGACCAGGTTCATGCCGACTTCGAAGTTTGTATGAACACGGTTTTGATCTTCTCACTCGTTAAGGCTGTTTCCCCCTCCACACACACGCGCGCGCGCACACACACACACACACACACACACACACACACACACACACACACACACACACACACATATATATATATATATCACATATTATCGGCCTGTGAAGACAATTCATTTAGACATTCTTGGAGCTTGGAATCATGAAAGTGTTTCCATGATGACGAATTATAGTGGAACAAAATATCATATGTTTTGTTGAATAGATTTGGGTATAAATACTTAAATACTGTCTTTGAAGTTCAGTTAGACAATGATCTGAATTCATTTTCCGATCCGACGCATACACATTTTTTGTTTTCACTGTATTACAGCAGATAAAATAATCTTCTTTTTTAATGGTGTGGAAACAAAACTAAAAATGCTACGAAAAATGATAAAGCTTCAAAAATCGTAGAATATTTTTCAACCATGAATTTACAGTATAACATAAAATATGCTTTCCAACCAGCATAGGTATACAAAATCAGAGGCAATCGCTCCTACTCTCCATCAGTATGGATCAGGATAGTCTCCCTGAAAGCAAGACACTGCGCCTCCTCGGTTTAACTCTCACAACAGACCTCAAGTGGAATGACTATATAGAATCCACAGCTAAATCCGCTGTTAAGAAAGTCAGTTCTCTGTGTAAGGCAAGGAAGTTTTTTTTCCGCTTGCACATATATAAATATACCATCCGCCCGTGCATTGAATATTGCTGACATATCTGGTCGGGTGCTCCTGCTATCCACCTAGGGGCCTTGACAAAATCCAACGGAGAATCTGTAATGTAATAGATCCCGATTTGGCAGCTAAGATACAATCACTTTCTCACGGGCGCAATGTGGCTTCCTTGTGTCTTTTTTACAAATAGTTTCACAGCTTCTGCTCCGAGGAACTTAGCTCACTAGTGCCTACTATGTATAAATTTACTCGAGCCACAAGATTAGCAATTAGGTTCTACCCTTTTACTGTGAAACCAATAAATTGTAAACGCAAATTCTACTTCATCGGCTTCTTCTCTCGCACTTCCCGCCTGTGGAATTCCCTTCCATTTACTTGCTTTCCTGACAGCTATAACTTCCAAGAATTTAAATGTAAAATCAATAGTCATCTCTTATCTCACTAACCTGCATCCTCTCTCTCATGCTCCCTTTTCCGTCCACTCCACTCTCATCAGTAATCTCTTAACAACTTCCTGACACCCCCTTATAACCTGTCATTCTTTCTCATACCTTTTCTCTCATGTAACCCCCTCCAAAACAGTGGAAGTAAAATGCCTTGCTTGGGGCGGTATGATTCTGAAAAAAAAATCTTTTTAAACACAGAATGAAACAATAATTCAGTGCATTCAGAATGTTGAAATTATTTAACAGGTGAATAATTCAGTGCATTCAGAATGTTGAAATTATTTAACAGGTGAATAATGGGGCAATTAAGGAAGACCATTCTAAGTATCCCTCCCCCATGAAGAAAAAAGAACACAAACATTTTGAATAAAATGTGCGAACAGGAGAATTTCGCTAGAAACTAGGAAGAGAGTACTGGATTGCTACGTGATGTCCGTCCTTCAATATGGCAGTGAATGCTGGACAATACCATCAAAGATGAAGGAAACACTTGAAGCAACTGAAATGTGGTTCTACAGAAGGATGCTGCGAATCTCATGGACCGAGCATGTGAGCAATGATGAGGTCTTGGAAATGATGGAAACAAAAAGGAAATTAATACTGAGCATCAGGAAGAGACAGCTGAAGTTCCGGGGACATACAATGAGGAAGGAGGGCTTTGAGAACCTGATACTAACAGGCCAGATAGAGGGAAAAAGAGACAGGGGAAAGCAACGGATAATATATTTGAAGGACCTAATCAGGTGGATGACAGAACAAGGACTGCACAGTGTAACAGAAGAAGGCGTGTTCAGAGCCACCAGGGATAGGGAAACGTGGAAAGCCATGATCGCCTACGTCCTGAAGGGACAGGGCACATAGAAGAAGAATGCTTCATTCAGAATTTTGTATCTCTAAATTGTAATATCGTCGAACTTTATCTTTGTGTTTGAATAAATATGGCTGCTAACTGCACAAAATCGGCTTGCTACTTTTATAATTCTTATTATCGTTTTTATTTTTATTTTCTTACTAGTATACATGAAAAATTTCTCTGCATTTCTCTGTTGAATATTTTAATAGTCGTAATCACTGCTTGTATTGCTTTTCTTTCCCGGAATCGTTGCCGCGTTAAATTACCCAACGCTGCTTTATTTAAATTTTTTACTAATCATATAATCCGATAGTTTTGAAGAGTTTGACTTATACATATTAAAATGCATATTAAAAAAACAAGTGACTAATTCATCTAATCGGATCTCCTATAAAAATATAAGATTTAAAATTCTTATAAAATTAAAGCGATGACTTTCCAGTCAAAATATTATAATAATTTAAAGAAAACAATATTTGGTTCGGGAAATTTTTTTTTTAAAACATGATTATTTAAAAAGTAAAAGAAAAAGGTAAAGATGGTATTGTTTTAAACACAAAAAGTCCCGCTGATAGATATCAAACATTAAATGATTAGATTCTTCTTCTATAACTTATACTTAACATCAGGAAGAGACAGCTGAAGTTTCTGGGGCACGTAATGAGGATGGAGGGCTTGGAAAATCTGATACTCACAAGACGGATGGCGGGAAAGAGAGACAGGGGAAAGCGTCATGTGACATACTTAATGGATGAGGGTTTGGGAGAAATACCAAGAGTAAAGTCGCCAGAAGCTACAAAAGATAGGAGTATGTGGAGGGCCATGATCACCTACGTACTGAAGAAACACGGCATATAAAAAAAGACGATGCCAGCGTTACATTTTGGTGTGTTGTCATTTCATTATTACTACTACTACAACTACTACTGCTACTACAACTACTAATACTATTTCTTCTTGATGATGATGATGATGAAGGTTGTTTTTGTTGTTAACATTTGTGAATTAAAGGATATCGCTGGTTGAGAATAAAAAAGGAAAGGAATTTCATGATAAAATTAGTTGTTTCCTCATGAGGAAGCATTTAAATATTTGAAGATAAAAGATGACTGAAAAACATAGCACCGAAAGTGAGTCCCCCAAGCGAGAACTGCGGGAAAAGGAACTGTTAGCAGAAAAATTACAGTAAAATCTAGTGAGTTCAGATTAAAATTGATGAGACTTTTCCGCCAGTCTAGTACTGCGCTTAGGGGTACCATAGCGAAGAGATCGTATTTACAACCACCACGAAATTACGTATAGAAAATCACAGGGAAGCTAGATTACGGCGGTGGTAAAGTGACTGAATTTGAGATACCAGGTTCTTCTACTTCTATGTGCCCTGTTCCTTCAGGACGTAGGTGATCATGGCTTTTCACGTTTCCCTATCCCTGGTGGCTCTGTACACCATACAATCCTCGTTCCGTCATCCACCTGATTAGGTCGTTCAAATATGTTATCCGTATTACTGACTCTTTTTTGGATTTTATCAAGAATCTCTGAATATATAGCTGGTGCACTTGATTTGTCATAAAACATGATCCATAAACGGAGGTTTTTGAGGTCTTTAGTATTTATTAATTCCACATCCTGAATGTTTTTGATGGATTCATTGTAGGTGACCTCACTGTTTTATTCCGATTCTGGATCATAGTTTCTGTTTTGAGAAAAGTTTATATTGAGCCTCGTTTTTGTAAATATTTGTTGATTTGTTGATCCTTTTTTTTGTCCTTTCCTAAATTCCTGACAGAGAAGAACATTGCCGTATTAACTTTCCTATTCATCTGATCTTGCCCCGTGTGACTTTTCCTTTCCCAAAGAGAATCAACAAGGGAGCCTATTTTGAAGGCGTGGAGGCCGTCAAGAAGGCCGTAACACCGTAGCTTAGGATCATCCAAGAAGAATCTTTCCTGCAGTGCATATAAGTGTGACAGAGAACGATTGAAAAGCATGTTAGACTCGAGAGGGGTTAATTTGAAGGTGAAACCATGTAGTTTGTTGTTTAGAACTGAAATTGTTTTACACATCAGCTCCGGTACTTTTCAGACATCGTTGTTGTGCAGTGGATATCGGCTGGGAATGAGAAATTGGGGAGCCGAGTTCGAATTCCAGTTGAGTTCCTTGCATTCAGTTACGCGAAAATAACCTTTAGAAAGCTATTACTCCATCTCTTCCCTCCAGTTATGGGTTAAATAACAGGACAGATTAGGTTATATAGCCTTGGCTGGCAACCAGTCTACCGCAGAATGTAATGGCAACCGACTGCGGGATAATCTTCTGCCTAGTCAGTCATGTCTCTTTCGAGACATGATCGCCCAAAGCGTGTATCACGTATGGCACTTAACTGATTTAACTGACTGACTAGTATATTAAGTTCGTTATAACTGATTAATACACCGATGCATTCAAAGTACTTAGTAATTCTATATCCTGAATTATATGATAGATTTAGGGTTGGTGTCATCGCTGCTTTCATTGCAATTCCTGGTCATAGTTTTTGTCAGGTTCATGTGGAATCATATCATTTGATAAAGGATACTGATTTTGGGATTTAAGATATTTCTTATCTGAATTATGAATATGTTATGGCGTCTTCCTACGAGGAACATACTCTTCCTCTTACTATATATAATTATCTGCGTGATTTCTGGAGAGTAGTTGACGGCAGTTAAGACGACTGCTTGTATGCAGTTAAAGCCACCTACTACTCATGCAATAAGCAGCGTAACTCTACCGTTCGGACTTCTTTCTATTTACTGTTTATTAACACTTACTTTGTACATATGTTCTTGTTATACTAATACACAGTTCTGAACTTATCTCCTATCTTCCTTGTCTTTACTTCCGGCACAAACCGGTTATTACAACTTTGCGGCAAAGTTTCGCCACAATAAATTGGCAACAGAATACTTACATAAGTTGCACAGCCACACATTCATCATCAGTACAATGGCCTCGAGAGGGAGACAGAAACACTGCTTTTGAATCGTAGATTCGTTTTGGATATGACAGAGAAAGCCTCAAGGATTATCGCGCATAAATTGAAAATATATATTCTTATTTTTTATAATCGTTTTACCCCAAGCAAGTCAGGAGGCTTCATAAGAGTAGAGCAAAGAAAAGAAGAAACAGGTTACAGTGGGTGTCGGAAAATGGGTGAGATAAAGATGGGAATACTGTTATGAAGAGAATTACATGTGAGCAGAGCGTAAGAGGATAAGAACAAGATACAAGGGCGTGTTGAGGAAAGGATAAGAGAAGGATAGGAGTCAAGAGGATAAGTGATGGCAATTGACGCTGCATTTAAACTCTGGGAGATTGTAGCTATCAGGGAAGCAAGTATACGGAATTGGAATTCCACAGGTGGTAACTGAGAGAAAAGGATCTGTTAGAGTAGAACTGGAAGCTGCATTTTATTGTTTTGAATGTAAAAGGGTGGGACCTAGTTGCCAGTCTAGTAGATCGAGTAAATTCGTATAGAGATGGATCTATAGAGCTAAGCTCGTCGGAGTAGAAGCTGTGGAAATATTTGTAGAAGAGACAGAGGAAAGCCACATCTCGTTGGTGAGAAAGTGACTGGAATCGAACTGCCAGGTCGAGATCGATTATATTGCAGATTCACCTTCAGATTTTGTCAAGAACCTCGAGATGAACAGTAGGGACGCCCGACCAGTTATGACAAAAATATTCAATCCACAGGTGGATAAACATTAGCAAGTAAACTGAAAACTTTACCGTTAATGAAGGTGACAGTTATGTCAATCCTACATGGAACACAGGGAATAGTCTTAAAGCGTTTTGCAAAGTGGATGGAAATGCTGAAAATCCGGTAATTCAAAATCATTTCAGAAGATTGTATTATTAAAATCAGCAACAAGACTGATTAGAACGGCTTCCGGTCAGTTTGCACAGAATGAGCTCTTTCCGGCAGATCGCTGAAAGTAAACAGCCCTGATCCCATTCAATATAAGATGCGTAACAATATGGCGTGTCTTAATAATCGGGTGTTCGGAAGTTTTTGTCAGTATGTGATAAACGGGGTGGATGCTCCTGCTATCCATCCAGGTGTCCTTAACAAAATCCAGCGGAGAAACTGTAATCTGATCGATCCCGACTTGGCAGCTAGGATACAGTCGCTTTCTCACCGACGCACTGTGGCTTCTCTGTGTCTCTTCTATAAATACTTTCACGGCTTCTGCTCCGAAGAACTTAGCTCACTGGTACCCCTATATATAAATTTCCTTGTGACACAAGATTAGCAACTAGGTCCCATCTCTTTAGTGTGAAACCGATAAATTGTAAACGCAAATTCTACTCCACAGCTTCTTTTCTCGCACTTCCCGCCTGTGGAATTCCCTCCCGCTTACTTCCTTTCTCGACAACTACAATCTTCAATAATTCAAATGTAAAGTAAGTAGTTATCTCCTGTCTGACTAACTTGAATCCTCTCTCTCTCTCATGCTCTTTTCTCAGTCTACCCAACTCTCATCAGTATTCTCTTCCTTCTCATAACCTCTTTCTGACACCCCCTGTAACTTGTCACTCTTTCTCAAAGCATTCCTCCTATGTAACCCCCTGCACAACAGTGACAGTAAAATGCCTTGTTTGGGGCCACACGATTAAAAAAAAAATGGTCTTAATTAACGAGGGGCCGTAAAAACATTTAAAAGGTCAGATAGTGTGAAATTAATAATCACGCTCAAAGTTGTAAAATTCCGCTCACGTCTATTCGTCACGTAATGTTATTTAGATGGCTGAATATTTCGGAACAGTAGGTAGTCTGAGGCCTGTGTGTCAGATTATCCAAATCTCAATCAATGATTTCAGTAGTTCTCTTAACTATTGAAATCATTGCTGGAGAATTGGGATGAATTGCTTTGATCTTCAATGAAAGACATTAATTGCTTCTTCTTTTTATGTGTACTGTCCCTTTAGGACGTGAGTGATTATTGCTCTCTACAGCTTTTTAGCACTTAGCAATACTTATCTCCTTGCCACCCTTCACTGTTCATGCGTTGCCATTCATTTACAAGCCCGTTGAATAGGTTTTACTCTTCCTATCTTGTAGTCCTGGGCATGACGGTAAACTGCATCCGGCAGCAAGGCCTCTGTTTGGGAGGTGGTGAAGAGCATAAAACTACCTCTTAATTGCTGTTGTTCTCAGGTCCATTCTGACCCGGTGTGGTAGCACCTGTTAGGATCCCAGCTATAGGCAAATAGTTGACCCCTAAACAGGGATCAAAACACTATGAAAGTATAAAAATGCACTTTAATAGAAATATATACATAAAAAAGTCTTTTATAGAAAATATACATTTTTGAAAGAAAAATATTACCAACAATACATTTTTTAAGGAAAAAAATTATTACCATAACATTTTTTAAGGAAAAAATATTCTCAGTAAAACATTTTTAATACAAAATTAGAAGACATTTTCAGTTTTCTAAATTTAAAAAGAATAAAAACAAAAATATTTTCATTAAAATTTGACTAAATCAACCTTCTCACTATAACCGAACATTAAAACAAATGCCTTAAAACCTTATTTTTTTGGCATTAAATAACCCATAGAGGTTGATATGCCGGTAAGCAAAACTCAAATTCTTCCCATCTTGCCTTTATTATGCCTTCAGAGTGTTGAATTTTCCAAGCATCCATCCCTTATTATCCGTCCCAGAAATTCGAGTGTCTCTTTCTGATCTAAAGTGCTACTCTTTTGCGATTTTATAATTCTTATTTTAATGAAATGAAAATGTGTAGCTTAATATTATATAACATTTTTAAAAGTGAAGTAAGCGGTTTCGCTCCCGCTATTCAGAGAGCTTCCGACTTAGATTAAAATAACAAGGAATGTGTGGTGAAGAATTAAAAAAGGGAAAGAATGACAACAAATATATGATAGAAAATAAAAATCTAGAGACAAATGATAGCGAGCCCCAACAAACGTTCACGCTGTTTACACAGGGAAGGTTTGCGGGAATCGATATAAAGAGCCTCCAGCACTTTGAGATGAAATATAGAGTGTAACCGGGACACAACAGTGAACCAGTCAGCACTGAAATTAGCAGCACACTATCTGTTATTCACATATGACGGAACCGTAAGTATTCGGGACAAGCCCATTTAAAGGGAAGGTGTGATTCCTGATCTTAGTGGGAACATGTTTGATTCTCATGTCCAGGCGCTAAGTAGTTCTCCCTATGTAGTCGTCACCGCAACTACAATTATATTTATAAATAACGGAATTTACTCGATGGGGAGGGAGAGCATCCATGCACCCAGAACACAACATACGCCTTTTTGAAAAACTATACGGACCTCAGGCAAGAAAAAAACAACAAACATTAGAAAAAATCTGTCTAGATTCTTATTTTCCTTCCCGCACGCAATCAATATTATTATTTCTTAAATTTAGTGTGTACACGACTATAAGTTGATATCTATGTTCATTTGATTTCAACACTGAAATTAGCATCTACCGGTCTAGAAATCGAAAATCTAGTCTAGAAATCTTATTAAAGAAAACTGAGGGAGCGATTAATGGATCCTAAGGAGAGTACACTGGACAACGACATTTTGAAGCTGACTGAACTGTACTGACGTGTTACAGATGCCCTGACAAAGAGCCAAAGAACGGTTGAAATATTGCAATATCGAGCACCGTATATATACGGGTATTTGTTGACACAATATATAGGGCGACATTCGTTGCATATAGGAGGACTAGTATTACGTAACAGTTCAGTGCTCTTTTCGTTGTTTATAACAATACTTTCCTGTTTCTTAATACTTTGTTTAGCTTTTGAAAGACATCGTTCACTATCTCAATGCGTCTTCGGAATTCAGTGTTGCCCTTTCCGTCCTCTGGCGCCATGAACAATTTGAATAGTTCACTTATTTTAAACATGTGCCTAACTCGAGCGTGAATTTTTTATTTTAATTTTCGTCGAACATATTTCTTTCTTTTAAATGTTTACATAGCGTTGTTTTGATAAAATTAAACAAAATTATTAAACGCGCCCTCTCTTGAATAAGCGCGCCGCATCAACAATTTATTTTTAAATAATTGCCACCCACAGATAAGTGCCTCACTCCAGAAATAATCTTGAAATAAGAGTCAACTTAAAAGCAAACGAAAACTCAGTTTCTCTTTTAGCACCACCCATTTTTCTATACCACTTTCATTTCATTATTCTCTTCCCACTCTTTTTCTTTCTTTCTTTCTTTCTTTCTTTCTTTCTTTCTTTCTCATTTTTTTCATTATTGGGCTTTCTTTCTTTCTTTCTTTCTTTCTTTCTTTCTTTATTTCTTTCTTTCTCATTTCTTCATTATTGGGCTTTCTTTCTTTATTTCTCATTTTTTCATTATTGGGCAATCTATCTATCTATCTATCTATCTATCTATCTATCTATCTATCTATCTATCTATCTCATTCTATTCCGACCTATCTATCTTTTCTTTTGGACTTTCGCATCCCGTTTTTTTCTCTGCTACTTTCATTCTCTTACACACACACACACACACACACACACACACACACACACACACACACACACAGTTTCTCTCTCTCTATGTATCTATGTATGTAATTATCTATCTATATTTTTACACTTTTACATCCAACTGCTACCTACAAAGTGTTTTAGAGAAGGACGGAAAGTGTGATACCAAAATAGAAGGCGCACTGGATAGCAAATGTTGCCTTTTAAAATCTAAGCAAAGTATTACGAAACAGGAAAATTTTGTTTGAGACAATAAAAGGGGTACTGAACTCTTACGTAAAAAAAAGTTCTTCTACATGGCAATGAATGCGGGAAAATCACCCTGCAGATGAAGAAGTGACTTGAAGCAGCAGAAACGTTCTTATTCTCCTTAAAACTTCTTTTACATTGTAAGTATTTACATAGGTAGCCATGACATTTTTGCAAAAGATATTAGAATAATCTAGAACATATACTGTCAAAAATCGCCTGCATACGTACCGAAAATTAATTCAGTAAATATAGAATAAGCAAAAAAGGTGTGTAAACCAAGCATGTGTTTTCTCGCCGGACATTTTCAAACTATACAGTGAGGCCTTTCGAGAGAATTAGAATTAATTATTGAAATCCGAAATCACATTGGAAATCTTCTGTACAATAAAGGCGGAAGCTGATGATGGTTTGCCTGAAATAAGCGTATACTTCCGCTTAACCATGTAATAACGTGTCTGTCTTAATGTTTATATATATTTGCTTTATATGTATTTATATACATATATATTTAGAGCTCTCCTAGAAAGTTATCCTACCACTTTATGTACAGGATACTTTTTTGGATTCTTGTTTATCTACACAGCATGTTTTTATATATATATATTACTGTGCAAAATTATTAGGATAGGAACTATTTTATCTTTTATTAGGCATATTGACAGAAAATAAACAATTCAATTAAAGTAATTTTATTTGATTTACTCAGTAAATGCTTTAACAAAAAAGGTACTTGCTACAAAATAAATTTAATATTTCGTATAATAGCCTTTTGCTTTGATCACAGCCTTTGTTCTGTCAGGCATTGACATCACAAGCTTCTTCAATGTATCTAATGCTATCTCCTGCCAAGCAGATTGTATTTGTTCCCAAAGTTTGTTTTGCAAAATAACATTAGATTTATCAATTCGAGAGCGGGGAATAAAAAAAATGTCAGTTATATTGAAGGATAATAGAATAATGAGTCGTTTCAAAATAACTTGTTTAATATAAAATAGGAAAAATTAAATATAACTTCTTTTTAATACATTTCTTTTACATCTAGTTTTAAATATTCAAAATTTATTAGCAATTTACTTGGCTTTTCTCCCTGTATTTGAATTTCAATGAGGATTTTAGAAAAATCACCCCTATCCAAATATTTTTGCACACTACTGGCAGTGAGCAAAAGTGTTATGGCAGGGGTGATTTTAAACTTTAAAATTTTGATGCCTCATAAAAGATAAAATAATTCTTGTTCTAATACTTTTTCACAGTACTGTAATTATATATATATATATATATATATATATATATATATATATATATATATAAATTTCTTTCTTATAATAAAGAAGATATAAAAATAATCGTCTTTATTATAATAGAAATAATTATTATTATTGTTGTTGTCATTATTAATTTATTATCTGTTTTCAGCTTTCTTGGAACTTCCTGATTTTGTGTCGAATGAAAAACCATTAAAATATCAATTCCTGCTTATTTTACTAATTATTTTTAAGCTTTCTCTTGTAAGCAGATTTACCTCAAGTATACAAAGGAGCAGGTAAGAATCCAGTACTTCACTTTCCTGCTGTGGTTCATATGAAAGCGTATACTGAACTCTCTATCCTTGGGGTGCAACCGCTCCAGGAAAACTCGAATTCGAAATCGGTTGGTAGTCTATTCGGTAAAGTCTTACTTGCTACAAAAACGACATCAGCATCGTCAACATGGTGAGAGTTTGACTTTGTACTGCAAACAGAAATCTACGACAACATCAACAACAAAATCATCATCAAAAACAATTCATGGGAATTGTAATTGAAATAAAAGCTCTATTCCATCATTGAAAGTTTGGGCGCCTCGCTGTGCTGCAATGTTTAGCAAGCTTGTCTTTCTACAATCATTACAGACAGTTGATATATATATATATATATATATATATATATATATATACCACTACTCTACAATTCAATCGGGTTTCAATCCTGGCTAGAAGAAACCGGATGTCTAACCGCACTGATGAGCTCTGATACAGCGAAACAGATCTCTCTGCGGATGACCATTTATGCCCTCACTTCCCGATTGAACATTATGGAGGAATGGTAGACTTTAAAAAAGCAGTAGCTACTCACGCATCTATGCATTGTTAATTGAGTAATGAATTTGAACATTGAAAGCGTGTGTTTACATTATATACAACGCGCTAAAATCCTCTACCAATCGCGCATAGTCAATTCGATCAGGTTTCAATCCTGGTTAGAAGCAATCGGATGTCTAAACATACTGTGATATAGCGAAACAGATCTGTCTGCGGATGACTATATATATATACAAGGGTCTTTATTATAATATAGAGAATTCATCTCATTCACTGCTTTTGTGGGTGTGAGGCAGGATATTTTTTGTGGGTGTGAGACAGAATATTTTTGCACTATATGCAGATGATTATCTATGCTCTCGTCCGACGAGTGAGCACCCAGGACTTATAGTAGATTTTAAAAACAGTAGCTACTCACTACTATGCACAATCTTGGCTCTTGTACATTGTGTACACGCTATAATCTGTCTTTTTAGCGATAGTTTAAGGTAGTATATACGACTGATGTCGAATCGGTCGAGTTTCGATCCCGGCTAGAAGCAATCGGATGTAGAGCCGTACACTGAAAGGGTTGTATACAGATGACAATATATATATATATATATATATATATATATATTGGTGAAACTGTAAATCTTTTTTTTAAAGCGTATACATTATTATTATTATTATTATTATTATTACATGCGTTTTGTATAATACGTTAAGTGTCTATAATGGAATTAGCGTCACAACAGATACCATTATGAGCACTTAAAGTATTATCCAAAAGACAAGTAAATATACAATTTAATCAAAACGTTGACGGCTTTTCACACATTTTCAACTATATTAAATCCTCACGTTGGAACAACCTCTATTTCAATTTTCAATATATATATATATATATATATACAAAAGAATAAGAAAGAAAATAATTGCAACGTTCAAAACATTAATTTGAAACAATGTTCAATATAAAAATAAAGCAATAAATACTTATTAATAATTATTACTTTAGAACATGTGCAAACTACAAACTACTACAAAATTTTGCATTTTGTTTCGAGATTGAAAGAACAATTTCTAATCAGGTAGTTAATAATCATGGTAATAAACATTTTATTGAGAAAAAATTTAAAAAGAACACCACTTCCCTTTTTTGTACGAAGTAAAAAGAATATTAAAAAAGGGGGCAAAGAAAGAAGAAAAGATCAGAAAATAAGATGAGAAATCAAGAAAAGGAAAAGAAAGCGCAAAGGGAAACATACAGAATAAATAGAAAGTGAAGAGGAAAATAATGAGAAATATAGATAGGAAAAAGACAAGGGAAAGGGCTAAGAGAGTAATTTTAAATTTTGGCCGGGAGTTAATTATAGACAGATATTGACATCGCTTACAGGGCCTGGGCTCAAATCTTTTGGCATTAAAAAAAAAAAAGAATTGTACTTGTATAAAGAAAAAGAAAAGAAAGAGGAAAAAAAACGATGCAGAAGGAGTAGAAAGTGAAAACGAAAATAAAGAGAGAAAAAGTGAGAAAATGTAGTGAGGGAAGAAAGGGGAGAGACAATGGAAACGGCCAAGAGAAAGAAATTTTAAATTTTGGCTAAAAGTGAATTGCAGGCATATATAGACAGCAGTTATGTTCTTTCTATATAAATCTTTAGGCATTTAAAAAAATGATGAAATCACATACGCAAACAGAACAATTATTCATAAAACGTGAAATAAATTATATTTAAAAACCAGAACAGAAAGATATAAATTCATTAGACCTAATATAATAAATTGGAAAAAAGTAAAATAAAATAAAATGAAAATCAAGGTTTAAATCTAAAATTTAATATTTAAAATTAAATTAAATTAAATTACATTAAATTAAATTAAAATGAATTTAATTAAAATTAATATAAAAATTAAACAAAATAAAATAAAACAAATCGTTGAACCCATTGCTAAATCCGCAGCTATGAAAGTCGGCTCTCTGTGCAGGCCCCGGAAATTCTTTCCGTCTGAATCTATCCTGCAATTATATAAGTCCACCATCCACCCGTGTATTGAGTACTGCTGCCACATCTGGTTGGGTGCCCCTTCTATTCTCCTCGGGGTTCTTGACAAAATACAGCGAATATTTTGTAATGTGATTGATACCGACTTGGCTGACCGCCTGCAGTATCTCTCTCACCGGCGTGACGTGGCTTCCCTGTGCCTCTTCTATAAATACTTTCATGGCTTCTGCTCTGACGAACTTAAATCACTGGTGCCCCCTAGATGTGAATTTGCACGAGATACTAGATTGGCAACTAGGTCCCACCCTTTTACAGTGAAACCGATGAAATGTAACTGCAATTTCTACTCCATCAGCTTCTTTCCTCGCACTTCGCGCCTGTGGAATTCCCTACCGTATGCTTGCTTCCCCGACGGCTACAACCTCCAGGAGTTTAAATGTAAGGTCAATAGACACCTCCTAACACACTAACTCACACCCATTTTTTTCCAACTCTCTCCCTATGTACATCCTAAGTCGTCTATCACCCTCCTTCTGACATTTCCTATACCCAATCGCTCTATGTAACCTCCTGCGCTATAGTAGCAGTAGAATGCCTTGCTTGGGGTGACACAATTAAAAAAAAAAAAAAATTTTATGTTGTAGTTTTGTTGAAGTTATATTTTTTAATATAGTTCTATTTCTTTAAGAAATTGTCGGATATTATATGAATTAAAGTAATAAAAGTGTTTTAGTCTTGTTGGGTGTTTGATTGGTTGATTTTGTTTTGTGGCACACCTGCCTTTATTAGGACACCTCGGCGTGGTGTAATGGTTAGCAAACTCGTCTTGCTAGAATCGTTATAACTGAGTAGTTAGTTCGATTCTCACTGGGTACCTTCTACTTTTGGCCGTGTGCCAAGTTTAAGCTACGCTTAGAAAATCACCTTCCTCCAGGTTTGGGCGCAGGGCTATCAACCCAGCCCAATAAAAAACAGTTTGTTACGGAAACAGCAAAAAACGCTGCTCTACTCACCATTGGGTGTAACGGAAGCGTTAACTTTATTATTACTACCTGATTGAGTTATTTAATGCACAAATGTAAACTTATTGTACATAATTCTATGTTTCAACTACAGATATTTCGTACATAATTTTATACTATCTGAGTAAAGATATATTTTTAGATATATATTATGTATATCATAAAATATGTCGTTATTAATTTTACTATGAAAATATACTGTTGATTTTTGTTTGGGGGTTCACTGTTTGCCCATAGCTACCACCCCCGGTGATGGTGGACCAGAGTACAACTGCAATTACGCGGCTCAAAAACAGCAATTTCTTGATCGGAGGCCCAGCTGCCAGTTGCAGTTTATCTTCATAGACAAGACGATACAGTAAAGGAGGTAAAGCTACAAAATTGTACGCGTACATATCTATCTATCTATCTATCTATCTATCATATTTTATTCTATCTATCTATCTATCTATCTATCTATCTATCTATCTATCTATCTATCTATCTATCTATCTATCTATCTATCATGTTTACATCGTATCTATCTATCTATCTATCTATCTATCTATCTATCTATCTATCTTGTATTCATCTATCTCAATCTGTTCATTATCTATCTATCTATCTGACCCCGCTCTCTGTCCTCACTCCGTATCACTCTCTCCTCTCACTTTCTCTTCCCACTCTGTATCTCTCTTTTCCCTCTCTGCCTTCTCACTCTGTATCACTCTTTCTTTCCTCTCTCTTCTCCCACTCTGTATTACTCACTTTTCCCACTCAGTATCATTTTCTCTTTTGTCTGTCTCTTCCCACTTTGTATAATTCTCTTTCCCTCCTCTCTCTCTCTCTCTCGATATATATATAGATAGATAATGGACATCTTGAGATACATAGATGAATATGATAGCTAGGTAGCTAGATACTTATATCAATATAGGTATAATTGATAAATATGAATTGGATGACTAGGTACATAGATCGATATGAACAGACAACTTTAAACAAAATTAGTTTATAAAATCGATATTATGCTTTATATATTAATATTTTTTTCGAAGCCAATAAAAAGTCGGCTATCAAATGATTAAAATGTATAAAAGTGTTCAGTTATTTTCTTTTCTTTTTACAAAAGGCATATTTAAGTCGCAGCTTTGAGCAATTTTCATCAAACATCTCGATTGCTTTCTGCAAAGCCGTGTCTTCGAAAAAAAATCTTAAGTATCATAATGTATTAAGCTTGGGTTAAAAAAATAAATATTCAATTGAAATTTGATTTTTTTTTACTCTATTTGTCTACAAAATAGTTTCTTAGAACTCTGCATATGTCTGTCTGCATTTATATATATATATATATATATATATATATATATATATATACAGGTGTGTGTGTGTGCGCGCGTCTGTGCATCTGTGTGAGTATGTAGGAATATAGTTCTGCGTAAGTATATATTTTTGGTGGTGGTGGTGGTGGTAGCGCATGCGCAGTGTGCATACAGACGACAAATATGTTTGCTGAACGAGAAAAGAAATGAAGATATTGGCGCGGTGTGATTATTGCAGGTGAATAAGATGATAAAAAAGACGAAATAGATATATAACAATCAATAAAATCAATTTACTGGTGATTTCTTTAGGGCAAAATCAAAGAACAGGGATGAGACGCTTAATAACAATAAAGACGCATTTAGATAAGAAACCGATATCGGTTAACTAAGTCGATTTGATGCATACAATTTTCGTCATTTTAATTTGTAGAAAAGAAACGTACAAGTGTTATTTCATTGTTTCAACAACGAAGAAATAATCCCTCATTGTCTGTTAATAAAATAGTGTTTAAAAAGTAAGCAGATTTGACTCTTGAGATTACTTACTGTTGAGTATAAGCTCGACTTATCACATAATGGCGGTTCCCGTTTTTTTATCTCTTACTAACATTTTGAAGATCAATTATCACCAAATTAGTATTTTAGATGTATTACAAATCGTTTTCCATTATCGAGAACCTTTTTCGAATATCAGCTATTTTTCCTTTAATGTGCCTTAAGGACGTGAGCAATCATGGCTTTCTATAGCTTCCTATCATTTTAACTGAATGTACTCACTCTCTATAAAACTTAAATACTACAAGGAAAAGAACATGAGAAAACTATCTGATAATACTGAAACTGTCAACATAATGTCCACCCTTAAATAATTCAGTTTAAATAAAAACACCTATAATAGTCAATTTACAAAGTATATATCTATAAAACATACGCACACCTGAAAATATAAAATAATATACAGAATATCTGTAGGTATAGGTATATGCTGACCTTGAGCGGGATCTAGACTCTGTGGTGAACTGGGGCAAGAAGTGGCTTGTCAACTTCAATTCATCTAAGACCAAGCTGTTGTCTGTCAACCATTACAGGCAACCGCTCCTGCCTCCCATAAGCATGGACCAAGCGATTCTCCCGGAGAGTAATACACTACGCCTCCTCGGACTTACCCTGTCCTCAGACCTCAAATGGAACCACTATATTGAATCCATAGCAAAATCTACTGCTAAGAAGGTTGGGTCACTATGTCGATCCAGGATGTTTTTTCCACCTGAATCCATCCTGCATATATACAAGTCAACCATCCGTCCGTGCATGGAGTACTGCTGCCATTTATGGTCAGGTGCCCCTGCCGTTCTCCTCAGTGTTCTTGATAAGCTCCAAAGGAGAGTCTGTAATGTGATAGGTACTGATCTGGCGACTCGACTGCAGCCACTTCCCCATCGTCGAAATGTGGCCTCTCGTTGTCTGTTCTATAAATACTTTCATGGCTTCTGCTCGGACGAGCTTAAGTCACTGATGCCTCCTCAACAGGTGTTCTCTCGTGCAACCAGACTGGCAACTGGGTCCCACCCATTCACAGTCAGGTTAGCCAAATGCAGACGACAATTCTACTCCTGCAGCTTCTTCTCTCGCACTTCCCGCCTGTGGAACTCGCTCCCGTATTCTTGCTTTCCTGACGGCTACAACCTCCAGAAATTTAAATGCAAAGTCAATACTCATCTACTAACAACTGGACTCTAGCTCTCTCCCCACCCCTGTATAACCTTCCCTTTCTCTCCACCTATGTATCTGTCATCGCACCTGCTTTCTCAGCTTTCTATTGTTCCTTTCTAACTAGTTTGTACTCCTCACTCTTTTCTAATTAATCTTTTTACATTTATGCAACCCCTGCACATCAGTGGCGTTTCCGCCTTGCTCGGGGTGAAATGATTTAAAAAAAAAATTACTTTCAAAAGATTATGATTTCCGCATTAAATAACCCATAGACAAAATCAACCAAAATGATAATTAAGCAGCCATTGACCGAAGATTGAAACGAATAGTAATAGTGCTTAGATGAATTGCCGTAAACTATAGACCCAACCCATAAAATATCCTTGTAAACCTTGCATTTTAATATTATCCGTTTTTTTATAACGCAACATTCGGCATTCATTGACCGAGCAGCCAGTTCTACCTTCACCCTCCAAAACTTAAATAGATGAACATTTTTTCAGTATTAACGGTGATTTTCTTCATAACATTTTATTTGAAGTTGTACGGAACGCCAACATCATCATTATGCAGTCATTTTTTATTCGAGTTAAATGCGATATCCGTTTTATTTGCAGCTGCTGATGAAAATCTTCAATTGATGTGGTTTCTATTACTTTTCTAGTTCTTTGTTAGCGATTTTGTAGCGAGTTTCAAATAATTACTGGTTTCATGTTATTGCATACAGATGACATTTCAGACATTTCTTAACATTTTTGGTTTGACGCTATGCCTGACATTCATATGATGGGTTTTATAAGAAAATGATAAACAGTAGATTTAATAGTGGAATTACTAACGATACAGTTTATAGCAAAACAACGAAAAATACATTTCATTTGTAGGTGAAGCCATAAAATTATGTTCTAAATATTTGGTTTTCGGAATTAAATGAGCCATAGCGGTTGATATGCAGCTAAACAAAATCAGCCAAAATGATGATTAAGCCGCCGTCGACCGAAGACCGAATCGAATCTTAACGGTATTTGAACGAATTGCTGTAAGCGATAGACCTCCCCCACCACCACCACCAACAATACACTTGCAAATGGAGTAGATAGACTAAACTATCGCCCGGTTCACACTCCACCCGCATCTATTGTACAGGTGTAGAGGCTCATCCCTTGTTCCCTGTTTAGGATGTGGTTTCCGGCTTTCTCTTTTCCAATCTTTTCACTCTTTTCTTTTTTTCAATTGGAGTAGATAGATTAGACGATCGCCCGGTTCACACTCCACCCATGTCTGTTGAACAGGTGAAGAGGC
Source organism: Ascarosepion bandense (assembly GCA_037127315.1). Lineage (NCBI taxonomy): Eukaryota > Metazoa > Mollusca > Cephalopoda > Sepiida > Sepiidae > Ascarosepion > Ascarosepion bandense. Next base: position 533,530 of record JBBBDQ010002223.1, read on the forward strand.
TCATCCCTTGTTCCCTGTTTAGGATGTGGTTTCCGGTTTTCTCTTTTCATTCTTTTCACTCTTTTCTTTTTTTTTTTTCAATTGGAGTAGATAGACTAAACTATCGCCCGGTTCACACTCCACCCACATCTATTGCACAGGTGTAGAGGCTCATCCCTTGTTCCCTGTTTAGGATGTGGTTTCCGTCTTCCTCTTTTTCAAATCTTTTCACTCTCACGTAGCCCCCTGCACATCAGTGGCGTTACCGCCTTGCTTGGGGTGATATGATTAAAAAAAATATTTCATCATAATTCAATTTTTCTCATTCTATCTTCGATTTTCAGTTTTCTAGCATGTTTAGAAGTTTCATTATCTAAATTAGAAAGTGTTAGAAGTATCCAATTTGTAGGATTTAGTAACAGTGTTTCTCATTAGTTTGTTATATTCTGAAGGGCTGAGTTTATAAATATTGTGAGATTTGTCAGCTTGGACAGAAATTGTATTAGATTTTTTATATCTTTAATATCCTTGTCTAAGTTACGTTGGAAATTATTGTATTGTTTTTTAAAACATATTTTTCTGATTAAATCGAACATATCAGATTCGAAGGCCTCTAAATGTTTATTACTAGGAGGAGATTTAGGTGGTTTGAGATTATAAGTTTCGTATGAGGAGATGGATTTATCAGTCGATTGGCGATAACTTTATAAGGAAATATTTGGCATTCATTGACCGAGCTGCCAGTGCTATCTTCACCCTCCTTAACTTAAATAGATGAAAATTTCTTTCCATTATTGACGGCGATATTTTTCATAACATTTTATTTGAAGTCGTACGGAACGTCATCTTCATTATGCTGTCATTTTTTTCTTCGAGTCAAATGCGATATCCATTTTATTTGCATTATTGTTGATTTTTTTCTATAAAATTTCACCCTAAGCAAGGCAGTACTGCCACTGGTGAGCAGGGGGTCACTTAAGAGGAGAGTAAAGAGAAAGAGGAACAGTATACAGGGGTTGTCGGAGAATGGGTAAGGAAAGGATGGGAACACTGATGTGAAGAGAGCTGTGTGAAGGTAGAGCGGACAGGGAGAAGAACAAGATACAGGGAGTGTCGGAGAAAGGATGGGAGTCAAAGGCATAAGAGACGGCAACTGACGTTGCATTTAAACTCTTGGAGATTGTAGCCATCAGAGAAGCAAGTATACGGAAGGGAGTTTCACGGGCAGGAAGTGCGAGAAAAGAACCTCTTGGAGTAAAAGTTGCGGTTACATTTAATTGTTTTCACTGTAAATCGGTGGAACCTAGTTGCCAGTCTAGTAGCTTGAGTAGATTCGTGCAGAGGAGGCACCAGGGAGCTAAAATCCTCAGCTGTTGTGGTCTCTAATATTTTCTCTTGTTCTTTGCTAGTGATTGTGTAGTGAGTTTAAAATACTTACTGATTTCATTCGCTGGAAGCCATTTTTAATCATTGATCTGAGAAAGTGATTGCATACAGCTGACATTTTTTAGATATTTCAAAACCGTTTTGGTTTGGCATGACATCCTTATGATGCATTTTACAGTAAAATTACCAACAATATGTATTATCTGTAGTCAAAGGCATAAAACTCTGTTAAAAATATATTTACTTGAAACCAAAAATTTCTTTCTAAATATTTGGATTTGGGCATTGAGTAACCTATAGAGGTGTTAATATAGAGGTTGATATGTCGCAAAACAAAATCAACCAAAATGTCGAAGACGGAAACGAATAGTAATAGCGCTTGAATGAATTTTCGTCAGCGATAGACCCCACTACATCAATATCCTTGTAAATCAACAAAAATTAATAGAACATTTTTACAGTAAAATTACCAACAATATATTTTATTACACACTATATATATATATATATATATATATATATATATATATATATAACTAGATTAATTAACCCCACTAAATATGAAATAGGTATAATTTCTAAACGTATTATCCAAGATATAGTCACACAGATGCAAACCTCATTGAAACTTAATCTATGGAAGAACTCCGACGATGCTATTAAATGGTTTAAACAACTACGCCACAAAGACAAGGTCTCATTTATTCAATTAGACATCAGAGCTTTCTACTCTTCAATCTCCGAGGAATTGTTGATAAATAGCATAAATTTTGCTAAAAATTTCGTCACCATCACCGAGGATCAAGTAAATATCATAATGGCCTGTAGGAAAAATATTTTGGTCTATAATTCTTCCATTTGGATTAAAAAGGGACGCCAGAAATTTGACGTTCTTATGGGTGCTTTTGACTCTGCCCAGGTCGCAAATGGTAGTTTTATATATATTAAAAATTATAGGTAGATTTTGGGACCTAGAACTAGTCGGGTTATACAGAGATGACGGATTAGCAATTATTAACAATAGCACTGGTCCAATAGTATTACAAAAACAACGAGCAATTAACTAACACCTTTAAATACCTAGGTTTTAAATTAGATATCCAGAAAATCCGAAAAATAGTTAATTTTCTAGACATCAGATTCGACCTCTCTAATAACAGCTTTAGACCCTACCAAAAACTTAATCAAACAATTTTCTACATCAATATTAATCCCAGCCCCCCTCACATGTACTAAGACAAATTCCTAACTCCGTTAATACTAGAATTAACAGACTATCTTCTAACCAAAAAACTTTTGACACACACAAAAAACATATAATGAGGCTTTACATAAGAGTGGATTTCAAAAGCCTCTTTTTTATGACGAATTCTTGAAATACAGTAATACAAATAAAACCAACAGAAGAAAGAAAGCAATTTGCTTCAACCCTCCATTTTGCAAACTATGTAATATTAATATAGGTAAATATTTTCTAAAACTCGTAGATGAACATTTTCTTAACTCTAGTCCCCTTCATAGAATATTTAACAGAAAAACCCTAAAAATCAGCTATTTGTGTACTAAAAATATAGAAAGTATAATCAGTTCCCACAATAGAAGAACCTTAGCTAGATATAAAAACCAAACTGATAACCCGAAACCTACAACCACTGATCAAGCCAGCTCGAAAGTAACAACTCCTAGTTGAATCAGCCTTAGCTCTGCAACTCACAACCAAAACAACACTAAAGCTACCCGGAATTTACCAGACATTCTTTTGTGTATATCAAGCTATGATATACCCAAAAGAATGTACAAACTTGAAAAATACTACATTGGTATTTCAGCAGTTGCATGGAAGCAACGGTTGTACAATCACACACGCTCCTTTTCTAGCTCTATCAAAATATTTCTGATCACTGAAAGACAATAACTTAACCCCTATGATTAAATGTAATATCATTAAAAAATCTAACACACCCATCAGCTTCAAAAATTGCTGTCGCTTATGTCTGGATGAAAAATTCACTATTATAAAACACAAAAACCAATTGGATCTGCTAAATCTAAGGAGAGAACTAATTTTTTAATGTCGATACAAGAGCCGCTTTAAACTATGTTAAACTTTTAGCCCCTCATTAATTCCTCTGAAGACTTTACACACATCACACTATTTGACGTAATATATATTGTTTAATTGTATACCATTGTTATATATGTCGAATTTTTCTATATATATATATATATATATATATATATATATATATATACGGGTTTTTATATGTCTGTGATATTGGTTACATATTTGTTTTTTCTGGTGTTTGAGTGTATATATATGCGTGTGTGTATGTTCGTATATATGTATATGTATATATGTACCTGTGTACATGTACATAAACGTGTATACATATATATGCGTATGCGGGTATGTGTACGCATTTACGTGTGTGTGTGAGTTGTATGTGTACATATGTATGTTTTTTAAGTACTAAAGTTATACAGTACTATAACTGTACTGTTGACCGAAAAATTTACCTGTATTATTTTATTGTATTGTTAATCGAACAATTAGTATAATTTTGATTATATAGTGGTGTGTTGGTAATTGTGATTAAAGCGGATTGATTAACTAGTATATCTTATTTGTTTAATTTTCTTAGATTTTTTAAAATTCCAATTTCTTATTCTTTCACTAGTAATATGTAAATTTACTTTTAAAGTAAATAATTAAGTTTAAAAATCTAAACTTAAATAGAATAATTAGGCTTAATTTTAAATTAAATTTTTTAAACTTTTTAAAATTTTATATTGTATTATATTTGTTTTATTGATTGTATAGTTAGTATAATTTTTATTATATAGTGGTGTGATGATTTTGTGATCACGACAGGTTAACTATTATCTCTTAAATATATTTCTTATCCAATTTCTTATCCTTTCACCGTTAATATATGATATGTATTTATTTTTTATTTTCATTTTCTCCTATCATCTTTCTTTCTATTTTAAATTTATTCCTCTGTTCTTTCTTCTTCTTCCTTTTTCGTTTACGCTTAAAGATACTTACCCTTTCTTTTTAACGCTCTCTCTCTCTCTCTTTCTCTCTCTCTCTTTCTCTCTCTCTCTCTGTCTCTCTCTCACCTAACCCACTTTCTTTACGTTTCAAATCTACGGGTCAGAAGTCAAACTGACAGGCTGAATGTATCTTTGGATTTTTGTTGACATCCGCTCCTACGCGTGTTCTTTGATCATATGTTGCGTATATATATGCTTACGTATGAATATGTGGGTGTGTTCGTCGAACTGATGTAATGATGTATTTCTTCTTAAATTTTCTCTTTAAAGGGAGCGATCGTTATTTTTATTCGTTTTTTTTTTAGGTATTTGTGAATTTCATTCGTGTAAAACCCTTTGTACAATAAAGACGGAAGCTGATGATTGTTCGCCTGAAATAGGCTTACACTTCCGATTTACCATGAAATAACGTGTCTGCCTTATATATATATACGTAAGTTTTACCTCAGCAAAGCAACATATAAACCTAAGACATACACAGACACACGAAATTCAAGCGCAAAAAATAAAACACACGCACACATACACAGGCTAAATTCAAATAGTATCCCCAAAACAATAAAAAACTAGATGACTCGTAGAGCAGAGTTGAATCGAAATCGCTGAAAACAATTTTGAAATATAAAGACGAAATCAAATTTCGCACGTGAATGAAAAAAAAAATTACGGTCTCAGGAATGCGACAGAGGAAACTTAATATGTGAGTGTAAAAAAAAAATATATATATATATATAAGTACGTACGCATATGAACTTTCAGTGGGACTTAATACTTGACTTATCTATTTATACACGATACCTTGGCCATCAGAAAAAGCAAACGGATCACTATATATGAAGTCACAACTTTATTCGGCTGAAGAGAGTTAACATTATACTCGAAACACATGTAGCGACACAAATACCGTTATGGACACTTAATATCTCACACAACAAGCAACTAATAATTATAATAATAGCAACAATAAATCTACACTTTAAACAAAACATCCAAGGCTTCTCGCACTTTTTATTCTATATCAATTTCCCTCATTGGAAACAACCATTATTTCTGTTTATATATATATATATATATATATATATATATATATATATATATATATATATATCAAGAACAAATTTATGAGGAAGGAGTATGAAAAATTGGAAATGATTTCGTGTGACACGGTTTTTCTTTAGGACTTCATCAGACTAAGTTTATGTTGACATTGATTTGACTGCAGTATGTTTATGTATTCGAATTTGCTCTTGTGTATCAAACCCAGTTTGTCAACTTTTTGCATTAATACTATTGCCTTCGCTTATTACTGTTAATCTGATTAGCAAATATTGTTTGATTGATTTATACTGTTATATTATCATTTGTTACCCTTTTGTTTCTTTTTCTTGTTATTCTTTTTAAATTCTGTTTGTTGGACAGTTCTGCCATTTATTTACATTTAACCACGACCACTCACTCTAAAAATTCCGTTTATCAATAGAATTGATCCCCAGATAACAAATATCTACACGCGTTTCCTTAGATACGAACACTAACAAAAGTTACCGGAAATAACTCAACTCTAATGGTCGGTCGAAATTGATTCACCTTGTAGGTGCGACGTACGTCAGGTTTTTCTTTACTATTGCAACTCGATGACGAAGTAACCAGCTTTAGTACTCATGCTAGAAAGCTAATCCAGTGTTAATGTCATCAGTTCTCTCTGGGTAATTCCCTGATTTAGAACTTGGCTATAGAAGGCGATACATGATTAATTATCCCTTCATTTAACCACTTTAGATTGAGGGATTGAAGACCTCAATTCGCTGTAAGGATCAGAAAGCCAGCTTTTGTTTAGTGTGAAACCAATAACTCCGCTGATTGTCAAATCTAGCGAAAAGGTTATGAGAAACTATTTAAACTTTCAAATAGAGATTGGCAACGATAACACTGGAAATAAATAAATAAAATATTGAAATGGTGTCGAGGCACCAAACATCTGTTTTAGCTAATTTCAGGGCGCTAAATCTTAAAATGTGCGTTGTGGCGCAGTGGATATCTGCTCGGAACGAGAAATCGGAGAACCGAGTTCGAATTCCAGTTGAATTCCTTGCATTCACTTACGCGAAAATACCCTTGGGAAAGGTATTAATCCGTCTATTCCCTCCAGTTATGGGTTAAATAATAGGACAGATTGGGTTCTATAGCCTTGGTCGGCAACCAGTCTACCGCAGAAAGCAATGGCAACCTACTGCGGGATAATCTTCTGCCCAGTCAGTCATGTCTCTTTCGCGACATGATCGCCCAAGCGTGTATTGCGCATGGCACTTAACTGACTGAAATCTTAAAATGACCTTACTTTTTCTCGGTGTGCTACCGTTTTTGCTGTACTGAAAAGCCTTATTTTTTGAAAAAATAAATAAATAAAAGCTTTATTTTTCAGTTGTTTTCGGTATATATGTTATTTACCGATGCCAATATTTCTCAAAGTAAAATCGTAGAAACTTCTCACTTCGTATTTAAACCAACACATGTTTGTCTGCATTTTGAAAAATAATATTTTTTCAGTAACAATCAGATTCTAAGTTTTTAAAAATAACACGATTGAATATACCTAAACCAACAAGTATTATTTATCAAGTCAGTTAATAAAGTAACAGCAGAAATAAAACTTTCGTGAAAATAAGAACTATAGTAAAAAAAATTCTCTTTATTCTTTAGTAACGTTGAAAATGTTACTTAAGTCCCTTTTGATACCCCAGCAGTCGTCAGTCATCATTCGTTTGTCTCACTCTCCCTGGAAGCGCTCTTCCATTGTTTGAATATCCTGATGGAATTGTTCTCCTTGCTCATCACTCAAATCGCCAGATTTTTCAACAAATTTATCTAAATGACAATGTAAAAAGTGAACCTTGATACGCATATGAACGAAATAAATGGTATTACTGAAAAAGTTTTTCAGTTAATTGAATTTTAACAATGAATTGGAAAAATTCGATACTTTTATTTTACAATTTTTTATTCAAAAACAATTTTTTTATGAAAATAGTTTTTTAGGTGACATAAACAGCCTACATGAAAATTGATGGTATTCTACGACCTTTATTAAGTAAATGTTAGGATCAGCCAAGATCGTAAATTGATCTTTTTCTAAAAATGAGCAATTTCAGTAAAATAAAAACAGTAGCTAACCAAGAAAACCTAAGGTCACTTTAGGAATCAGCACAATTAAATGAACTAAAAGACGTGTTTTGCTTCTTGGCACCAAAAATCGAGTTAACTAGTGTTGTGGACCCAGTTAAAGGCCCGGTAAGAATAACGCAAAAACAACCAAATAGGAAAATATTATATTATAATATTTATACATTAAATATGAAAAGAATACAATACTTGCAACTTGGTTAGTAGAAAGGGTAATACGAGTTAGTGTGGAATACTATGATTCGACCTTCGGCCTTAGAACAGGGACTCGTAATTCTCGTTAAGGTAGTTCGTAATGGTCGTTAAGGTAGTTCGTAGACCGACTCCCAGCTGAGTTCCGGCCTCTCTGTGGGCGCTCTCCTCGGACTACTGCCTCTCACCTCTTGTGAGGGGAGTTATAAGTAATAGTTGGAAGAATTCATTCAGTCTGTCGGTGATGCCACCATGACAACTAGTAAAATAATGAAGTTTTTATCTTTGAATTTTTAAATGTCGCTAGTGTTAAGGACTCATATAACGGCAAGCAGACCGCGAGATAACTGAGGCAGAGTCTCTGAACCTGACGATAATAATGATGATAATTATCAGCCCTATTTTAACGTTAGTACGTACGTTACGCCTTGTCATTATCTCAAATAAATCATGTGAGAAAAAATATATAAAAGAGATAGTGGATGAACAAGAAAAAGAAAAAGTGCACAATAATAATAAGAAAGAAAGAAAGAAAGAAAGATATAGGCGTTATCGCTCTCATACATTTAGTGTCTGTCTCACTGAAATGAAAAACCGTGTTATTTTATGTTTTGTACCTTCTTGCTTCTTTAAATAATGACTCGCATTCATATTTATGACTGTTATTGCTATATTTTGTTAACGTTGTTAAGCTCATTTACTTAACAATGTGATTCTTTTATAGAAGATTCCGTCTTTATTTTTAATATAAGGTACTTTAACTTGTGGATATCGGCATGGAACGATAAATTGGAGTGCCGAGTTCGAATTCCAGTTTGCCTTTACCTCTGCGCAAATAATTGAAAAAGTTATTAATTCGTTTCTTCACCCTCCATCTATGGGTCAAATAACAGGACATATTGGGTTCTATAGCTTTGATTGACAACCAGTCTGCAGCAGAATATAATAGCAACCTACCGCGGGAAAATATTCTTCTTAGTCAGTCATGCATTTTCGAGACATGATCGCCCAAGCGTGTATCAAGTATGGCATTTAACTGACTGATAAGGAATTTCATTTGTAAATTCTTATTTGGGGAAAATGTGTTTTAGAAGCCAAAGCCAATATACAGTAAAACATTTTCTTTAACAGAATGATTGATCTTGACTCGAAAAATTGCAATTCCTTCAAGACAAAGAGCCTCAAAGAAATGTTTGAAAATATTAAAATAAATAGAATTATAACAATTCTGAAATTGGTTGGATTATATCTGAAAACATAAAACAAAACAAAGCTTGTCCATTTTCCCTATATTTAAGCCAAAATAATCAGTTGGCATAAAATGACCCTAGTGTTGGTATGCCGTTAAATAGCAGGACATATTCGGCTCTATAGATATGATTGGCAACCAGTCTACAGCAGAAAGTAATGACAACCTACCGCGGAAAATATTCTGCCTAGTTAGACATGTTTCTTCGAGACATGATCGCCTAAGCGTGTATCACGTATGACTCTTATTTGACTGATATTATTTATATTGTTTGGACTTTTGACTTCATCGTTATTGTTACATTTTTTCCACTAGTTCTTAAAGCGCAGGAAATCAGCTAGTACAGACTGCATTCTTCGCAATAGGTATGTCAAAGTGAACATTCGACACCGACTCACCAAGAAACAAAATAAAGGAGACGGCTTTGGCATTAGATTCGCAATTCTCAATAATGCACGGCAGGGCAAAAACAAACTGTGGGAAAAGACATTGATATTTATCAATCCCAGTCACGATATTTTTAAGCGGATAGAGAGAGGATAGAGAACAAATTCTCAGTGACTTTACTTAACGACCCAGGAAAGTAACCATTATATGCTAGTCTATTTTGGAAATAAACATGGGAAGAACGCCAGCAGAAAAGTCATCGAACCAATCTTCAGAAACGCCAACATACAGATGAATTATTCTGGGTTTGGTTCAAAATTCAAACAAATATCACCTGACAAAGGTCGAAGTTTCCAACGTCCTAATTTTTTAAACAAATCAGCTATGTCACGTGCTGATTTCCCCAGTCACTCCTTCCCCGTATCCGCTTTTTGGGTATCAGATTTTTCAAAACTTCCTTCCTCATTACGTGTTACAGAAACTACAATTGTCTCTTCTTGATGTTAAGTATAAATTTCCTATTTGTTTTCATTCTCTCAAAAACTTCGTCATTGCTCACATGTTCGGTCCATGGTATCCTCAGTATCCTTCTGTAGAACCATATTTCTGTTGCTTTGAGTCTCTCTTTTATCTTTGAGTTGATTGTTCAGCATTCTTTGCTATAAAAGAATAGATATAACAAAATTTTCCTGTCTCTTAATACTCTGCTTAGGTTTTGGAATGTTTTCGGATATCAGTATTGCACTTTCCGCTCTCAGTCAGAACACTTTCCAGGTGTTTAATTTTCTGTAGCTGCATGTTTTTAGCATCCCGGACATGTAATTGGTATTTTGGGCTCCGATTTTTGCTAATGACCATGCATTCAGTTTTATTGCTCTTTTCTAACACAGAAAGTTGCTACAAAACGGAAACCTTAAGCTTAAAACACGACTCATTATCTTAAATAGTTTTGTCAGATCGAGAAGTGAATATGGATTTTATGCATGGCGCTGAACTCGTTCAAATATATCTCAACAGACAGCTATATACAACTGCTTTTATAAATCAACTAGCAGTTTAACCAGGTTTCACTCGGGTAGTTTAAGGAATAATAATAATAAAAACATATGATGAATTTACATAGCAAATACATACAAGGGTAAAGGCAACATACATAGATATAGATAATATAAAGTGGGGCGATCGATTCTATATTACAATCAATACATAAACTGATCCCTAACTTTGTGGGGTGATAACATATATTTTTCTACCTCTAATTTTGGCTTTCTAAAACATTTCAAGGTCTCGTTAGTGTTCTAAAATTTTGATCTATATCTGATCGCAATTCTCGTCGAGCTAGACAGCAAAATGCAAAAGCTAAGTCGAATCTATCAAACAAACAAATACTTACACTACGTCCACCCTCGTCACTTTTATAGATATAGATTTATCTATACACAAAATTCTCTGACTTTAGTTAGTCTATCTTGTCAGATAATCGCTTAAATATAGATGCCATGCATCGCGCCAAACGTTCAGAAATATCTAAGCTGTTCACAACTGTAATCTCGGATCTTTCATTGAAAAAACAAAGTGAACCATAAATTGAACCCTCAAGTCTTTGAGAGGATCAAACTATTTCGAAGCTCGTAGACCGATGCTACAGAATCACAAATAAAGGAAATTTATCAAATTATATAAATCACACCACCTGAAGACGTTCAAGAACGAAAATCAGCTGCAGAAGTAATTTGAATAGAAAATAATAACACAATCAAGTGATTTCGTACAATTTCCACATTACTTTAAAGAAAAGGTTAAGAGAGGAGCTTCAATAAATAGCATAGCAATAACAGTTAAGGGCTGTGAGAAACTTATCTTTCCGAAAGAATGTTTTAAAAGAAAGATATAAATTCTAACCGGCAGTAGTACTAGCTGTTAGGACAACGAATACTGAAAATTTTCTTATATAGAAACGGCTATATTGCAATTAACCTTATCTACTTCATATCTTCTTCAAATATATATATATATATATATATATATATATATATATAGTCATCTGCAGACAGATCTGTTTCACTGCATCACAGCTCATCAGTACGGTTAGACAGCCGATTGCCTTTTACCCAGGATTGAAACCAGACCGAATTGGGGTCAGCCGGCGATTCTACCTCTGAGCTACAGGCGCTCGGTAGAAGAGGGCCGACTTTTTAGCGTGTATATTATCATTATACACGACCAATAGCTGAGAGTTTTCTAATTCATTGCTGAATAAACGATGCGTAGACGCCAGAATAGCTATTGTTTTTCAAAGTCTACCATTCTTCCAGAGTGCTCAATCAGGGTGTGAGAGCGTAAGATATATATATATATATATATATATATTGATGCATATTTGGGCAGCAATCTTTCTTTTAAACATCTTTTATTAAATTCCACAGACATACAGATTGAATTAATTTTTTATTTCATTTTTCCAGCATCCTTAACTTTTTCAGTTTTGTAGGGTAAGGATCCTTTTTTTAAACTAGTCTAAACTGGCAACAGTTTGCTCGAAACAAAGAAGAGAGTACTGGATTGCTATGTGATGTCTGTTCTTCAATATAGCAGGGAATGCTAGACAATATCATCAAAGATGGAAGAAAAACTTGAAGCATCTGAAATGTTATTCTACTGCTACTGAAGGATGCTAAGGATATCATGTAAGCTATGATGAGGTTTTAGAAATGATGGAAACAAAAAGAAACTTAATACTGAGCATGAGGAAAAGACAGCTGAAGTTCTTGGGACATGTGATGATGAAGGAAGGCTTAGAGAATCTGATACTCACAGTTCAGATAGATGGAAAGAGAGACAGGGGAAAGCAGTGGATAACATATTTGACGGGCCTGAGCAGGTGGATGGCAGAGCAGGATTTGAGTGAGGTAACAGGAGAAAGCATGCTAAGAAAAACCAGGGATAGAGAGACGTGGAAAGCCATGATCACTAAGGTACTGAAGGGACATGGCACATAGAAGAAGAAGAAAAAGAAGAAGAAGGGTAAGGATCTACAGATATTTCACATAATTTTCATTCTCCAAAGCGCTTTCGGATACTTCTTTAGTCATTTTCAAAGAGGTTAATATATATATATATATATATATATATATATATATATATATATATGTATATTTAGTGTATCGAGGCAGCAAATATTTTTCTAAACATATACTGTTAAATATAAGAGACAATGAATGTCTATTATGTTTAATCATGAGCCGTTCTAAACATCGTATTTTGGCTTTAATTTCAGTTGAAAATAAAGACAAAAATTCTCCAACATTTGGATAATTTTTATTAAGTTGGTTCTAAGCTTTCGGCTCACATGTTGGAGAATTTTTTTCTTTATATTCAACTGAAATTAAAGCCAAAATACGATGTTTAGAACGGCTCATGATTAAACATAATAGACATTCATTGTCTCTTATATTTAACAGTATAAGTCTAGAAAATAATTAGTCAGTTAAGTGCCATCCGCGATACATATTTGGGCAATCATATCTCGAATGAGACATGACTTACTGAACAGAAGAATTTCCGCAGTAGGTTGCCATTACATTCTGCGGTAAACTGGTTGCTAACCAAGCCTATAGAACCTAATCTGTTCCGTTATTTAACCCATGGAGGGGGAAGCGAGAGATTAATACTTTTCCCAAGGGTATTTGCGCGTAAGTGAATGCAAAGAATTCAACTGAAATTCAAACTTGCCTCTGTCTCGTTCTGAGCCGATATCTGCTGCACCTCAACGCACATCCTACCTATTAAATAGTAACACAAATCGAACTTTTTCGTCTTTGAAGGTAATCTGTTCTAGGAAAGGTTTAACACTAAATTCTTTTTCTTCTTCTATGTTTCCTGTCATTTCAGGACGTAGGCGATCATGGCTTTCCCTGTCTCTCTATCCCTGGTGGCTTTCTCCTGTTAGACCACGCAACCCTTGTTCTGTCATCCACCTGATCAGGCGCTTCAAATATATTATCCGCTGCTTTCCCTTGTCTCTTTTTCCCTCTATGTCCTGTTAGTATCAGGTTCTCCAACCCCACCTTCCTCATTGCATGTTCCAAGAACTTTAGCTATCGCTTCCTGATGCTCAGTATTCATTTCCTTTTCGTTTCCCTCCTTTCCAAAACCTCATCTTTGCTCACATGCTCGATCCATGTTATTCGCAGCATCCTTCTGTAGAACCACATTTCAGCTGCTTCAAGTTTTTCCTTCATCAATGATGATATTGTCCAACATTCATGCTAATACGGTTTCGGATCTCTGTGTCACACCTTCCGTCTTCTGTTAGAACACTTCCCAGATATTCAAATTTTTGTACCTGCTTGATTTTATGATCCCCCACCTTATTTGGCATTTTGGGCTACTCTTTTGCCGATGACCATGCATTCGCTTTGTTAGGCAGTTTATTTGTAGTCCTTTCTTGTCACTCTCTTCAGCTACCTTCTGTAGGAGTTTTGAATTCAATCACCTCAAACACATTATGGACGCTTATAGAAAGCTAAAACCTTTTGTCAATCAGTATTCGAAGTACAAATGGCCCTTCTTTTTTCCCTGACAGTCAGAGATCAAAATATAGCGTTGTTTCTGTCTTTTAAGTATGTAGAGACATCTTTTTACCTTGACAGTCAGCGTTTAAAATATTGTATGGCGAACCTCTTCTAAATAGAGGGACCCTCTTTTTTGACTCGACTGTCAAGGTATGAATTATCATACCACGTCTTACTTTTTTTGCGTTGGCAGTCAACATTCGAATTATTGTTTTGCGACAGTCTTTTACGTTAATAGCCTGTGAGATATTGCACTCTTTCGGCCAACTACGTAAGCAAGTTTAACCTTTTGCCTAGATAGTCAATGTTTGAAATATTGCATTGCGCCACTCATTCAAGTAGGGAAGATATCACTTTAGGCTTTTTGATTGCTTTCAAAATCCTATCTCTTTCTTCAACTTGAATGATGCCAGTCAATGGTACCAAATCGAGTACGCGTCTACCTCAACAACAATTTTAGCCACTAACTCAAAACTCTCTTTTTTCATCTAACCATTTTTTCTATTCCAGTTTACAGAGCCTTCTGGCCATTCTGACAACGCGATAATCTAAAAGCGAGATTTGATTGGAAAGAGAAAATGATTTTTTTTCAAAATAACAAGATTAAGAATTTAAAGATTTCGTGAAATTTTTTATTTGAAATAATTTGCTTACCCAAATGCAAAGAATTTATTTTTATGGTTTACCTGTTTTTTTTTATTTTATTATTATATTTCTTTTGATTTACACCGTTTTTTTTATTTCACTTACCTGTCTCCATGTCTGGATTAATGTATTTCTTATACCTTGGCATGTTAACATTTGCTTTACAGTATCGGTTCCAAAACGCCTAGTTATCAAAAAGATGAAAAATCATAAAGTATTTGGATCCAGAAATCAGCCTTTTGACTTATTTGTTTTTAAATCCTCATTAATGTAAGTGGGCGTATTATTTTAACGGTCGTGAAATGACGGCCTGAGAGTTCCGATGAAAAATAATTTGAAATCAGAATGAAAGAAATATCATTAAAAAAAGAAAATAATAATAACTAGCAATGCTTGATATAAGAAATTATAAATAAATTCCTATATCTCTTACTAATGTGTTAAACAAAAAGATGGCGGTATTAGTGGGAACGACAATATGGCGTCAGATGTGAATCACAGTAGCCAGTGGGCTTTGTACACTAATGTCGCATTAAAACAGGTTTCCGAAAATATAGGAAGCGCGTTCGAGTCTTTAACTTTATTTCCGACCGCCGCTGCTTACTTTCCAGGGAATGACTGCGGAAGTGCATCGACAAAGAGCAACTGGAAGCAAGATAAATGAAAGTAAATAAATACTAGCAAACTATTTTATAACACTTCCAATTTTTTAGCTTGAATGATGCCAGTCAATGGTACCAAATCGAGTACGCGTCTACCTCAGCAACAATTTTAGCCACTAACTCGAAACTCTCTTTTTTCATCTAGCCATTTTTTCCATTCCATCTATCTATCTATCTATCTATCTATCTGTCTAATTCTTCTATGAATATCAATCTGTTCATTATCTATCTATCTATCTATCTATCTATCTATCTATCTTATTCTTCTATGAATATCAATCTGTTCATTATCTATCTATCTATCTATCTATCTATCTATCTATCTATCTATCTATCTTATTCTTTTATGTATATCAAACTATTCATTATCTATCTATATATGTATCTATCTCATTATTTTATGTATATCATACTGTTCATTATCTATCTATCTATCTATCTATCTATCTTATTCTTCTATGAATATCTATCTATCTATCTATCTATCTATCTATCTATCTATCTATCTAATTCTTCTATGAATACCAATCTATCTATCTATCTATCTATCTATCTATCTATCTATCTATCTATGAATATCAATCTGTTCATTATCTATCTATCTATCTATCTATCTATCTATCTATCTATCTATCTATCTATCTATCTATCTAACTTATTCTTCTATGAATATCTATCTATCTATCTATCTATCTATCTATCTATCTATCTATCTTATTCTTTTATGTATATCAAACTATTCAGTATCTATCTATATATGTATCTATCTCATTATTTTATGTATATCATACTGTTCATTATCTATCTATCTATCTATCTATCTATCTATCTATCTATCTTATTCTTCTATGAATATCTATCTATCTATCTATCTATCTATATTATTCTTCTATGAATATCAATCTGTTCATTATCTATCTATCTGTCTATCTATCTATCTATCTATCTATTTATCTATCTATCTATCTATCTTATTCTTCTGTGAATATCTATCTATCTATCTATCTATCTATCTATCTATCTATCTTATTCTTCTATGAATATCAATCTGTTCATTATCTATCTATCTATCTATCTATATTATTCTTCTATGAATATCAATCTGTTCATTATCTATCTATCTATCTATCTATCTATCTATCTATCTATCTATCTATCTATCTTATTCTTCTATGAATATCTATCTATCTATCTATCTATCTATCTATCTTATTCAATGAATATCAATCTGTTCATTATCTATCTATCTATCTATCTATCTATCTATCTATCTATCTATCTTATTCTTTTATGTATATCAAACTATTCATTATCTATCTATATATGTATCTATCTCATTATTTTATGTATATCATACTGTTCATTATCTATCTATCTATCTATCTATCTATCTTATTCTTCTATGAATATCTATCTATCTATCTATATTATTCTTCTATGAATATCTATCTATCTATCTATCTATCTATCTATCTATCTATCTATCTATCTTATTCTTCTATGAATATCTATCTATCTATCTATCTATCTATCTATCTATCTTATTCTTCTATGAATATCAATTTGTTCATTATCTATCTATCTATCTATATTATTCTTCTATGAATATCAATCTGTTCATTATCTATCTATCTATCTATCTATCTATCTATCTATCTATCTTATTCTTCTATGAATATCTATCTATCTATCTATCTATCTATCTATCTATCTATCGTATTCTTTGATGTATATCAATCTGTTCATTATCTATCTATCTAATAATTTTATGATGTATTTAATTCCGTCTATTTCTCTCTTTATTTGAGTATGTTAATCTCTCTCTATATATCTATCTATCTCAGTTTATTTCTATCTATATCTGTTACGGTCTCTTCATATCTATCTATCAGCATTGCTGCTAGAAAAAAGAGATGCCTTTGATTTGAAGGAAAGATTAGCTAGACCATCGACAGGTGCCTCCTTTCAAATACAAGTTCTAATTGCAAGAAAATCAACAACTGCTCCTTATGGCTTCCGCTTCCATAGCGAATCTTTCGCCTGTCAGTTTTTACTTTACCTCAAATAATTAGAAAATTCGAAAGATCCCCAAGAGAGTTTATAAAAGGAGAAACAATCCTCACACTAAAAGATGAAACACTAACGAAGGACACGAAACAAAGACAACAAACAAGACAGCATCTATATTTATTAAAAGAAACAAAATACGAATTTGTTATTCCTACAAAGGAAACGGAAAACTGACTTATCGTTACATGTATATAATTCAGTAAGTTAAGTGTCATACATGATAAACGGCTGGGCGTCCATGCCTCTTTCGATACATAACTTACTATGCATAAGATTTTCCCGCAGTAGGTTGCCATTATTTTCTGCGGTAGATTGGTTGAGAACCAAGGACATAGAACCCTATCTGTCCTGCTATTGAACCCATAGCTGGAGGGAGATGTTACTGATTAATAGAGACGAGTTCGAATTCCAGTTGAGTTCGTTGCATTCACTTACGCGCAAATACTCTTGAGAAAGGTATTGATCAGTCACTTCTTCCTCCAGCTATGGGTTAAATAGCAGGACAAATAGGGTTCTATGCTCTTCGCTCACAACCAATCTACCGCGGAAAAGAATGGCAACCTATCTTACGGAAAATTGACTTTTCATTACGTGTATATAATTCAGTAAGGTTAAGTGTCATACATGATACATAATACATGGTTGGGTGTTCATGCCTTTTTAGATCCATAACTGATTATGCATAATATTTTCCCGCTGTAGGTTGCCATTATATTCTGCGGTAGATTGGTTGCGAACCAAGGACATAGAACCCTATCTGTCTTGCTATTTAACCCATAGCTAGAGGGAGAAGTGACTGATTGATACCTGTCTCAAGAGTATTTGCGCATAAGTGAATGCAATGAATTCAACTGGAATTCGAACTTGGCCCTCCGATTTCTCATTCCGAGTCGATATCCATTAACTCACAACGCACATCCCTGTATATAATTGCACATAGCAAAAACTAATTTAAAATGTCAAGAAAAAAATAAAGCAGTTTCAAATTAGAACAAGAACAGGAATGCCTGGTGGGGGATACTATTTCTGATACAGGCTCTGTGTTAGACGTTACAAGGTATGAAATAATGACTGAAATAAAGTATCTATGTAACCGTTTTTTCTCTGCAGAAATACCATTTCTCTTTTATATCAGACGAACTATATTTCTGAGTTCCACCAGTTCTAAGGCGATCGGAAGATTAGCGGTTTTTAGAAGCATGGAATCACATCTTAATTGCTGTTGTTCCCAGGTTCACCCTGATACGGGATGGTAGAACCTGTTATGGTCCCAGCTATGGTGAACCTCAAAACCAAAAACACAATGAAAGTATAAAATATTTTTATAGGAAAAATATCAGTAATATATTTTTTGAAATTACAAATGCGCACATACTAACAAATTATAGCGACTTAACTTAAATCCCTTTGAAATAATACCAAACAATCAACATGAAAGAACTTTTATGACGTTAATCCATATAATATCCTGAAAATTATTAAATCAAACTGTGTTCAAAAATACAACTTCAAGAAAATCACAACATGAAACATGCATAACCGCCTCTTGTAATGATGTCTACACAAAACATGTAAATGCACAAAAGCTAAGATACATCTACCATGTATTCAGTTGCGAAAGCGGAATAACATATTTTTATTACTTTAAAGCTCCGAAGAAAATTAAATTTTGGCATCTAATAACGCATAAGGAATTGATAGCCGTTAAACAAACAAATCAAATCCCCCAATTCTAACCTTAATGGCTAAGATCCGCCATGCAAATCACCCTCATTATCTTCATATTCAAATTGGTAATATGTAAATTCCGCTCAGGCATCTTCTTCCCACGAACCGCCGCTTTCTGAAACCAACTCCTAGGAGGATGATTTCTTAATTATTAAAATCTTAGCTTATTCAAGTTTGTGCTAACTATCACGTTCCTTAAATATCCGATGATTTCTTAATTATTATCTTAGCTTATTCAAGTTTGTGCTAACTATCACTTTCCTTAAATCTCCGTATAAATTGTGCCTCTTACTCTGTAGCTTCGAGTGGCATTTAAATTTTGTATAAGGTGAACGTCATTGTCATATATATATAATACTCAAAAATTAAGGATCGCCACCAAGCTACCCGGGTTTCAAACTTGAAGTCTCGTCAGGCACAACGATAGCTCACGGTTGAAATCAAAATAGTCTGGTGTTGAATCCTTAATTAATGAGTATATATTTTCGCTCTACTTTCTTCATATTCAATTTTGTATTAAGCACTTTTTCATTATTTCATACCTTTGAAAGCGGCTGTCTAATGCCTTCCTCTTCATTATTGCTTTATATATATATATATATATATATATATATATATATATATATATATACAAGGGTAGGTATGGATGGAATAAGCCAACGAAACACTATTCTTCAAAAAGTGCTTAATACAATGTAGAGCAAATAATATTTATTTCGAATTTATAATATAAGTATGTAATAATATCACTACAAATTAGCTACTTTTGTAGTGATATTATAACATATTTATGTTATAAACTTTAAATGAATAAACTGTATATATAATGGCTCACATGAAAAAACGAACTTACGAACGCAAGAGAGATTTTATACGCAACACTTTATCAAGTGCATTATTTCTACATAGAAATAATTCAACCACAACTTTTATCTAAAAAAATGTTACACTGATTAAAAAAGAAAGTGACTTACTTAAACGAAAATTTTTGTGAGTGCCGCTGTCAAATCTTCACAAAATATAAATCTGTACCTCGCATTTGATCAAATATCTCCATTCCTAAAATAATTACTCTTTTCCCAAGCAAACATTCATGACAATAAAAACCATTAAAAATTAAAAGAAAACAGGTAATTCATAACCTCATATTATTTAAAACATATAACACATGAACTAATCCTAAACGAAAATAATTTAAATACTAATTTGCAATAAAAAATTAAAGAACATGATTTACTCACACTATTTACATGATTCGGATTATTATCCTCAACTTCGTTGCCATTTTCACGACGTTTCGGCCGTGGTACGCTCCGGCCTTCCTCAGGTTATTCATAATTTTGACCCAAGCCTTTTAATTCGATCACGGCGTACACCATTTTCATTCCTTGTGCACAAGGAATAAGAATAGTATACCCCAATAATAAAAGGTACAACGGCCGAAACGTCGTGAGAATGGCAACGAAGATGGGGACAATAGTCCGAATAATGTAAACAGAGTAAATACTACCACATCTCAGAAATATAGACAAATATCATTTACTCATTATCGTTTGTTAGTCATTAGACTCTATCAATTGACGTCTTCCATAGATTTCCTAAAGTTTTTGGCTAGCCTGATGAATATCTTTTATAACCATCTCGCCCCAAACAAAGCATTTTACTGCCACTTTTTGCAGAGGGTTACATAGGAGGAAAATTATGAGAAAGAGTGACAGGTTATAGGGGGTGTCAAGAAGTGGGTAAGAGACGGATGAGAATACTGATGAGAGTGGAGTGGACAGAGAAAGGAGCATGAGAGAAAGGACGCAAGTTAGTGAGATAGGAGATTACTATTGACTTTACACTTAAATTCTTGGAGATTGTAGCTGTCGGGGAAGCAAATAAATGGAATTCCACAGGCGGGAAGTCCGAGAAAAGAGGCTGATGGAGTATAATTTGCGTTTACAATTTATTGTTTTCTCAGTAAAAGTGAGAGACCTAGTTGCTAATCTTGTAGCTCGAGTAAATTCATATATAGAGGGAACTAGTGAGCTAAGTTCATCGGAGCATAAGCCGTGAAAGTATTTGTAGAAGAGACACAGGGAAGCCGCATTGCAACGGTGAAAAAGTGACTGTATCCGAGCTGCCAAGTCGGGATCGATCACATTACACATTCTTCGTTGGATTTTGTCAAGGAACACTAGGTGGATAGCAGCAGCATCCGACCAGATATGGGAGCAGTATTTAGTGCACTGGCGGATGGTAGATTTATATATGTGCAGGATTTTATTATTATTTATTAGTGTTCTTAAATTAAAAAAATGAAAGACAATAATATATTTTCTCTTATATATATATATATATATAAGATATAATTAATAAAGACAGAAAAACTTATCTTAGCCGCTGCATTTCGTTCTCTGAGAAACTTTATCGAGGCAAATATAAAAAATTATTTTCAACAAGTATATATATATATATATATATATATATATATATATATATATACTTGTTGAAAATAATTTGTCTTTATTAATTAAAATATGACCACACATGTTTTGGCATTTTAAACTGTTTAATTTTACACCAAATTGTACATGTGGGTGCTCAAAATATATTTATTTGATTAAAATTATAAGCAAAATAAAGTTTTCGGGACAAATTTGATTATTACGCTACGTAGTTCAAAATAAAAAAGTAAAAAGAAAAATGAATAAAATCAGGAAATTTATAAATTAGCCGATAAATGATAATCTCTTGTGACCCTTAAGGGTTTAACCTTGTCATGGAGAAATACAACAAAAAATCTCGTGTTAATTCCTTATTGGATTGTATATAGACATTTTAAAATTTCACATGCCTCGTTAATCAGAGCGTATCTGAACAAATTTTATTACAAATTAGCATGGTTACATCCAGAGAAATTGTTTGAAGTCACAGTGTATAGCTATGCATATGGTTTGAAAGAAAGTTTGGCATGCTGGCCTTCCCCTCAACCGCCGCTGTGGTCACCAGCCTTCCTCTCTTTCTGTCTGATGCTGCCCTTGCAGCCTCAATCTTCATCATTCCAATCCACCTCTTGGGTTGTCGTCTCTTGCGCCGCTTGCCGTCTGCCTGGCCCAGAGGAATGTTATCGAAGCCTTCTCGTTGCGTAATATGCCCAAAGTAACGGAGCTTCCTTGGTACCATCTGCTCTCTCAATTGTACCTTGTTATGCGGGTATCTGACACCTACTTATTAGTGCGTCTCGCTATCCACGCCACACTAAGGACTATGTAATATGTCCACATGTCAAAAGCATTTATCCGGTGATTTTCACTTTTGGTCAGTGTCCACAACTCGCATTTGTATTTGACCAATATTCAGTTCAATCAAATGGTTTTTGATAAATCGGTTAATGAAGATCATATTGAACGGACACGCATCTAGATCATTTTTCATTAGTGAAAGTGTATTGAAAATGATTTAATCTGTAGATCACTATTTCTGAAGCCAAATTAGAATAGCTGTTACAAAGAATAAAAGAATATGACTGAAATAGGTGTCTACATAAAGTTTTAGCTGCAGAATTATCAATATTCTTACAATCGTTACGCTGTGTTAAATTGTATGTTATCTCTCTCTCTCTTTATATATATATATATATATATATATATACTTCTGGCGTCTCGGCCTGACATCTAAAATTTTATTCAGTAAAAATAATAATTATTTTTTTCTACAAATAAAAGTAGATAGGTTTGTTTATCGTCCGGTTTATACTCTTTCTTTTTTTTTTTTTTTTTTACAGAAATAGAGGTTCAAGCCTTGTTTCTTGGTTAGGATTCAGAAGAATCCGGTTCCTTCTAAAGTTTGCACCAAATCTATATTCCTACC
Source organism: Ascarosepion bandense (assembly GCA_037127315.1). Lineage (NCBI taxonomy): Eukaryota > Metazoa > Mollusca > Cephalopoda > Sepiida > Sepiidae > Ascarosepion > Ascarosepion bandense. The sequence continues at coordinate 556,497 of JBBBDQ010002223.1, forward strand.
GTCGTCCTCGCTTGAACCCCACTCGGAAACTTTATTCGCTAATTAAATCATGAATAATTCACGTCTGGAATTAGCTGTCTATCTTGCTCTTTCTTATATATTTATTTCTACCGGCCTGATTATTTACCATGGATTTTTGTACAAAGATTTATCGTAAATAATCAAGCCATTAGAAATAAATATATAAATACACTGTTTGATAAAAAAAAAAATATCTACTCAAATACGAATATCGATTAAAAATAATGTTCAAACAAATAATTTGAATATATCGGTTATTAAAACCATTTTCTTAATCATCGGGATTTTCCGTAACATATATAATAATTTAATTTAAGCCGTTTGATTTTACCTTGATCATTTTCCGTAACATATATAATAACTAGAATTGATCACCTCGTACTTGCTTGCCTCACTAAGGAAACTTTATTCGTAAATTAAATCATGAATAATTCACGTCTGGAATTAGCTGTCTATCTTGCTTTTTCTTATATATTTATTTTCCATGAATTTTTGTACAAAAATTTATCGCAAATAATGAAGCCGGTAGAAATAAATATATAAATACACTGTTTGATAAACAAAAAAAAACAAACAAAAAAAACAAAAAAAAACAAACAGAATATCTACTCAAATACGAATATCGATTAAAAATAACGTTCAAACAGATAATTTCAATATTTCGGTTATTAAAACCATTTCTTTAATCATCAGGATTTTCCGTAACATATATAATAATTTGATTTAAGCCGTTTGATTTTGCCTTGATCATTTTCCGTAACATTTATAATAACTAGAATTGATCGCCTCGTACTTTCTTGCCTCACTAAGGAATCCGTGTGTGGGAAGAATAGTGAATCTTCCGTTACTTGAAGCCGTCTCCAAATCTTTTTTGGTCTTATGTCAAAAACTTAAACAAAGACAATCTATCACTGACAAAATCACACTACTACGATTTATTGTCAATAGTACTTTGACATTCTGGGTCAGCCTACGCTTTCCGTATCGATAACGAGGAAAAACGCTTGTAGAATTTGATATTCACATGACATATTGAAAGCAAAACGAACAGACAAAAGGAGCCTGAAAGTTAAAGAGGCTTTTTAAATGGATAGCAGAACAGGGACTCGGAAAGAGAAATTTTACTCAGTTAAGTGCCATACGTGAGAGACATGACTTATTGTGCAGGAGATTATCCCGCAGTAGGTTGCCATTGCTTTCTGTGGTAGACTAGTTGCCGACCAAGACTATAGAACCCAATCTGTCCTGTTATTTAACCCATAACTGGAAGGAATAGACGGATTAATACCTTTCCCAAGGGTATTTGGGCGTAAGTAAATGCAATGAATTCGGTTGGAATTCGAACTCGGCTCCCCGGCTTCTCGTTCCGAGCCGATATCCAATGCACCACAACGCACATCCGCAAATTTTACTAAGAGATAAAAAAGCTTGAAAATTGTGGAAAACCATGATCAATTATATATTAGAGAGATACGGAATACTAAAGAAGAAGAAGAAGAAGAAGAAGAGGAGGAGGAGAAGAAGAAGAAGAAGAAGAGGAGAAGCAGAAGAAGAAGAAGAAGAAGAAGAAGAAGAAGAAGAAGAAGAAGAAGAAGAACAACCATTTCAAATTGGTCATCGTCTGTTGATTGGTCTCCATCAAGTGGAACACATCTTGAATGCGTGATCTTAGCATATCGTTGGGACGTTGCATTATCTGCCCTTTGGCTTCTTGTGCGCGCTTACAGATATCGCTTTGTTTACAAGCATCGCCAGCACACGACATGTAGAATATCAATGGCTTGAATTACGCTTCGCAGGCAGCTGTATATAAATGCAATTACCTTTCATCTGCTTTGATTTAAGCCGTTTGATCTTTGCCTTGATCAGCCATTTCGGTCGCATACACCAGGCATTTCCCAACTGCATTAAAACAAGACCGGCATTTATGATAGCCCGTCAAAATTCGATGACAGTGTATCGATTTCCAGACGAAAGACTTTGTACAAATGATTTCTCAGAAGAAATAAATAGATGAAATGAAAAGAAAAAAACTTGTTGAAACTAAACAAGTATATTGAGATAATTTCATATCAGGTTTTTTACAGGTGGTTACGTAATGATTTTATGGGTTTTAAATTAATTAAATGCTAAAAGCTTATTGTTGAAAAGTTGTTAGGTTATTTAACAGCAAATTATTTTATGGTGTACACAGTCAGAAAATAACTTAATACCCAATGTCAACCAGACACGCGTCAAAAATCATTATCCTTTACCGAGGCGTCTGCATAACATTGAAATACAAAACATGCATATATATGGGATAACTAAGAACAAAAGGGATGAAAACGGAAGGAAAAGTAACCTAAATAAAATCTGTTGGATTATATGTAGGAAAAAATAAATTAAATTTAAATTACAGCATATATATATATATATATATATATATTTGTATTTTTTAATCCGAAGTGGAAGAGTAGCAAGGTAAATTCCAAGAACCTGATCCTAATCAATATTAAAAATTTTTAACATTAAAAAGTGATGTAGACAGAGAGCTCAATGTATTAAGAATACAGAGCCAATATAAATTAGAGAAAATTTTCAAAATTCAAAGGTGTCAGATGTACATTTCGACATAGGATCTCTAATAGAGATTCTACGTCACGTCAGCGACATTGTTTTTCCCAAATGGTGAAGGCCCTGGGGTAGAGTGTGGAGGGGTTTTAGGTTAACAACGGTCACAAAGTAGAAAAGGACAGAGCTGGTAGTCGCGGGGTTACAGGGTGTTGAAATGGTATATTTAGGAAGGGGAAGAATAGGAGTTCATATTTTATAAAGATAGACAACTAAATGAGTTAAATTACTTTTTAAAGTTAAGATTTTGGGCTGTTTGAAGAGGTGTATTTAGGCAAGAAGGAATGAGTTTCAATAGAAGATTTTAAAAGTTTTTATTTAAGTTTATTTGATTAAACCTTTTAGGTAGAAGCGAGCTAAATGCTAACTAGGCTGTTTATTCTTACACCCCGAATATGGACAGCCTTATTAGTTCCCATAATAAGAGTATTCTGGTGAACTTGCGCAATGCTGAATCTAGGTCCGGAATTCTAAACGAATGCAACTGTAACCCAGGGCCTTCGCCATTTGGAAAAAAACAATGTCGCTGACGTGACGTAGAATCTCTATTAGAGATCCTATGTCGAAATGTACATCCGACACCTTTGAATTTTGAAAATTTTCTCTAATTTATATATATATATTATCCACATACAAGGCTGTATCATAGCTCATCAATGTGATTGCTTCCAGCTGGGATCAAAACTGGACTGATTTGGTTCCTAGTCCCTAAGCCATGGTCGCATGAAATGAGAGAGAGTAAATTTTAACGTGTTATATATATATGCGGTGTATACACAGGCCAGTCACCGAGAGAACTCAATTCATGATTGAAGTGTAAATCGTAAATCGCAGAAGTGGTAACAGTTTCAAAAATTTTAATTTCTAAAGAGCTCAATTGTAAAATATATATATGTATTTGTCTGCCTGTTTTTATATATACATATATATATATATATATATATATATATATATATAGCACGCATAAAAAATGCATAACACACAAAATTGCTATGCTGTATGGAATTTAAAACACACAGTTTGCAATATATATATATATATATATATATATATATATATATATATATATATATAAATGATTTTAATCGTTATTTTGGTAGGTATTTTGAGTAAACATATTTAATATAAATCTGCTCAGGAAAACACACACACACATTTATATATATATATATATATATATATATATATATATTGTCTGTCTGGGCAGAAATGTCTCTTTCATGCAGGTTTCATTAAAATGACAGACAATGTGTAATGGTTAAGATTTTTATGTAATTTTTCATGTGTATGTGAGTGTTTTGCGAGTTCACATGTCCGTTGAAGAACTGAGTTCTTGATCCTAATTTTGTATCGGCCATACCACGGCGAAACTGATTCGAAGACCCCCTCTACAACTCTCTCAACGGAGCTCAACTCGATCTCATTTAAACACACACGGAGCCCTACCAAACCTTATCCGGAATATACTTGTAAGCAACACAAGTATTATAGTATCATCCACATGCAAAAATGACTAAAAATAATGGCGGCCTTAGTAATAAAACAAAATACCCAACACTTAACAACAACTACGAGCACGCTAGAAACATACTGATCGTGTTCGCTACATGAAACATACCACTACTTTACACTATACATAACACCACGTACATTCTGTTACACGTAAAATAACATTCATCCTCATTCACTGGCTAAAAGTATAGCCGAAAGCGCTCGGATAAACAAAATACTTGAACATTTTATGTCCCCCACAAAAAAAGAAATCATATGATCACATGAAACATTACATAAAACTTAAACATCACACCGTGTCAGTTATGGTAGAAATAAATATATATACTGTTTGATTATAATACAGAATATCTACTTAAATATCAGTATCGATCAATAATCATGTTCAAACAAATCATTTCATATATATATATATATATATATATATATATATATATATATTCGGTGGAAAGGAAGGATTAATTATTAACCTAAGTACAGTCTAAATATTGACATCAAGGTTCCACCCTTTTACCATTAAAATAACTAAATGTAACTGCCTCTTCTACTCTAACTTTTTCTTTTCTCGTACTTCCTGTTTGTCGAATCCCTACCGTTTGCCTGTTTCCCTGATAGCTACAATCTCAAAAGGTTTAAATGCAACATCATTTGCTATCTTCTATCTACTTGATTCCTACCTATTTCTTATCCTTTCTTCGACATCTCCTGTACCTTGTTTTTTTCTAGCACTGTAACCTACTATGCTCTAGTAGCGGTTATGCCTTGTTTGAAGTGAAATGATTATTTTAAAAAAAATAGTCTGGTACAAGGTCATAATAATAGGAGGGATATGATGATAGACTAACCGGCATGATAATTATTAGTACATTGTTACATTGTAGAAGTCATCTACTGAGGTAATGTTTACTTACCATAATGCAAATATTACTACGTATTTACTTCCTAAAACTTGCTAGAAATTTATTATACCCCATGAAAAAGAGCCCAAAACATAATAAAAAGGAAGTTTATCTTCAAAATATTTGCGTTATTATAAAGAGTAAAGATAAAAGGATTTTTGAAACATGGAAATGTTTATTAAAAATCATGATTTTTTTTAACCTCAGCGCATGACCTTAAATTTGTAAGGTAAATTTGAGCGTCTTCTTTCATTGAAAAGAACATTGATTTTTAAACTTTTTCGAACATCAGATAGTTTTCGGATATAAATGGATTTATCAGAATTTATTCGGAATTTTGTTACATCTGGTACCTCCTACCGCTTTTCAAAATTTCTTCTTTGTGGCGCTTAATATTTATTTACTAGCAGTAAAGCCAGGCGTTGCCCGGGTGTAATGAAAGCTTTAAAACTAATCCATGGTCCTGGAGCTCAAAGCCTTTGGACGTTGACACGAAAGACTAAAAAGCAATACTTGTTTCCAGTTAAAGCGAAACCGTAGATTGAAAGAAAAAATGAATGGATGTAAGTCAAATTTTGATTTCCTGGTATCGATATTAAATAAGTTTTTTTCGTCGTAAACTAAATTTTGAAGGCTAAATAAGTCCTCTGAGTAAATGGTATTATGGCTGAGACTAAGAACTACAATTATACCTACTTAGAGCCAAACCCGAAGCAAAAACTAAAATAAAAGGGCTGAAAAAATACAGACATACAGGCAGATAAACAGACACACACACAAACATCTTGCCTTATATATATATATATATATATATATATATGTATTATCGATTTTCTGCACTATTGTAAGAACTTCAACCTTGAAACTTCTGAATATCGTTTCTTATGTCTTTGTCTATGAGTGTATCAAATTTGATTAAAATCGGACCACTCCTTGTATAACCCAAAGTACAACTGTGTAAATTTCAAAAAAATTGGTTCAGCCGTTTCGGAGTCTATAGGTAACGGACACATACAAACACACACATACACACTCACACACAAAGTTCTATTTATAAATAAGTTTAGATATATAAGGACAAGTGCTTGGTGAATGTAAATCATCAATTATTTTCAATTACAAAAAATTTGCTTTGAATTGTAAAAGAAGAAATGCAATAAAACTAAAACATTAGAAAAACTTTTAATTATTTTTAAGTATAAAATATATTATGAACACTATTGTCTTAATTTGGATGAGTAATGAATTTTTACAGGAATTGTTTTATTTTTAATTTTTAATTAAAATATTTTATAAAAGTTTAGGTCTTTTCAAAATTCTATATTAATTTGCAGCGGTCAAATGATATTGTCATTAATTTAAGACTGTATTTACTTAATAACTTTCTTTGAAATGTTGCGCCGATATACTCGTCTTATTAGATAAAGAAAGTTATTTCAAAAGAACGATATCTACATCATCTGACTACAGAAATGGCGATAAATTGAAATTGTCAGATCGTATATTAATTGTAGGAGCGGCGTGGGGTCGGTGAAAAGATCATAGTTCTTTTAATATATCTTCTGAGTAAATTATTTCCACCTCTTTATTAAAACGCTATTTTCTAGGTCAAAAGTGTGATCACGAAGAATTCAGTGGTATCAGGTGCGTTATTCTTAATCCCTTTTTTGTTCGTAGATAATTTCCTTTAAATAACGTCTTCTTTTGTCGGTCTATTTTGCAGGCATTGTCTACATTCCAGTCAACAAATTACTGCTTCGGGTGTAAAATTAACACTCTGTGTTGTATTGAAGCGCTTGCAATAATTTATATATTGACATTCAGTCAGTTAAGTGCCATACGTGATACAAAATTTATCGGTAATGTCTCTTTTGAGACACGACTGACTCGGCAGATTTTCCCTTAATAAGTTGCTAATTCTTTTTGCGCTAGTCTCGTTGCCAATCACGGTTATAGAAACCAATCTATGTTGCTATTCATCCCATAGCTGGGGGAAGTAGAGATGAATTAATACCTTTCCCAATGGTATTTGTATGTAAGACAAATGTATTGAAAGTTTATTTACTGACATACGGTAGTCTTTTTAACGATTATCAGTTTGAAAATAAAAACTATCAAGAAATGTTATGTTGTTGTTCTTCTTCATATATAAATTAATCTTTAGATTTTTATTTTTATTTTTTAGATTTTTTTTTTTTTAGATTTTTTACAGATCGAGTATGTGAGCAATGATGAGGTTTTGGAAAGGATGGAAACGAAAAGAAAATTAATACTGAGCATCAGGAAGAGACAGCTAAACTTCCTTGGGCATGCAATAAGGAAGGAGGGCTTGGAGAACCTGATACTAGCAGGTCAGATAGAGGGAAAAAGAGACAGGTAAAAGAAACGGACAACATATTTGAAGAACCTAATCAGGTGGATGATGGAACGAGGGTTGCATGGTGTAACAGGAGGTGTGCTAAGATCCATCAGGGATAGGGGACGTGGAAAGCCATGATCGCCTACGTCCTGAAGGGACAGGGCACATAGAAGAAGAAGAAGAAGAAGAAGAAGAATAAGAAGAAGAAGAAGAAGAAGAAGAAGAAGAAATACCTGTGAAAAAGAATAGAAAGTATCACACTGAGATTCGAAGGCATGTTGGGATCATCAAAGTCAGTTTAGTGCCATACGTGAAACACGCTTGGGTGATCATGTCTCGAAAGAGAAATGACTGACTGGGCAGAAGATTATCTCGCAGTAGGTTGCTATTGCTTTCTGCGATAGACTGGATGCCAGACAATGCTATAGAAACCAATCTGTTCTGTTATTTGACCCATAACTAGAGGGATGAGATGGATTAATACTCTTCCCAAGGGTACTTGCGCGTAAGTGAATGCAATGATTTCAACTGGAATTCGAACTCGGCTCCCCGAGTTCTCGTTCCGTGTTGATATCCACTGCACCACGACGCCCATCCAGCGATTAAAGACGCATCCTAAAAGCTTAGCAGAGTATTGAGAGACAGGAATATTTTGTCAAAAACAAAGAAAAAAGTACTGGACTGTTACATGATATCTATATTCCTTTAGGACAGCCAATGCTGTACAATCGCCTCAAAGATGAAGAAGATATCCGAAGAAACCGAAATGTGGTTCTAAAAAAAGAATGCTGAGGTTACCATGGACCAAACACTTGAGCAACGACGAGTTTTTGAAGAGAAGGGAAACAAAATGGAAAATTATACTTAAGAGATTGTTGAATTTTCTGGAACACTTAATGAGGGTGGAGGGCTTAGAGAATCTGATACTCAATGGACCTTCAAACGATCCCGTTGTGGTTTTGTCCTCTTCTAGACGGGTGTTCAACAAAGATTAAATAGCCTTGTTTATCCTATTATTTAACCAATAGTTATAAAGCAGATGAAGATATGGATTCATATCTTATCCAAGAGTATTTGCGCCTAAATGGAAATAACTGACTTGTCTGGAATTTCAGCTCAGAATACACCGATTTTTCATTTGAGCCACCATCCATTCTATCACACGCATGTGCTAGAGAAAACACACACACACACACACACACACACACACACACATATATATATATATATAATCTTATTTATAAATGGAACTTTGTGTGTGTGTGTCCGTTTCCTATAGACTCCGAAACGGCCAAACCGATTTTCTTGAAAATTTAAACAGTTGTACTATAAGTGTCTGCGAGTGTTCTTAGCTAGGTTTTGTGTCGAGGTACCCCCGATAAATATCGAAAATCGAGAATCGAAAAAATCGGGTTATAGAAGGAGTGGTCCGATTTTAATCAAATTTGATACACTCATAGACAAAGACATAAGAAACGATATTCAGAAGTTTCAACGTTGCAGTTCTTACAATAGTGCAGAAAATTGATAATATATATATACATATATATAAAAGATAAAATGTTTGTGTGTGTGTCTGCCTGTATGTTTGTATTTTTTTCAGCCCTTTTATTTTAGTTTTTGCTTCGGGTTTGGCTCTAAGTAGGTATAATTGTAGTTCTTAGTCTCAGACATGATACGATTTACTCATAGGATTTATTTAGCCTTCAAAATTCAGTTTACGACGAAAATTCTTATTTGATATCGATACCAGGAAATCAAAATTTGTTTTAGATCCATTCATTTTTCTTTCCGTCTACGGTTTCGCTTTAACTGGAAAAATCTATTGATTTTTTGTCTTTCGTGCTAACGTCCAAAGAGTCTGAGCACCAGAACCATGGATTAGTTTTAAAGCTTTCATTACACCTGAGAAACGCCGGTCTATACTGCTAGTATATATATAAGTGCGTGATACCGTGAACGTTTTGTTTAAAGTGTAGATTTATTGTTATTATTATTACTAATAATAATACTTGCGTTTTATATTAAATATTAAGTGTCCATAATGGTATCTGAATCACTACACGTGTTTCAAGTCTAAAGTTGACTCTTTCTTTTGAGGCTATTAAACTTGTGACACCAGATATCGAGATCCGTGAATATGTGAAGTCATAAGTTTATTCGCCTGAAGAGAGTCAACTTTAGACTCGAAACACGTATAGTGACTCAATTACCATTGTGGACACTTAATATTTCGTACAAAAAGCAAGTATTAATAATAATAATAATAATAAATCTACACTTTAAACAAAGCAGTTTCTCTCATTTATATATATATATATATATATATAAAATCATTTCCAGACAGATCTGTTTCACTGTATCACAGCTCATCAGTATGGTTAGACATCCGAATGCTTCTAGCCAGAACTAAAACCCGACCGAATTGACATAAGTGGTGATTCTACCTCCGAGCTATGAGCTATGAGCGCTCGAAAGAGGAAGGCGGGCTTTAGCATTTTAAATACAATGTAAACACACACCAGTAGCAGAGAGTGTTCAAATTCATCACTGAATGAACGATGAGTAAATGCGTGAGTAGATACTGTTTTTATAAAGTCTACTATTCCTCCATAGTGCTCAATCGGGATGTGAGAGCGTATATATATATATATATATATATGTATAATAAACTGTTTTTACAAGAAAGTTTTACCCTGTCTGGTGTACTTAAAAAGGGTTAAAAAATCGAAAGTGTACAGGTAGTTATGATGTAACATATTAGAAACCCTAACCTTTTCTACAACCACAGTTTCTACCAAATATTAGTATTTCTAATAATCTAGATCTGATATATATATATATATATATATATATATATATATATATATATATATAGACATCAGCAGAAAAACAACGGGCACTGAAGAGTGGAGACATTGCAATAATGCCGTCAAAAAATTTCGAAGTCGGCATGACTCGATTAACACCGCTCAGTAAAGTGACACATTAATCCTATTATCCTTCTTTTTATATCATGCATTTTGTAACAAAAAACTTCTCTCCTAAAATTCCTTTTTTCCACTAAACTACTGAAAAGACACCAATTTTGACACGACACTAAACATTACTACAATTCTATACTTTATACACACAATGTGGTTAGTTTTTGAAATATTTAAATCTTATATATATATATATATATATATATACAAGAAATAGCAGTAATTGTTGATTTTTTTATCAGGTCTGAGATTTAGGCTTACATAAGCCATTATCAAAGGATGAACATTTAATATTTAATTTTCTCTATATAATAATTTAAATGTTCTATGTTCACTGTATATTGAAATGTTCATCCTTTGATAATGGCTTATGTAAGCCGAAAGCTCAGACTTGATAAAAAAATCAACAATTACTGTGATTTCTTGTCGTCTTTTCATGACAACACTATCAAGCTAATCAGATCATACGAAAGAATCTTACACAAAATAAATAGACAGAACTTGTCTATATTATTCAATGAAACTTGTTTTAATATATATATATATATATATATATATATATATATATATATATATATATATATTATAAATTATATTTTAGAACATGTAGAAATCTTTTATATCCACTACAAATTGTACATTTTGTTTCGACATTGAAATTACAATGTTTCATATGGAAAGGAATGGAAAGATTCTTATCTTATATTTGGCGAGTTGTGTGTGGGATGTTGGTAGGGGTTAGTGATAAGGGAATAAGTCTTGTGAATTGCACTTTAGAATTTTGAAAAAAGTGGGGCTGTAGTGAATATAGTCGATTAATGAGTGTCGAGGAATTTTGTAGACAGATTTAACATTAGAAGATGGGATGTAGATTTTATGGCCTCATGACTAGATTTTATTCTTTGGATTTATCAGAGGACTAGAGTAGGGAAGTGTAAATGGTGGGGAAGGATGGGATTGGACCTATCTTTAATGTTTATTTTTACAATTATAGAATATTTTTGTATTTAAGCACAGTTTTTATAATTAATCTAATTTTGTATATTTAACCTTAATTTTGAATTTAGGAAATCGATTTTTTCTATAAAATTTTAAATTTTAAATTAGATCACAGTTTGTGGTGTGTAATAGGTAAGATTTAGTGTAAGAGTGTTGTTAGTACTATGAAGGTTTTTCATCTTAGAGGTCCTAGCTTTGGCTTTTGTAGTATTTTTAGCATGATTGTAAGGTTAGTTCTTTAATGTGTTTGCATTGTACTGTGGTTTCATGCCTCTGGATTAAAAGATTGTTGCTATTCATATATTTAATTATTTCAATTTTTTCTTCAAGACAAAGGAATCATGGTTCTTTTATTGATTTAGCTGTTCTTGCTTGTTTGAGTATTTTCCATTTAACTTTAGGTGTTTTACTTTCGTTTTTTAACGTCCAAAAGCATTTGGAAAAGGACGTCATGTTTTGTTTTTCTTTGTTATTGAAGGATGAGAGGTAATTGTAAAATCGCTTTTTAAGTACGTTCATGGTGTTTCCGATATACATTTTTTCATTTTTGGGATTCTGCATGGATAAAATCGAACACATATATATCATGGATTTCGTTAAACATTTATTTGGAATGGGGCATTGGTTCGGGTTTCTAGAGTTACAGAGGTTGTTATTATGGTGCAGACTGGTATTAGTGTTGAAGTTATTTTTGTTGTGTACTTTTAATATTTTGTGTTATGCACTTTAATTAATTAATTAAATTGTTAATTAATTTTTCTCTTAATTAATTTTGATTAATAAATTGAATTAATTGTTTTAATTAAATTTAATTAATTAATTTTGCTGTTATGTACTTTAATTAATTAATTTCATTGTTAATTAATGTTTTGGACGTAAACTTTTTCTTCGTTTCTTATTCACTCGGATATATATATATATATATATATATATATATATATATATATAAATTACGGAAAATTCTGGAGATTAACGAAATGGTATTAACACCCGACATATTTAATAAACATTAAAAATAATGTTCAAACAAATATATATATATATATATATATATATATATATATATATATATATATATATATATAGTAGGTGTAAAGGTGTAAACTAACCACTAAAAATTACATTTTCCGTTTGATATTTTACCGAATTTGTAATGCATTGTTATATATATATATATATATATATATATATATATATATATATATATATATATATATATAGTAGGTGTAAAGAAACTAACCACTAAAAATTACATTTTCCGTTTGATATTTTACCGAATTTGTAATGCATTGTAATTCCTAATGTGATAAAATTTCATTGCTAATTACTGTTTTCGTTTCAGAATGAGAAGTGTAGCCTAGAATGGCACAACGCTAGACGCTGCATGTACGTATTGTCAGCTAGCAACCCGTTACGATTTGTGGCAGTCTGTGATACAAGTGCCAAGATAGTGACGCGGTGTTCAAGGACCTTGTGATTCAGTAGATATCCTAGCCTTCAGAAATTTTCACTCGATGCTGAGGTATAGGGGATCTGTGGTAGATACGCTCGGAGCATTCATACTTCAACATTTCTATAGAATGAAAATGTGAAAAAGTTGAATGTTAGCACTGTACTTCTAGCGGTATACTGTTAAAATAAAACATTTTTTGTTATGAAATGACATATAATTAATAAATGACATATAATTAATAAATGACATATAATTAATAAATGACATATAATTAATAAACTTACAAACAATTTACAATTGGAAGTTTCTTTCCATCTACCCTGTATATGTATAAAGTGAAAAAGTTTTTCGAGTTTTTCATACATATATTTTTTTTATATATAATCGTTTCACCCCAAGCAAAGCAGTATGGCCACTGTTGGGCAGGGGGTTCAGGAGAGTAAAGAGAGAGGAAAACTGATTACAGTAGATATTGGAGAATGGGTAAGAGAAGGACGGGTACATTGGTGTGAAGAGAGTTCTGCGAGCGAGGAAAGGGTAAAGTGAGAAGAATGATGAGAGTCAAAGAGATAAGAGATGACAGCTGACGTTGGATTTAAACTCTTGGAGATTGTAGCTATCAGGGGGAAAAATACGGGAGGGAGTTTCACAGGCTGGAAGTGCGAGAAAAGAAGCTGGTGGAGTAGTAGTTATGGTTAAACTTGATTGTTTTCACATTAAAAGGATGGAACCTTGTTGCCAGTCTATTAGCTCGTGCAAATTCGCGTAGGTGGGAGCACTCAGGAGCTAAGCCCGTCAGAGCAAAATCCATGAAAGTATATGTAGAAGACGGAAGCCACATTTCGTAAGTGAATTTTTGTTTAGTTGGTTGGTGGTGTGGTTGATTTTGTTTAGTGACATATCAACCGTTATGGGTTATGTAATGCCGAATTCCAAATATTTTGAACAATTTCATGGCGTCAAAAACAGTTAAAATATATTTTGGATCATTTGTTTAAAGATGAACTTGTATTGTTGGTATTTTACTCCAAAATATGTTTTTATACTTTCAGTGTTTTGGTTACGTTTGCAGAGTGAGGGGAGGGTCACTATTTACCCGTAACTGGGACCATTACAGGTGCTACAACACCGTAATTTTTAGTAGATACCCATATTTGATTAGATGTTCTGTTTTTTTTTTTGATATTTTTAAACAGTGTATTTATTGTCGTCTACGTAAATATACATAACAATATATTTATTATCGACATCAATACATAATAAATATACTGTTTAACAGAACGTCTAATCAAAGATGGGTATCCACTAAAAATAACGTTTAACAGATAAAAATCCGTCGGATTAATAAATAACAAAAACATAATTTTAGAATAAATGTATGTATGTGTATATGTTTATGTGCGTGCGTGCGTGCGTGCATGTGTGTGATTAAATGCTTTCTCAGGCGCGAATTCTATTGTTGTCACTACAGGCGTTAGGCTATTTATTAAAGAAATTAACACGAATTTCATCTTTTCCTCTCTTTTCAGATTCATTGCGATTAGCGCTGTCGGTGAGACTGAAAACAATCAGGTTTCCCATAACTTCCATTTTGTGCAACAGTTAATGTCCACCTAGTGGGAACTTCCGGTCAACCGGAAATAATCAGGCTTATATTTGGCGGTAAACGGCGCCTATCTTGATCGTTACTTGCTTCAATTGATTGACATTCCTAACTGACCGGAAGACGCTTCAACATCATTGTCGAAGCCATTATATTAACGCCCTCGTATGTCGTTCGGTACACCGTTAAACCGGAAGCGAAATATAGCTGCTGGTATTGTAGGAAGTGTGGCCATCATTGTTTTTGAAGGTCATCTTTTGCTAGATCTTGTAAGGGTTAGTTGCTAACATAAACGGCTCTGTAATTAGTAAGGAATCACGGTGGTGTCATCAATTACATGAAATCTATTTGGCAGTTTGTGTGATAAAAGATCGGTGCCTTGAACAAGTGATATAAAGACGATGTACAGGAATCACCTTAGCGGATTTTAGTCATACTTTAATGTTAATGGAAATGATGATATTAACCGTTTCAATATAAGGAAAGATTCGGTATTCATTGACCGAGCAGACAGTGCTATTTTGGTTGAAGTTTCTAAAATCATTACATTTCATTTTCCGAAAAATAGGTCTCTCAAGACCTTCAACCCGGCTTTAGTCACATGGGGTTACCTAATTTTATTTGAAGTACTCGTAATTCCTAGAAGCCCAAAATGACAATTACAGTTTGGGGATACTAACATCAAGCAAGTACAAAATATTAAGTACTTGGGAAGTGTTCTAACGGAAGACTGAATATGCGACACTGAGATCCGAAGGCGAATTGGAATAGCCAAGGATGCATTCCAGAAGCTAAGCAGAGGATTAAAGAAGAGGAAAATTTCGGTAGAAGAGATCAGTTCTGAATTGTTATGTGATCTTTGTCCTTCAATATGGCAGTGAATGTTGGACAATATCATTAAAGATGAATGAACAACTTGAAACAACTAAAATGTGGTTCTACAGAAGGATGCTGCGAATATCATGGATCGAACATGTGAGCAATGATGAGGTTTTAGAAAGGTTGGAAACTAAAAGGAAATTAATACTTAGCATCAGGAAGAGACAGCTGAAGTTCTTGGAACATGTAATGAGGAAGGAAAGCTTGAAGAATCTGATACTCACATGTTAGATAAAAGGAAAGAGAGACAGGGAAAGCAGTGGATAACATATTTGAAGGGCCTGAGCAGGTGGATGGTTGGGCGGGTTTTGGGTGGGTTAACAGGATAAAGTGTGTTAAGAGCCACCATGGATATGGAGATGTGGAAAGCCATGATCGCCTACGTCCTGAAGGCACATAGAAGAAGAAGAAGAAAAAGAAGAAGAAGAAGAAGAAAAAGAAGAAGAAGAAGAAGAAGAAGAAGAAGAAGAAGAATTTCCTAAACTTGCTTCTTTTACTCTCTCTCTCTTTCTCTCTCCTGTTACTGTTCTTGATTAGTAAGAGTGTGTAGCATGCGATGCGGTGCACTTGTAGCCTAGTAGTCGTGAGAAGCAGACGACAGGGGCCTATCCATTTTGGGTGAATAACGTAGGGTTAATTTTCATCACACTTTCCAGCGCTGATGGCTATTTCTTTCCCAACCCTTTGTTCTACGTTGTGTAGAACGTCAACATCTTGATTATATCATTATTTTCTCTTCGAGAAATATGATTCTCTTCAAGAATGTTATACCCAATTTAGATGTTGCTGACAGTCCCTAGGTGCTGTGATTTCTGTTCTTTGGGAGAGTCTTTTGTGGTCCTGTAGCGTCAGACAACGACGTTCGAATAATGTTCCTCAATAATTCCGACTGGCTTAATTTGGTGAAAACCGTTTAATAATTGATCATAGAAAGCGATTGCATACAGTTGACAGTTTAGATATTTCAGAATGTGTTTGTCAACATGAATGACATCCATATGCAAGTCACGATCTGACGAGGCTATTTAAGAATATGAATTGAGTTCACGATCGAGGAAAGGCAAATAAATACCCGCTTGATCGATAATTGCAGAATGGATCGTTCGAAATGCTGTGGTTGCAATAAAAGCAAAATAGAAAATTAGTTCACTGGTACGAAAAAAAAAAATAGAATGAGTAATTCTTTGCTTGTATTTTTTAAAAATAAACTTATTTTATTTTACTGAGCTATTTAATTTTGTCACATCTTTGTATAAAGAAGAAACTGAATGTTAAAATTGAGAAATTGCAGTTAAGTGAGATCGTGTTAATGTCCGTGTGCAGTTCAATCAGGGCCAATTCAAGGGTCACCTGGGAATCCCATTAAATCTCTAATATGCTCTCATCTGGTACAACTTAATTTTCATAAAATCGTATTCATATAAAATGCAGATTTTATTTTAGCCTAATACCTCTTCTCGGCCTTTTGGGTGGGTGGGTGGGTCATATGACCAGATCTGACCAGCTATGACTAGCTTTGACCAGTTAAGACCAGTTGAGTACCCAGTTATGGCGTAAGCGGGTGCTGATATTTGACTAATGCGTACGCGTTCAGGTTCCCCACGTTAAAAAATGATCTTGTGTCACATCTCTCTCCAGTGAGGGAGCAAGGGGAATATATTTTATTGTAACCTAATTATGTAAAATAACAGATCCAAATGCAATACTGACGAAAAACTCAAATAAAATATCTAAATAGAAACTTATTTATAAATGGAACTTTGTGTGTGTGTGTGTGTGTGTGTGTGTGTGTGTGTGTGTGTGTGTGTGTGTGTGTGTGTGTGTCCGTTACCTTTAGACTCCGAAACGGCTTATTCGATTTTCTTGAAAATTTACACAGGAGTACTATAAGCGTCTGCGAGTGTTCTTAGCTAGGTTTTATGTCGAGGTACCCATGATAAATATCGAAAATCGATAATCGAAAATAATATATATAGATATAAAAGGAAAGATGTTTGTGTGTGTGTCTATTTATCTGCCTGTATGTCTGTATTTTTTCAGCCCTTTTATTTTAGCTTTTGCTTCGGGTTTGACTCTAAGTAGGTATAATTGTAGTTCTTAGTCTCAGCCATGATAACACTTACTCAGAGGTCTTATTTCGCCTTCAAAATTCAGTTTACGACGAAAATTCTTATTTGATATCGATAGCAGGAAATCAAAATTTGACTTACATCCATGCATTTTTCTTTCAGTCTACGGTTTCGCTTTAACTGGAAACATCTATTGCTTTTTAGGCTTTCGTGCCAACGTCCAAAGAGTCTGAGCTCCAGGACCATGGATTAGTTTTAAAGCTTTCATTACACCCGAGCAACGCCGGGCTATACTGCTAGTTGAAAATAAATACAATGTGTCTAAATGAAGCTTAGACACATAGCACCATAGATAATTCCCTTTTAAATAAATCAGCTATGTTTTGCGGCATTTTTTAATACCAGGTGCTGTAAGCGTATAGTGACGGATGTGAGTTGTGGGTAGTGTAGGTAGAATAAAGCAAATGTTAAGATAGCGAAAGCAAAGCATTACCCAGGTTTCCGAATCTAAATTTATTGAACCGTAGGGATGGATTGACTGTTTTATGTAAACATCAAATATATTTTTTGTTAAAATTTAATTAATCATAAGGTGTCATTTATAACTTGTACTCTAATATAACTTGAAAATTAAAATTAAATTTACTGAAATAAATGTTCCACAAAATACTAATTAGTTTTCTCAACTATAATATACTTTGGTATACTATAATTATTCAGTTCAAATTCTAACTTAAAAATTTCCAGACCCATAAAAAAAAAAGATCCCCACAATACCAAATTTGTTTTTTAATCTGTAATATCGCTTAGCACACTATAATTATTAAAATACTAATTATCAACAAAAAGAACCTAAAATTACTCTGAAGTTCAGCCTGCTGTAAAAAATTGATATCTGCCCATTTAAATAATCTATGTTCCCACTAACTATTTTACACAGAAAAAATAATTATATTTTAATTTAAAAACCTACAATGTTTCATTTCTATAACTTATGCTCTATTATAACTTAAAATTAATAATTATTTTACTAAATAAGACTCATACAATACTAAATTAGTTTTCTTAACTACAATATACTTTAATATATCATAATTATAACAAGCATTTCAGCCCTTTTACTCATAAAGTAATTTAAAAAATCCAACTTGCTGTTAAAAATTATTTACCTATTTAAGCATTTTTCGTCCTACTAGGTACCTTACTCAGACAAGATAATTTTCTTGAAAATTTAAATTATTACTATGTGTGATTGATAACTTATACTCTAACATACAGAAAAGAATATTATTGTAATATTAATATTACAATATTAATATTAATATTTTATTTTATTAATATTAATTAATAAAATAAAATAATTAATAAAAATAATAAAATACAATAATAAATAATAAAATAATAAAATAAAATAAAATAATAATAAAATAAAATAATAAAATAAAATAATAAAATAATAAAAAAATAATAAAATAAAATAAAATAATAATAAAATAATAATAAAATAAAATAATAAAATAAAATAAAATAATAAATAAAATAATAAAATGTAATAAAGTAAAATGACTCACACAATGCTAAATTGCTGTTCTTAATAAAATATAGCTAAGTATACAACAATTATTTAATCTAAACTGTGACTTATTTTTTTTTATAAGCGTTTCACCCCGAGCAAGGCATGTCACTGCCACTACTGTGCAGGGGGCTACGTAGAGTGGAGAAAGGCTGATTAAATATAGGAAATGACAGAGGGTGGGTGATAGGCGGGTAAGGATACCGAGAATGAGGGTTGGGTAGATGAGAGTGTTGTGAGAACAGTTGGGAGTTAGTGTGATAGGAGGTGTCTATTGACCCTACATTTAAACACCTGGAGGTTGTAACTGTCGGGAAAGCAGACTTGTGGAAGGGAGTTTCACAGGCGGGAAGCGCGAGAAAAGAAGCTGTTGGAGTAGAATTTACGGTTACATCTTATTTGTTTAACTGTAAAAGGGTGGGACCTAGTTGCTAATCTAGTATCTCGTGTAAATTCGTGCTTAGGCGGCACCAGTGATCTAAGCTCATCGGAGCAGAAGCCATGAAAGTACTTGTACTCATAGAAAGTAGTAAAAAAATCTATTGTTAAAAAAACCCAAAAAAACAAACTAAAATCCAACCTCCTAATTAAAATTACTGTCTACCCTTTAATAAATTAATGTCCCACTGTGTATCTTACCGAGACAAAATTAAAAAGTGACATGCCTGGATCTATGCCATCCTATCCCCTTTCCTAACGCAAATGTTTAAATCTCCATGGTTACATAATTCTAAATGCTGATTGAACTGTTTGAACACACCTATTGCATTTCCTCTAACTACTATTGCCTAATTTTCTAAATAACCTGAAATTCAGCTCATATTTTCAAAAACAAATCTTTTTTACCATTTATTTTAACATGTCACCTGAAGAGGAATAGTTTTGTTCTGATTCATGAAAATATTTGTGTTGTGATATTATGCTTTTATAAACTATTGTAATAACAAAATTACAATATTATATATATATATATATATATATATATATATATATATATATATATATGTGTGTGTGTGTGTGTGTGTGTGTGTGTGTGTGTGTGTAGGGAGGATTACTGATAAGTTAAATAAATGATTCAAAGAAATAAGATAAACTCAGTTTACTGAAAAATCTGCAGAATGTTAGATGATAAAAGTCCATGCGATTCCGAGTATGGATTTAAATATAGAAATTATTTTATTTTATCCTTATATATATATATATATATATATATATATATATATATATATATATACCGAAGAGGATACGTAATAATCATTGTATAGCTATATTAGAAATGTAGCGATCAAACAAATGCAACTGTGAATGAGGCGGAAATTGCCTCTGAATGGAAGTAATTCCAGTGTGAAATCTGCAGGTCTCTCTTCGGCGTCAGACATATTGATTTCCGGCTTATTGTTGATTGACATGGTGGAATCATTGCCCTTAATTATAAAATAGCCATAACATTGACGCGGGTGTTTCCTCCCTTTTTCCTCTGCTCTGGAACCTACATTCTCTCTCTCTCTCTCTCTCTCTCAATAGGTTTCCGCTGTTTCGCTCGCTTTTTTTCTCTTGTCCTTCTTCTTTGTTGACCTTTTAATTAAAGCAGAAAAGTCACCGGCTTGTTTAAATTTTAGCCCTCTTTATGAAATTTTATCTTTTTTGTTCTTATCACTTATTGTCTAAACCTTGTTTTTTCTCCTTTATTCATATCAAATTTGCGTCTTAAAAAAATAAAAATAAAAATAAATATGTAATAATGGATCTTTCCTTTTTCTTCCTTTTCTATAATTATATTTTTATCGCAGCATTTGTTCAGATTTAATTTTTTTTCCTATTTTTTTCTCTTTTGCATTTTTACGCTTTTGTTTCTTTTCATAAATTCTTCTTTCATGAAACCATTTATTTCGTTTCTTTTTTTCTTATTTCCTCTGATTTTTTTCTACTTCAAATTTTTATCATTTTCTTCTACAGTATTTACGTTATTCCGACTATTATCTCCATCTTTGTTGCCATTTGTACGATGTTTCTGCCGTTGTACGCTCCGGCATTCTTCAGGTGCTTGGAATTTTGAACCGAACCCATTATTACAATCACTGGGGTATATCATCCTCATTCTTTGCGTAAAACCCCCGAGTGTAAGTCATGAGTTATCTCCCTCTAACTCTGCAAGTTATTTGTTCACTATTGCTGTAGCCTGGTTTTGAACTCACAACTGTAAGTGCCAAGTAAGGGACTAACTATATCATGTAGCCTTAAGGACACATGGCCCAGTGGATATAGACGTTGGTTAATTTCTGACTTGACTCTTAGAGTTGTGAGTTCAATAGAGTGGTGAACAAGTAACTTGCCGAGTTAGAGGGAGATAACTCATGACTTCCAATCGAGACTTTATGCAAGGAAGCGAGTTCATATACCCCATAGTAATAAAGAGTCCGGTTCGAAATTTCTAGCACCTGAAGAAGACCGGTGCATGAAATGACCGAGACATTGTACAAATGGCAACAAAGATGAGGACAATAATGTAAATAATGAATCCACCTCTTCTATTTCAGCCACGAGTTAATTAGTAAGAATTGTATAATTAAAATATTATTATCTCTCTTTTTCGCCCCTATAATCAAAAATTATTTTTTGTGCTTTAAATATCAAAGGTTTGATAAATCAGAGAAAAAAATCAACCAATCAATCCAGGAGTTAGTATTCCAGATCATTTTTTAAAAGCCTTGAAATTATGAATGGTGATGTATTTGGCTCGTTGTCTTTTTCATACAATCTTCTAAACTTTTTTTTTACCGTTGCTACAGAATCACAAAGAAGTGTTCTAAATTACATCAATCACATGGCTGGAGGACTTTCAGGAAATGCAACAACTAAAATGGATAGCATATGTTGATTGATTAGTTTGTTTTTTACGCTTTGCAGGTTATTTAAGTCAGAAAATATTTTTAGCTTGTAATAACTGGGTCCAACCCATTCACAGATCAACCAAATGCAGCCGACAATTCTACCACAACAGCTACTTTTCTCGCATTTCCCGTCTGAGAAACTCTCTTCCATAATCTTGCTTTTCTGACGGCTAAAACCTCCAGGAATTTAAATGCAATGTCAATACCCATCTCTTAACGACTTGATTCCAGTTCTTTCTGCATCACCCTGTATAACTTTGCCTTTCTCTCTACCTTTGCAACTGTCATCACAAATGTATTCCCATCTTTCTCTTGCTCCCTTGTCTGACACCCTTGTAACTGGTTCGTCTTTCTCTTTACTCTCCTCCTATCTTGCTTAGAGTGAAACGATTAATTTTTTTTTTTTTGAAGACAGCAATTACTTACTTATAGGCTTCCTAGTAAAGATGTGCGTTGTGGTGCAGTGGATATCGACTTGGAACGATAAATCGGGGAGCCGAGTTCGAATTCCAATTGAACTCCTCGCATTCACTTACGCACAAATACCCTTGGGTAAGGTATTAATCCGTCTCTTATGGGTTAAATAATAGGACAGACTGGGTTCTATAACCTTGGCTGGCAACCAATCTACCGCAGAAAGCAATGGCAGCCTAATACGGGATACTCTTCTGCCCATTGAGTCTCTTTCGAGACATGATCGCTCAAAGCGTGTATCACGTATGGCACTTAACTGACTGACTTACTGACTAATTAATACATACATGGAAGGAGAAGATGTAAATTTAAACCCTTCTCAGTGATATGTGGGCATAAGTGAATACTAAAAACCCAACTGGAACTCGGCTATTCGATTTCCAATTCTAAGTCATCACCTGCACATCCAAGCTTACTGCACCGAGTATTCCTCTAGGAACTCATCAGGAACGACCTTGCTTAACTTCTATTATCGTACGAGGATCAACGTAATATAACCATAAAACCCATCGACAGAAGAAATAATTTAATGAATACAATAGTTGCCATCTAGGATTATGTTTGAATAATTTCTTTTTTTGACTCTCTCTCTCTCATGACTCTTTCCTTAAAAGGCGGAAGAAGTATATGTCTCTCACATCAACCCGATTCTCTTTTACCGACTCGCCAGACTTCCATTTTCGTATGCCATACTAATGACATCAGCAAAAATTTTGTTCTTCTTATGGAGAGAAAAGGCTCCCAAGATACGTCGGTAGATCTGTAACCTACATCTTTCTGAAGGCGGTCAGTATATGCCTAGCGCTGAGATTCGTCAATATACGCTTCGCATAGCTTTCCTAGTCCGAATGTGTTCACAAGCGGATGTGAATGACGAATTCAGCCAGAAACACGCCAGTAAGAACTTCCCGTCCCTGAGAAGAGTGCACACATGCGAGAAGGAAGACAACCGTTTATCTCGAGGCGAATATTCTTATTATGAATACCGGTTAGTTCTCGAGTTCTTCTCATAGGCAACGGATGGCCTCTCCGACGTCCAGGCGTTGTCTAGTTAGGCATTATATCAGTTATTTTTGAGGAGGTGAGTTTTATTATTAACACAATATTGTGTTAGTTTGTTGTATCTACAGTATTATGCATATTGTAAATATTCATTTGGGGTTTTCCTTTTTAAATGTCGTTATTCTATTCCCCACACAGATAAATTGTACTTATGGGGATTAGTTACGATTTCATAGAGAAATGAGTTATTACGGTGGTTGTAGAAAGTATGATAAAAATGTAGTATTTTGTTGCAAGGGGTATAATAAAAACTATTAGTCGCCGACTGACGCCATTTCGGTCGGGTTTCAATCCTGGGTAAAAAAAGCAATCGGAGTCTAACCGTACTGATGAGTTGTGATACGGCGAAACAGATCTGTCTGCGGATGACAATATATATATATACATATATATTTGATTTTTTTTATTAACATTATTGTTTTTTAAAGGATACTCGTATTTGAGTGGAAAGTCTGTTTATTTCTTATATATATATATAGTTACAAAGTACATTATATCCACTGGCGTCAATCGTTTGAAAAACCGCTTAGAAAATATCTGTCTTCCGACAGGAATCAAACCTGCATACAGCGGAAACGCCGTTTTGAGATCAGACGTGTCTTTACCTATCGACTCACGAAAGATTTCAGGGTGGACAAGATGCAATTTAACCTTTATATAGTCGTTCTCCAGATTCATTCCATCAAATAATTAATATCTGCTAAGATTGTATCAAATGTAAACAAACTTCACCGAAGTCAACATTACGGAATAATACGAAAATTTACAAAGCTGGCATTAGCTGACATATTTGAATTTTTATTTGTTTATATATTGTGTATATAACACGTTAAAATCTACCATCCCCGGTCGTGCGCTGATAGCTTAGAAGTAGAATATCTGACTGATGTCAAATTAGTCGGATTTCAATCCCGACTGGAAGAATCGGAAATTTAACCGTTCTAATGAGCTATGATACAGCGAAGCAGGACTGTCTATATACATATTTCCATCCTGTCACGCCCAGAGATAGATAGATAGATAGATAGATAGATAGATAGAGAGAGAGAGAGAGAGAGAGAGGGAGAGAGAGAAAAAACATATATATACTATTATAATAAAGACTGATATATATAAAATAAAATAAATTTCGATGTTCAAATCAGTTGTATGGCCATTTCTACATGAAATCCCTAAGAGAAATTTCACACATCATCGGTAACTTCTTTATTTCAAAATAAACCGAGATATTTTACCGGCAGAAGTTAAAAAAATATACATCACAGAAAATTAAAGGGGTGGGATTAATAAGAAAGTAAACAGATATCAATGTCTATTTTTACATTTTTGGAAAACCTTACTTTTAAACTGAGTTAAGAGTTGTAAGTTAAAATTTAGTCTTGTCTGGCTTTAAAAAATGGAAGGGGAAAGATAAAGGAAAGAAAGAATTGAAAGAAGTGGGAAGGGGTGGTTGACAGGGAAGTAAGCTAAGAAAAAAAGGAAAGGAAAGAAAAAGGAAAAAAAGGAAAAAAATAATCTTCATAGAAACCTTAACAGACGTTGACAAATAAATCATACCGGTTTTTGGTTTAAATGAATGGGATGAAGTTATTAGAAAAAAATTATAATTGGCTCTGTAATTTAAATATTATTTACATTGAGCCCTCCACCTTGATCAGTTTTAATATTAATGTAATTAATATGAATTAGGATCGGGTCTTTGGGATTTACCTTCCTGCTTTTCCTTTTGGATTAAAGTTTTATATATATATATATATATATATATATACTCGGGACTTCTGAGGAAATAGCTAAATATTTTACAGTCATTTTTGACGGCAGGAGTATATACGTTATTGTATAGTTTGTGTCAATAATAGTGGCTAGCTAAGTTCACGATAAGACAAGCCTTTCCTGTCCCCACTTTTGGTCGTGTGCTACATTGTTTGTATTTTCACAAAAATAGATGTTAGTTCATTAATGCTGATTGGTTCTACAAACAGGACGTTTGCCGAGAGTAGTTAAGGTTACTTGTTGCTGTGCGAAGAAACGGTCTAGTAGATTTCTTTGTCTGGATTGACTAGTGTTTTTTTTTTTTTTTTTTTTTTTACTTTTTTAGTATTTTTTAGTATTTCGTATATAGTTTTTAAAAAATTAAATAAGTTAATTAAATCTAACACGGATTATATCATGAAGATTTTGGCAGAGTTTAGTGTGAAGTAAATGTGAGATAAATGGTCAAAGAAAAGTATCCCCCTATGTAGAAAATACTGTTTTTCATCCCAGAACCAAAATTTCATATTTAGATTTGAATACCAAGGGCTAAGACGAAGCTTATTGGTCAACAGTATGGGCATTTTTAATGCAGTACAGAGACTTAATATAGATGATTCTAGAAAGAAGATTGATCGACGGCAATACTCAGTTAAGTGCCATACGTTATACACATGTGGGCGAACGTGTCTTGAAATAGAAAGTAAGAAGGTTGCAATTACTTTCTGCAGTAGACTTGTTGCTAATCAAGGCTGTAGTTCCCAATCTGTTCTGCTATTTAACCCATAACTGGAGGGAAGAGACGGATTTATATCTTTTCCAAGTGTATTTGCGCATAAGTGAATGGAATGAATTCAACTGGATAGGAACTCGGCGCTCCGATTTCTCGAACCGAGCCGTATCCCCTACACCACAACGCACATCTGATTACGGACAATGCTACCTGGAGATAAACCACAAATCATTCAATTACTTCCCAACTGGATGCTTTTAAATGGCAGAAAATTGCCATATCGTCACATGGCGAAAACCGGCTTGCTGACAATGCGACAATAATGGACATCTCACCGCAGTTATCCCATAAAAGGCAAAGACGCGCTAACTACATTAAATCGTCGTCCTTTGCCTACGAATGAGACTAACAAAAAGACCGAAAAAACAAGTTTTAAGAGAATAGTGTAACTCTACTTGCTTCAGAACCTAACACGGTAGAGAAAGACGAAGGCTGGCAGAGAGTGGTTAAAAAGAACAAAAAGACTCCAAAAGCCCCATCAATTCTAAGCCGCAGGTCTAAAAAGAAAGAAAAGATCAGCTGTGCAGTGACTATAAAGACATTAGTTATTTCATGTGCCAGCCCTTCAAAGAAAAAGAGAGAAACCCATTATGCTAAAGAAGAAAATTGATACCAAACACAAGACAGTGGAGGAAGAATGTTCTTCCAAGGTAAATACACACTTTTATCGTCACCAAAAAAAAAAGGCAATCAACCAAAGTCCAAGCCTATGTCCCCAAACCGAACTTCTCTCAATCTAAAATAGAGTGGCGCTAACCTCAATTAGTATCACTGGTTGAAGGAATTGTTCTGCCGAGAAAACATGTTCACCCGAACCAGTTAAGTTAGAGTGATGAAAGTTTCTCCCTTATTTTTTCTCTGAAAATTGGTTAACTTAGCTAGGAACTGAACGGTCATTGGACACTTATTCTATTTTATTTACTTACTAGCAGTTTAGCCCGGTTTCACTCGGGTAGTTTAAGGAATGATAAGAATAAAAAACATATGATGAATTTACATAGCAAATACACAACGTCGACCCTCGTCACTTTTATAGATATAGATAATAACAATGTAGAATGTCTCTATTGGATTAGGATGGGAGTGGAAGCATATATAGTTATAGGTAATATAAAGTGGGGTGATCGATTCTATATTACAATCAATACATAAACTGATCCCTAACTTTGTGGAGTGATAATATAAATTTTTCTACCCCCAATTTTGGCTTTCTGAAAAATTTCAAGATGTCGTTAGCGTTCTAAAGTTTTGACCTACATCTGAGCGGCAACTCCCGTTGATCTAGACTGCAAAATCCAGACGCTAAGTCAAATCTCTCAAATAAACAAATACTTACACAACGTCCACCCCCGTCACTTTTATAGGTATAGATTCATTTATTTATTTATTTATTTTTTTATTTTCCACATTTTCAGTTGTCATTCTTCTTCCCGTTCCCTTTTAGATGGCAGGGGTCATAGTTCTCAAGATCAGTCGAAACATTTTGTTTTCTGTATATTTTACTTTATTTACTTTCCCTTTCCACATGGTCCCACTGTATTTTTCGCCCAGTTAACTTGTTTGTTTTTTTTCCCCATAATTAAAAGTGGGGTGGTACTATAGTAACATTTTTGTTTATTTGTATACTAGCAGTATAACCCGGCGTTGCTCGGGTGTAATGAAAGCTTTAAAACTAATCCATGGTCCTGGAGCTCCGAATCAGCCTAAAGAATATGTGTGAAGTTTGGTGAGAATCGGATAACAATTGTGGATTTGTATAAAGGACATACAGACAGATAAACAGACACACACACACAAACACTTTGCCTTTTATATATATATATATTATCGGTTTCTGCACTATCGTAAGAACTGCAACCTTGAAAATTCTGAATATCGTTTCTGATGTCTTTGTCTATGAGAGTATCAAATTTGATTAAAATCGGACCACTCCTTCTATAACCCGATTTTTTTGATTATTGATTTTCGACATTTATCGGGATTACCTCGACACAAAACCTAGCTAAGAACTCTCGCAGACGCTTATAGTACAAATGCGTAAGTTTTCAAGAAAATCGAATCAGCCGTTACGGAATCTATAGGAAACGGACACACACACACAAAGTTCCATTTATAAATAAGTTCATATATATATATATATATATGTGTGTGTGTGTGTGTGTGTGTGTGTGTGTGTGTGTGTGTGTGTGTGTGTGTGTTTTCTCTAGCACATGCGTGTGATAGAATGGATGGTGGCTCAAATGAGAAATCGGTGTATTCTGAGCTGGAATTCCAGACTAGTCAGTTATTTCCACTTAGGCGCAAATACTCTTGGATAAGATATGAATCCATCTTCATCTGCTTTATAACTATTGGTTAAATAATAGGATAAACAAGGCTATTTAATCTTTGTTGAACACCCGTCTAGAAGAGGACAAAACCACAACGGGATCGTTTGAAGGTCCATTGAGTATCAGATTTTCGACATTTATCGGGAGTACCTCGACACAAAACCTAGCTAAGAACACTCGCAGACGCTTATAGTACAACTGTGTAAATTTACAAAAAAATCGGTTCAGCCGTTTCGGAGTCTATAGGTAACGGACACACACACAGACACACACACATATACACACACATACATACATAGATAAAGTTCCATTTATAAATAAGTTTAGATATTTTTTTACATGCATATCTTGGGATTATTTTATGATGTAAACAAACTTGGGTTCCCATCCCCTCTCCATATGCTTGAAAAAATTGAGGTATTTGTTTGATTATTCACGGAGAGAATTCATTGTTTTGGTGATTGTGGCGTGCAAGTGTTTTTATATAAATATGATCTTATGCTGAAAGGATTGTTGGAAGTATAATTGAATCAAGGAATGTGACGAGTTGAGTTAAGAACAGTGATGACCTGTTTTTCTATATTTCACATTTTTGGCCTTGTGCCATATTTTATGTTTTTTGCATAAATAAATACCAAATGCATAAAAGCTTATATTTAAGCCAATACGAATTGTCTCTAACAATTCTATCACAACGTAATGTACCCCCACTATTAAACATATTGATAATGGCTAATCTACACTGTCCCAAAGAACGTATTATTCACCCCAGCGCGTCTGACGCCGGACTTGAATATCGTCACTGGAGAATAACTTTCATAAACTTCGTAAGCACCAACTGCGACGAATGTTCTGCGCTTCTTTTTCTTCTATATGCCATGTCCCTTCAGGATGGATTTCCACATCTCCCTATCCCTGGTGGCTCTTTGCACACTTTCTCTTGTTGCTACACCCAAATCTCGCTCTGCCATCCAGACCTTTAAAATATGTTATCTTCTGCTTTCCCCGTCTCTTTTTTCCGCTATCTGACCTGTGAGTATCAGATTCTTTAAGCCTTCTTCCTCATCACATGGCCCCCAAGAACTTCAGCTGTCTCTTCCTGACGCTCAATATAATTTTCGTTTTCATCCTTTCTAAAACCTCATCATTGCTCATATGCTCGGTCTAAGATATATACGGCTTTTACATTATACATGAGTTTCCTACTGGAATATCTTAATTAGAATACGGTCTTCATTTTGAGACAGTTACAGAGATGGGAATACTGGGACATCTAGATAGGAATTCTGTTTACATTTACATAAATAAAGGTACGGCTGTAATACCCGGCAATTTACCCATCGTACCCACTATGTGCATATGTATGCTTAAACTGTAAACAACAGTTGTATTCTATGTACTTTTTATCATCATAAATAACTGAAAGTCGTATATTTATTTCTTACATCATTTGTTTTCTCTATTTTGACATGAGACTATTGTAAATATAAGAATATAATGAAATTTCATTTCTACTACTTCGACATTTCCTTTCTTCATATAAAATTTGTTTCCTTATTTAGCTTTTCCGTATTAAGTATACGTAATATTAGCAATATTAGTGCGGATGTGCTTTGTGGTGCAGTGGATATCGGCTCGGAACGAGAAATCGGGGAGCCGAGTTCGAATTCCAGTTGAATTCCTTGCATTCACTTACTCGCAAATACCCTTGGAAAAGGCATTAATCCGTCTCTTCCCTCCATTTATGGGTTAAATAATAGGACAGATTGGGTTCTATAGCCTTGGTTGGCAACCAGTCTGCCGCAAAAAGCAATGCAACCTACTTCGGGATAATCTTCTGCCCAGTCATTCACGTCTCTTTCGACACATGATCGCCCAATCGTGCATCACGTATGGCACTTAACTGACTGAATATTAGCAAGATTGTGACAGGGACCACCCTTGTGAGCTTCTCTTTATTCACTTGAAAATATATTACTTAACTAACATCAAACATTGCTCAGACCCTTCAAATATGTTATCTTCTGCTTTCTCCTGTCTCTTTTTCCGCTATCTAATCTGTGAGTACCAGATTCTCCATGCCTTTCTTCCTCATCACATTCCCAAGAACTTCAGCTGTCTCTTCCTGATGCTCTGTATTAATTTCCTTTCTTGTTTTTATCCTTTCTAAAGCCTCATCATTGCAGCAACCTTCTGTAGAACCAGATTTCAGTTGCTTCAAGTTTTTCATTCATCTTTGATGATATTGTCCAGCATTCACTGCCATATTGAAGGAGAGACATCACATAGCAACCAAGACCTCTCTTCTTTGTTTCTAGTAAAATTTTTCCGTCTCTTAATACATTGCTCAGCTTCTGGAATGCGTTCTTGGGCATTCCGATTCGTCTTTGGATCTCAGTGTCACACTTTCCGTCTTCCGCTAGGACACTTCGCAAGTATTTAAATTTTTGAACTTGCTTGATTTTAGTATCCCCAACCTGTAATTGGCATTTTGGGCTCCTCCATTTGCTGATGACCATACAGTCGGTTTTCTTGTAATTTATTTGTAGTCCTTTCTTTTGACGTTCTTCATGTACCTTTTTTTAGGAAGTCTTGTAGTTTTCTTTCCATGTCAGCTGTCATCTGCGTATATTATGTCCTTCAGTGATCACCAATGACGAATACTGGTATAACTTCTAGGGCCCTTAGAATAGTCTCGCTGTACAAGTTGGATAGATCTGGTGAAAAGACACATCCTTGTCTTACACCCTAACTCACGAAATATGTCTCAACACAAGTTTTCGAGTATATCGCAGACCCATTTTCCTAGGAATAGACTTTAACAAGCCTGGAACTACTTTTTGATTTTTTTCTTTTCTCTCGCCTACAGTTTTCAAAAATGTAAACCAAAAATCTTCTTCCTGTGTCCTTTTTGTGCTTCCGGTCACATCAGGTTGAATTACCGATTCCCGAAGTTACGCAACGCTGAGTTAGATTAGTACTTGAATTGGTGATCGCTTGAAAATTGCAGGTGCTCTAAGCTTGGATTTGCAGGTGATGTAATAGATAATGGTTCAGAATTGTTAATTGGAGTGTCAAGATCCAATTTCCTTTGAGTTCGATATATTCCCTTGTTTGCATCAGTCAATATGTTTTATCTGAATCTAAAAAATATATTATAGTTTAAATAACCTGCAAAGGATTGATAAAGCCTAGAACATAACTCAATCGACACTATTTTTCATTGTCCTTTTCCTCATTTCTCACAAAAGTCTTCTCAATCTTTTCCTCTCCCTTTAACCCCCCGCGTCTTAGTGGCATTATTGCCTTGCTTGGTCTAAAATGGTTAAAAACTTTTAGCAGTGTTTATCCCTTAACGGTATCTCGCCCTTTCCACCATCTGCTCATCTTTACATAAATTAATTAACTATATAAACTGATTTTTAGTGTTTACATCTGAAAAAGTCTTGTTTTCTTTATCGCATTTTTTCTATGGGAATGTTTTAGAATGTGTGATTATTTTCAGTTGATTTTAAATAAATCGATGCATACCACTCGTTTTAATCTTCATTTATAAATGCAATAAAATGATTAACCCGACCCGAACAAATCCTACCTGAACACAATGTCTTTTTAGTCAGAATCCACTAAGTATTACATCAAAAGACGTAGACAAAAACGATGGGGGAAAAAAACAAATATAACAAATAAAATATCGTGTAAAAGCCCGATCATAAAAGGCTGTTTTAAATACGATCAGAGCCACACTCTTTTGCAAGAAGAAACTACACAAAGAAAAGAAAAAATGATTAAAAAACAAAGTTGCAGGTCTTTTATTGCCTGGGTTGCAGTTTTTAAAGAGCACCGGCGGTGTCAATGGCATTGAATGCGTTCATTTTCGGCCATCAAGTAGGCAAGGTCGAGTCTCATCAACCAGCCATTGTTCAGACAAACCGTTTCGTGTTTGAGACGCACAAATATTTCCACCTGCCACAAAAGAGGGCAGACGACGAGAAAAGAAATTACCCGCCAATGGACTGCATACACAACTGTCCGCAGGCGAGTGAAAGAAAAACTCTCGTGATAACGATGCCTTCCTTCGCTGATTGATTGATTCATTCATTGATCTCATTCGTACATTCAGCTCGTCATTCAGGGATTCATTCGCATCAGCCAGCAATCAACGGTTTTAAAGTTAGCAGGTCGGCTCGGCTGCCGGCCAAACTAGTTTTGCACATTTCTTGTTTACTCTATCAATCGCGCAATTGAAAGAAGGTAAAAGGAATAAAACCGTGATTGATACAGAGATTAGTTTATTGACACAAGGATGGATAGAAAGATAGATAAAAAGATAGATAGAGAGATAAATGGATGAAAAACCAAAACAAAAAACGCATTGATATTTATCGAGAAAGATTCTGATTGGCTAAAATAGGTAAATAATAGACCTGAAACAAATTGGAATAGATGCGCACAGTTTTCTTCAAAAGTTTGGAAACCCTATCTAGAATTAATGAAACTAAATTTTATTTTTCATATTCTTCTCTTCTTTTATGTGCCCTGTCCTTTCAGAACGTAGGCGATCATGTCTTTCCACGTTTCCCTAACCTTGGTAGCTCTAAGCAGGCTTTCTCATGTTATACTACGCAACCTTAATTCCGTCATCCACCTGATCTGGTCCTTCAAATATGTTATCCGTTACTTTCCCCTATCTCTTTTCCCCTTCTATCTGGCCTGTTAGTATCAGTTTCTCCAAACCCTCCTTCCTCATTGCATGTCACAAGAACTTCAGTTGTCTCTTCCTGGTGCTCAGTATTAATTTCTTTTTCGTTTCCATCCTTTCCAAAACCTCATCATTGCTCACATGCTCGATCCATGATAATCGCAGCATCCTTCTGTAGAACCACATTTCAGTTCCTTCATCTTAAAGAAAAAATATTTATATTTTGGATAAAATATTTTTCATAAATAACATATACGTTTTAAACTAATTAGTAAAGTATTTGTTTTTATTATTTTTAATCTTTTACGATGCGAGTATTTTCCATTGAACTTAGTTGATATCGTATCCGCCAATCATATTTATGACTTAGTTTGTGTAATCTGTGTTGGTGGTTTTTTATTAATGCAAGACTTCTCATCATACTCCGTGATTCTCTACTGTCTCGATAACCGGTGGATTTTTATACCATCCGTTCGATGTCATGGTCCTAAAAAAAAACAAAAAAACAAAAAAACAAAAAACAATTCTTAAAATACTACATTTTTCAATTTACAGTTCTATATTTTTATCCTAGAAGTTTTTGGAAACAATAAAAAATGCAATATTTTGAAATAATATCTGAAGAAATGTAATTTCACCAATATTACAAATGATACCTACCTACCTACCTACCTACCTACCTACCTACCTACCTACCTACCTACCTACCTACCTACCTATATAAAGAGATATTTGATAAGCACTAAGTAATTTATAATAGAAAGCGGGTATAAATCATCAAAAATCAGTTTTGTGGAAAAATTTAAAAGTCCAAAAAGCAAAAATAGAAGCAGGAAAATAATATGGTATAACCCTCCATTCAACCAATCAGTTAATTTCAAGCTGGGACATCAATTTCTTAAATTAGTAGAGAAGCACTTTTCCAAAAATAACCCTCTGAGCAAAATCTTCAATAAAAATACCATAAAATTAAGCTATAGCTGTTCCAATAATCTAGAAAAAATAATCAAAATGCATAACACCAAAATATTAAAAATACACAGCAAAAATAAACCCAACACTAATACAAGTCCGTCCCATGATAACAACCTCTGTTACTGTAGAAACCCCAACCAATGCCCCATGACCAACAAATGCCTAACGAAATTTCTGATATATATGTGTTCGATTTCATCCATAGAAAATCCTAAAGATGAAAAAATATATATTGGGATACCATGAACGTATTTAAAAAGCACTTTTACAATCACCTCTCATCCTTCAATAACAAAGAAAAACAAAACATGACATCTCTCCCCAAATACTTTTGGAAATTAAAAAACGAAAATAAAACACCTAAGGTTAAATAGAAAATCCTCAAACAAGCAAGAACAGCAAAATCTATAAAAGAACCATGTTTTCTTTGCCTTCAAGAAAAAATAGAGATCCTTAAATATATAAATAGTAGCAAGCTTTTATATCAGAGGCACGAAACCACAGTAAACTGCAAGCACATTAGGGACCTAACCCTACAATCATGCTAGGAAATACTAGGAGTTTGATTAGATATTCTTATTATAAAAGATTAAAAATGCTGTAGAAAAAATTGATCCAATAAATCCTTAAAGGAAGGTCTAATACCAAACAAAAACATCTAAATAAATAAAACGTAAAATTAAAGAAATAAACAAGCTCCCAAACTAAAGTCTACAGCAATAATATTACTTACCGCAATAACCTTACTTAAATACAAAAATATTTCGAACTGGAAAAATCAAAATTAAACGAAAAAAATGGCTCCTAAACTCGAAAAAGAATAAAAATTCCTATATTCAAAATTAAGATTAAATATATTATTTCAGAATAATTATATCATACACAAAGATAAACTGTAAGCACATTGAAGATCTAACCCTACAATCATGCTAAAAAATACTGGAAATTTCAGTTGATATTTTTATTATAAAAGATAAAAAATGCTATAGAAAAAATCGATCTAATAAATCCTTAAAATAAGATCTAATACCCACAAAAATATCTAAATAAATAAAATATATAAAAAATTAAATAAATAAATAGGATTCCAAACGATAATTTATAGAAAAAATAAAACATTAAAAGAAAAAAATCGATCCTCTAAACTCAAAATTAAGATTAAATATACAACTTTATATAAAAAACTGAAAAATACAAATTTGCATTTACTTCCTAAAAAATACAAGTTTAGATTTCTTGAAATAACTTCGCCTAAATACAATAATACTCCAAACTTGAATATAAAATAAAAAAATATAAAAAAACCTATCCCGCTAAAATAAAAATAGAAAAAACAAAAATAAAATAAAATAAAATATTCCGTACCGAAAAAATCAAAATTAAAAAGAAAAAACACCCCACCCCTATCACGTCTATCTAAGGAACCCCAAAGGGAAAGCCTCGCCATATGATCAAAGATAATACATAAAATAGGTCTGCTAACAACAGACATCAATTAATTAAACGCAAGCCAACCATAAAGCCGTCCTAAAATTTCTTAAGGTCAACAAACAAGATAAGTTCCTAAATCACACACCCAAAAAACCCCCATACAAACACACAAAACTGACCAAGTAATCAAACCCCTCCACACAATACTTTCTTCGAAATTCTAACCAAAAGATATACCCGACCGATAAAAACGTACATACCATCAAATACTACCATTAATCACCAAGTTCTTCAAAAGTCTAACGGTCAAAACGAAAGACACATTCCCTTCATTATGAATAACCCCAACCAACCCCACAACAATAACGAACCAAATATAAACAGAGGATGATTCCAACTCTTGCTCTTTCCTCCTGAGGAAATGTTGGAAACCCAACATTGAAACAAACATATGGTTGTAGAGAAGAGGACATATATAGAAAAAATTATGTACATGTTCTAAAACATAATTGATAATAAATACCTATATATATATATATATATATATATATATATATATATATATATTATAAATTATGTTTTAGAACATGTACATAATTTCTCCCGATGATGTGTTTGGGTTTCAAACAGTGAAACAGCCATATGATTGTAGAGAAGAGGACACATAAGGAAGAAATTATGTACATGTTCTAAAACATAATTTATAATAAATATTCACAGCTCTATACACCATATATCGAGCACTGTTTTAAATTAATGTTTTGGACGGAAAATTTTTTTTTCTTTTTCTTTTTTCTCTCCTCATTCTATACTCACTCGGATATATATATATATATATATATGTGTGTGTGTGTGTGTGTGTGTGTGTGTGTGTGTGTGTGTGTGTGTGTGTGTGTAAAACAAACAGAAAGTGTTATGTAAATAAAATCCTAAAGAAGATCCTATTCATATTAATCTTTTTAATATTAAAACTGATCCAGCCAAAGAGCCCGATGTAAATAGAATTATCTACTTATAGAGCCAAATATGTATCTTTTTCAAAAATAAAATTTATAAAAACACATGTGTCGTATGATCATTTCTGCATAGGAAACTCGCATCGTCGGCGACCGTATTTTATGGAAAATTAAGAAAGAGTTGATGAAATCAAGTGTGTGAGTCACTTTCCGGCAAGCTCCAGCTTAAACATTCACAGCATCGAGACATTCTTCTATTCTGATTTTGTTTCTCCTCCAACCAAATCTTGCAAATAGGGAATGGATGACTGGAGTAGACTTTGCTGAAACTGAAAGCTTCTAAACCTGAACCTGCACGTTTGGCGTCGGGTTTAGTCGTCAACGCTGTTATCATAAGGGAAGCGATCAGCAAAGAAGTTATTAAATACTTGGATACTAGATAAAGACGACGACAACGTACAATAAAGTCAGGCGTATGCGCTCAAACACACACACACACACACACACACACACACACACACACACACACACATATATATATATATATATATAATATATATAAACTTATTTATAAATCGAACTTTGTGTTCGTTACCTATACACTCCGAAACGGTTGAACCGATTTTCTTGAAAATTTATACAGTTGTACTATAAGCGTCTGCAAGTGTTCTTAGCTAGGTTTTGTGTCGAGGCACCCCCGATAAATATTGAAAATCGGTAATCGAAAAAATCGGGTTATAGAAGAAGTGGTCAGATTCTAATCAAATTTGATACCCT
Organism: Ascarosepion bandense; assembly: GCA_037127315.1. Taxonomy (NCBI): domain Eukaryota; kingdom Metazoa; phylum Mollusca; class Cephalopoda; order Sepiida; family Sepiidae; genus Ascarosepion; species Ascarosepion bandense. The sequence goes on from JBBBDQ010002223.1 coordinate 593,604, forward strand.
GATAGACAAAGACATAAGAAACGATATTCAGAAGTTTCAAGGTTGCAGTTCTAACCTTGTGTGACTTATTTGACTTCGATGTTGGAAATCGATACCCCGATATCCTACCGGGTCTGATCAAAATCAGTTTTTCAGCCCTTTTATTTTAGTTTTTGCTTCGGGTTTGGCTCTATGTAGGTATAATTGTAATTCTTAGTCTCAGCCATGATACCATTTACTCAGAGGACTTAGTTAGCCTTCAAAATTCAGTTTACGACGAAAACATCTTATTTGATATCGATACCAGGAAATCAAAATCTGACTTACATCCATTCATTTTTCTTTTAGTTTACGGTTTCGCTTTAACTGGAAACAACTATTGCTTTTTAGTTTTTCGTGCCAACGTCCAAAGAGTCTGAGCTCCAGGACCATGGATTAGTTTTAAAGCTTTCATTACACCCGAGTAACGCCGGGCTATGCTGCTAGCATTTCTATAAAAGTGTATTTTTATACTTTCATAGTGTTTTGGCCCCGTTTGAGACACGCTTGAGAGATAATGTCTTGAAAGATTTTCCTGCAGTTGGTTACCATTACTTTCAACCAAGGCTATAGAACTGAATATGTCCTGTCCATAGCTGGAGGGAGAAGCGATGGATTCACAACTTTTCAAAGAGTAATTGCGCATATGTGAATGCAACGAATTCAACTGGAATTCAAACCCTAACCCTGCCGATCATGTCTGTTTCGAGACATGGTCACTCAAACGTGTATCACTTAACTGACTGAAAAAAAGAATAAACGACTAACGGTTACATGTTATATACCCTCCTGCAAATGAATTGAAATTAAACGAATAATAATATTCGTAGGATCTTATACACTTTCCCTGATCACGTACACGTCCTATTTTGGTTTTGTTTTTCTCTTTTGAGCACTTTTTTACGGTTTGGACTGATGGATTCAGTTTCTTTCTTCAGGCTTGATGACACTACTGACAGTTGAAAGGCTAGCACCAACAATATGCGCAATCTCTCTGTAAGGCTTGTGAGTGTGTTCGAGCAACGTTTCAATTGTCGTATGCTTACTTGGAGTAACGCTCATCAGAGACAATTGCCGTAAGACAACTAATCGACAGTCGAGACAATAGTTTTTGGGCGTGATAAACATTTGATGTAATTACGGATGATGCAATATTTTTCAAGGCCAAAATAATTTCATCATACGCCCGAAAATAGATTCATATTACTGCACACCATTGCAAATCTGAGGAAAAAATATAAATCGATTACTGACCGTATGGTGAAAGAAAGGAACTTAAAACAATTGTTTCAATTAATTGTTGCACAAGGATGGAAATATAAATAAAAATGATCAATTCAGCAACGATTGTTAAACGATTTGTATCAAATTAATGAGATAATATTTTATTTTTCAAACACGGTCAACACATTGTGATCGTATTCATAGTTTGTGTCATTTAGTATTGGCTTTTCTCCTTTTTTTTTTATTAATGATGCTTCCATTATTTTCAGACTTCTTCTGCATGTGGAGGAGTCTATTATATTCGCATTTGGATGAGTCTATGTCATTCGTATTTGGATGAGGCTATTACATTCGTAATTGAATTAGGCTATTATATTCGTATTTGGATGATTCTATGATATTCGAATTTGGGTGAGTCTATTATATTCATAATTGACTGAGGCTATTATATTTGTATTTGGATGATTCTTTTATTATTCGAATTTGGATGAGGCTATTATATTCGTATTTGGACGAGGCTATATTATTTGTATTTTTGATGTTTCTGTTATACTCGTGTTTGGATGATTGTATTATATCCGTATTTGGATAAGGATATTCCATTAGTATTTGGATGAGTCTATTATATTTGCATTTGGATGAGGCTATTCTATTCGTATTTTGATGAGGCTATTACATTCGCAATTGAATGAGATTATTATATTCGTATTTGGATGATTCTATTATATTTACATTTGAATGAGGCTATTATTTTTGTATTTACATGAATCTATATTTGTATTATCGACGAGTACGTCGCAGACAGAGTTTGGTAGGTCGCATAATTTAGTAAATAAAACATTCCTATAACTCTTGAGACATTCATGAAAAATCCATACAATCAATTAAAAGTAAAAATAAAATCATCCTTGATAATGGATAAAAGTATCGCAGAACAGTTTTTACATATGTTATGCCCAGAAAAGATGAAAAATTTTAACAACACAAAAAAAAAAAAGAAAAAAAATTAATCGCAATAGTTGTCAGTTGCTATTAATTGAACTTGTATCAAAAGAGGATTGCTACCCGAACACACAATTATATCGCAGGCTTTTCATTGCTTATAGAATTCAGTTTTGTTCATATCTATCTATCTATCTATCTATCTATCTATCTATCTATCTATCTATCTATCTATCTATTTCAGCCTGTTCATAACTTTTTTCCCTCTCTCTTTCTTATCATTTTCCTATCCCTCTATATTTCTATCTCATTCTGTTCACTATCACTATCTATCTATCTATCTATCTATCTATCTATCTATCTATCTATCTATCTATCTATCTCAGCCTGTTCATAACTTTTTCTCCCTCTCTCTTTCATATCATTTTTCTTTCCCTCTATATTTCTATCTAATTCTGTTCACTATCTATCTATCTATCTATCTATCTATCTATCTATCTATCTATCTATCTATCTATCTATCTATGTGAATATGTTATAATCTATCTATCTATCTATCTATCTATCTATCTATCTATCTATTTCAGCCTGTTCATAACTTTTTTTCCCTCTCTCTTTCTTATCATTTTCCTATCCCTCTATATTTCTATCTCATTCTGTTCACTATCTATCTATCTATCTATCTATCTATCTATCTATCTATCTATCTATCTATCTATCTATTTCAGCCTGTTCATAACTTTTTCTCCCTCTCTCTTTCATATCATTTTCCTTTCCCTCTATATTTCTATCTAATTCTGTTCACTATCTATCTATCTATCTATCTATCTATCTATCTATCTATCTATCTATCTATCTATCTATCTATCTATCTCAGCCTGTTCATAACTTTTTCTCCCTCTCTCTTTCATATCATTTTCCTTTCCCTCTATATTTCTATCTAATTCTGTTTACTATCTATCTATCTATCTATCTATCTATCTATCTATCTATCTATCTATCTATCTATCTATCTAGCCTGTTCATAACTTTTTCTCCCTCTCTCTTTCATATCATTTTCCTTTCCCTCTATATTTCTATCTAATTCTGTTCACTATCTATCTATCTATCTATCTATCTATCTATCTATCTATCTATCTATCTATCTATCTCAGCCTGTTCATAACTTTTTCTCCCTCTCTCTTTCATATCATTTTCCTTTCCCTCTATATTTCTATCTAATTCTGTTCACTATCTATCTATCTATCTATCTATCTATCTATCTATCTATCTATCTATCTATCTATCTATCTATGTCTCTTCATTTTCTATCTATCTATCTATCTATCTATCTATCTATCTATCTATCTATCTATCTATCTCAGCCTGTTCATAACTTTTTCTCCCTCTCTCTTTCATATCATTTTCCTTTCCCTCTATATTTCTATCTAATTCTGTTCACTATCTATCTATCTATCTATCTATCTATCTATCTATCTATCTATCTATCTATCTATCTCAGCCTGTTCATAACTTTTTCTCCCTCTCTCTTTCATATCATTTTCCTTTCCCTCTATATTTCTATCTAATTCTGTTCACTATCTATCTATCTATCTATCTATCTATCTATCTATCTATCTATCTATCTATGTCATCTATCTATCTATCTATCTATCTATCTATCTATCTATCTATCTATCTATCTATCTATCTATCTATCTATGTTCGATCGTTAATCTTACCTTGCGAATTATCATATCCACCTCTTTTATTTATAAATCTCATGTTTATACTGAATTACAACGTACATTTTATCTTTTTATCTAATGCTCAATCGTATGCGTTTATGCACATGAATAATGAAAATTACTCATGGAGGTGAATAATAAGGCTATACAGAGGGAAGCATTCGCAGCTAGAATAATAGAAGTGAACGGTATTGACGCGTATTACAGTATCATAATCAATTCGTCTGCAAACACTTGCTGCGCAGCTGGCCTCAAGATATTATTGGGGTAAATCGGACAGAAGAAATTGGATGATTGTGTTGCACAAATATTCTAAGCGACGTTGACAAGCACGCGTCAGATATGATTTGAAATTCTGTCTTTCGGCTAAATTTGAACATCATCCACTGGTTCGGATTTGAAACATGCAACTGTTTCTAATATAGAGCAGGATCTGAAGGGATGTGATTAGGGACATTTCTATCTTATATTTTAAGCAGTATGTTATTTATTGATTTTTTTAATTATTTCGCCCCCTCCCCCAATCAAGGCGATAATGTCACAAAGATATCAGGGGTTACTGGGAGTGAAAGAGAATGAGAAGACTATAATGTGGAGAATTGACAATGAAAAACAAAATATTGTCTCTTCGTATATGTTCGTAGGGTGTACTTCTGGGGAAAATTTTCTGAGACATTGTGCGAAGCCTTTTGCATCGAACACAAAATTAGAGACAATAACAAATTTTATTAAATGTACAAAGTAAAAATAGAAACTGCTATCAAAAAGGATCTCCAATCAAGAGTTAACTGGGGTAAGAAAAAACTTGTAAATTTTAATTCTCTGAAACAAAGCCGCTTTATTCTAATCAACACAGTAAACCCTTTCTATTTGTGTTGCATCGTGTCCAAATTTGCCTGGTAAAAGTCTTATTTTTTTTCTTGTCGGACCACTTTTCACAGTCTTTTTCGAAAATATCCTCGAAAGTTTGCCTCGAATGCCACTTCTTTAGATTTGTACATAAATTCCCCGACTGAATTAATTATTGCCTTTTGCAAGAATGCATTAGAATTTGCTGAATTATTTTCTTTTTTCCATTCCAGCAGTTTTTTTTTTTTAATCATATCACCCCAAGCAAGGCGAAAACGCCACTGATGCGCAGGGGGCGACGTGAGAGTGAAAAGATTGGAAAAGAGAAGACCGGAAACTACATCCTAAGCAAGAAACAAGGGATGAGCCTCTTCACTTGTTCAATAGACGTGGGTGGAGTGTGAACCCAATTCTTCTCTCTGATTGTTCAATGCTCTCTTGAAGACTTTTCAAGTCCTCTAGATGTTGTTCTTCCAGCTTTTGCTGTTCTAATTTGCAAAGTTTTAAATCTTCTTGACGTTGTATTTCTTATTGCTTAAAGAATTTCAACATGCAACTTTCAATGTTCTCCATTTTATATTTATAAAGCTTGAACGACGCTTTGTTGATAGCTCAAATCACGGCTCATGAGTAAACATAATAGACATTCATTGTCTCTTATATTTAACAGGATATATTTAGAAATGTATCTGCCGCCTCGATACACTATATATACTTATATGTTTGGGCAGCAATCCCTCTTTTATACCAGTTTTATTGAAGAATACTGCTGACAAGACACGGCAATTAAACTTTTATTAATTTTTTCTTGCATTTGTACAAAAGATTTTTTTTCTGGACATCGAGTTTGTAAAAACGGTCAAAATGGTCTGTTGATGAGAACGCTTTAGACAATTCTGTTAACAATTATGAAGAACTATGTTGTTTGGATTAACTGAATAAAAAACTTTAAAAACTATATCTTTATATGGGGTGGTGATTTTTTTTTATTTGTGAACACAGTCAAAATATCGTGGCGGTGTTCATAATTGATATTATTGAGAGTTGGCATCTTCTTGTTTATTATGAATTTTTCCGTTATTTTTAAGAATCTAAAGAAAACAGCATGTAGAAGACGACATTATTGCAAAATATTGGAGTGGAACCGTTGCCAGCTTCATAGTGTTTGTATTCTGAGTTTTCGTTCTTATTGACTGGTTGTCATCCACAACAAAAAAACAAAAACAAAAAAACAAATAACCTTGGTGGAATAATTACAGTAATACTTTCACGAAACTTCGAAGTCATCATGAAAAATAACATTCCTTAACTTCTCCAAATTAATTCCCTCTTTCTCTCCCTCTCTTTCTCTCTCTCTCTCTCTCTATATATATATATATATATATATATATATATATGTATGTGTGTGAGTGTGTGTTTTAGGAATCATTTACGACTTTACATATATATATATATATATATATATATATTCTAAACATTTACTGTTGAATATAAGAGACAATGAATATCAATTACATTTAAGCATGAGCCGTTCTAAACGTATTTTGGCTTTAATTTTAGTTGAAAATAAAGACAAAAGTTCTCCAAATGTGGATAATTTTTTATTAAGTTGGTTCTAAGCTTTCGGCGATTATGAGCCATCTTCAGAGAGGTTATTAAGACAGGGGCACAGTAATATCCACCATCAGCGACGATTTTATTTTGTGTTGACATAAAACTCAGCTAGGCAACTGCAATAATGACAAAAATAACAAACGCAGTTCGCAAATTTGTAATGCGGTTCTATGATGTCACAACGCGTTATATTCAAATCCAGTGTAATGTGTTATGACCAGATTTAAACGTGATTTAATAAGTGTGGGTTGTTTTGATTTAATGTAGATGGCCTCCAATATCTGAAGGTTCTTTTTACTGGGTGTATGTGTAAGGATTATTGTATTGTTGACTATTGTTATTTTTCGTAAGTATTGCCGTTGCCTAGCGGAATTTTATGTCAACACAAAATAAAATCGTCGCTGATGATGGATGTTATTGTGTTAACGTCTTAATAACCTCTCTGAAGATGGCTCATGTGAGCCGAAAGCTTAGAACCACCTTAATAGAAAATTATTCAAATGTTGGAGAATTTTTGTCTTTATTTTCAACTGAAATTAAAGCCAAAATACGACGTTTAGAACGGCTCATGACTAAACATAATAGACATTCATTGTCGCTTATATTTAACAATAAATGTTTAGAAAATTATTTGATGCCTCGACACACTATATATATATATATGTCTGTGTGTGTGCACGCGCGTGTGTGTGTATTAGAACCCATTTACTAATATGATAAACTCATCCACATTCAAAAAATAGTTCAGAATAATGGAAGTGTTAATAATAAACAAGTAGAAGCCAATTCTCAATAATATCAATGATGAAAATCACCAGGATGTGGTGACCGTGTTCGAAAAAAAAAAAAATCCCTATATATACATATTAAAAAAAAAGTCTATATATTCAGTTAAACAAAAAACATAATCGTTTTAAATGGCTAATAGATTAGCCTAAAGCGTTCTCATCTGCAGATCATTTTGACCATTTTTACAGACTCTATGTCCAGAAAAAAATCACTTGTACAAATGCAAGAAAAAACTTTCTAAAATACTTAATCGCAGCGTCTTGTCAGCAGTAGTCTTCAATAAAACTGTTATAAAATAGGGATTGCTACCCAAACACGCAATTATATACATGGGTATGTACGTGTATTTGAAAGAGAGAGAGAAAGAATGTTAAGCAGTCTGATAAACATATAAAAAGAAAAAGATGTTTAATAATGATAGACCAGTAAGCGTATAATTATTTTCTGCTCGTGTTTTGTGTACCGCTGCGAAATCATACTGACGGAAGTGTGTAAACATTCGTCTGTCTCCAGGTTCTCTGCTCACTCCTTATGCATGCCTACCAGAAACTGCCACTTAGCAATCATGTTGAATTTAATTGAGGATGAATGCTTCACTGTGAAATATCGAAGCTTAGCGGGCGACCAATCATTGCAATCATTAGCGTTTCCATCTTGCCACGCTTGCGCAGTAGTATGTTTCCCGGCCATTTTGTAGCCTATCAATTCCCGCAGTGTGGCTTTAAGGCTTTTGGCATTTTTAGTAACTAAAGCAATAAACTGAGATTACATAAAAAAGATATTTTATCGATGGAATATATTAATAACAACATCACAACCACCACCAACAACAATAATTATAATAATAGTAAAAATTGAAATTGAAAACAAGAATAGTACCCGTCATAGTATATGCACTTGGAATGATAAAAATAAGAACAAAACAACACATTGAAAAAAATCCCTGGAAATCCTAGCTTAAAAAAAAATACAAAAATATTTTAATAATCAAGGTTGTACGTTGTGGTATAGATGTACGCTGTGGTGCACTAGATTTCGATTCGGAGTATAAAATCGATGCCCCGAGTTCGAATTCTAGTTGAAATAATTGCATTCACATATACACAAATTCTCTTGTAAAATGTAAGAATCCATCTCTTCTTCTTCCAGCTATGGAAGGAGAAGATGCTTCTCCAGCTAAAATGATGGGTTGGGTTCTATAGCCTTGGTTAGCAACCAGTTTACTGCAGAAAGTAATAGCGATGTTATCGCAGTTAGAAAACAAATCATGACATATAGTCGTAACAACGCACCACTACCAGCCTGAGGTCTTCTCGAAGACTTGGAAGGTAGTGTGACCATAGCAGAAATTGAAATAATGTTCAACGCCACACTGTGACATCAGCAGAGTTTGCGGTAGATTTTAACATTCTTCTTCTTCTTCTTCTTCTTCTTCTTCTATGTGGCTTGTCCCTTCAGAACGTAGGCAATCATGTCTTTCCACTTTTCCTTATCTTTGATGGCTCTTAGCACGCTATCCCCTGTTACAGCGCGCAAGCCTCGTTTCGCCATCCACCCGCACAGGCCAGTCAAGTAAACAACATTGTTTTCCCCTGTCTCACATTCCCTCTATCTGCCTTGTTAGTATCAGGTTCTCCAAGCACTTCCTTCCTCATTGCATGTCCCAGAACCTTCAGCTGTCTTTTCCTGGTACTCAGTATTAATTTCCTTTTCGTTTCCATTCTTTCCAAAACATCATCATTGCTCACATGCTCGATCCATGATATCCGCAGCAGCCTTCTGTAGAACCACATTTCAGTTGCTTCAAGTTTTTCCTTTATCTTTGATGATATTGTTCAGCATTCACCACCATATTGAAGAACTGACACCACATAGCAATCCAGTACTCACTTGTTTGTTTTTAGTAAAATTTTCTTGTCTCTTAATAGTCTACTCAGCTTCTGGTATGCATCCTTCGCTATGCCAATTCGCCTTCGGATTTTTGTGTTGAACCTTCCGTCTTCTGTTAGTACACTTCCCAGGTATTTACATTTTTGCTCCCGCTTGATTTTAGTATTCCCCATCTGCATTTGGCATTTTGGGCTGCCCTTTTTTGCTGATGATCATGCATTCGATTTTTTAGCAGTTTATTTGTAGACTTTTTTTGTCACTCTCTTCTGCTGACTTCTTAGGAGTTCTTGTAGTTTTCTCTCCGAGTCTGCTATCAGCACCGTATCATCTACTAACCTTATGTTGTTTAAATTGTGGCCTCCGATGATCATTCCTGGCATAGCATCTAGGGTTCTCAGAATAGTCTCACTGTACAAGTTGAAAAGATCCGGTGAAAGGACACATCCTTGTCTCACGCCCCTTTCTATCTTTGTAAATCTACTAAATTCGTTTTCTGTCCGTATGCAGGCGGTTTGCTGTCAGTAAAAATTCTTGATTTGTCTCATGCTCTTCCCAAATAAACGACTGTAATATCGACGAATATCTTAAGATACACGCTCAAAACAAAATATCTACAATCTGTTGAACTTTCGATCCTTAAAACACATGAAGATGATTATACGAACTACTAACGTCCAGATGAATAAAATGACTGGAGAGTTTTATAGAATTTATACTAAACTGGTTGACTAATTCCTCTTAGTAACTAATTAACTAACGTAAAATTTCAAGATAGGACAATCATCATTATATTATTAACGTTTCAGTTGTATGCCATTCTCGCTGTCTGCGTTTTATTTGTTTTGACGCGTTGATTACCAGTACAACCGTTTTTCTCAAGACAAGCAAAGTTTTGATAGAGAATTATAATTGATTTTAAGCTTTTTAAACATAACGTGAACTCCCCCACAAAAAACAAACAAACAAAAAAACAGATATACTGTCGAAATATTGTTAAACATTGTTAAAAATTGTCATTATTTTCTTTGTTAAAAAATATTGAAAAAGTTATGTCAGTCATGAGAATAATAATAGTAATAATTTGAGATTTAATTGGCTATACATATATGCGATATCTAACCGGAAATTATTCGACCGCTTTAGTAATTAAAAGAGTTCGCTAGAAACAAAGAAAAGAGTACTGGATTGCTATGCGATCTCAGTTCATTAACATGATAGTGAATACTGGACAATATTAACAAAGACAAAGGAAAAAACTTGAAGCAACTGAAATGTGGTTTTATAGAAGGATGCTCGGATATCATGACTCGAGCATGTGAGCAATGATGAGGTTTTGAAAAGAGTAGAAACGAAAAGGAAATTAATATTGATCAACAAGAAGAGACAGCTAAAGAATCCTGGGACATGCAATGAGGAAGGAGGGCTTGGAGAACCTGATACTACCAAGGCAGATAGAGGGGAAAAGAGACAGAGGAAAGCACCGGATAACATATTTGAAGAGCCTGAGAAGGTGGATGACAGAACGGGGGTTGATGACGATGAGGAAGAAGGGTTGATGATGATGACGATGAGGAAGAAGAGCTTAGTGAATCTGATACTCATAGGGCGGATAGAAGGAAAGAGAGACAGGGGAAAACAGTGCGTGACATGCAAATGGATGGTTTTGAAGAAATAACAAGATAAAAGTTATTAAGACAGGTATGAAAATAAGGGACAGGAAGATGTAGAGGGCTATGATCACCTACGTCCTGAAGGGATGCAGCTTATAAAAGAATACGCCAGCGTCACATTTTGGCGTGCTATGACTCTTTCTGTCACTACTACTACTTCTTCTCCATGATGATGATGATGATGACGATGACGGTTGTTGTTAAAGAGGATATTTGTGAAACAGAAGATATCGTTGCTTCAGAATAAAAGAAGAAAGAAACTTCATAATAAAATGAGTCATTTCCTCATAGGAAGGATTTAAATATTTTAAAATAAAAGATGGCAGAAAAACATAGGACCGGAAGAGGATTCCACAAGCGAGAACTGCGAAAAAAGAAACTACTATCATAGAACTTGCGGTTACATTCAGTCAATTAAATTTAGAATTGATAAGACCTTGTCGTCAATCTAGTCAGTCAGTCAAGTGCCATACACGCTTGGGGCGATCATGTCTCCAAAGAGACATGACTGACTGGGCAGAACGTTATCCCGCAGTAGGTTGCCATTGCTTTCTGCGGTAGACTGGTTGCCTACTAAAGCTATAGAACCCAATCTGTGCTGCTATTTAACCCATAACTGGAAGGAAGAGACAGATTAATACCATTCCCAAGGGTATTTGCGCGTAAGTGTAATACAATGGATTCAAATGGAATTCGAACTCGGCTACCCGGTTTCTCGTTCCGAGCCGATATCCACTGTACCACAACACACATCTAATACTGCGCTTAAATTAATAAAAATCGAGTTAAATTGCTTGATTCTTCTTATCTTCTTGCTGTACTTGCGTATTAAGTTTTATCTTGAGATGACATTTTTCAATTAAGAGATTAAAAACTATTCGTCTTGTTGTGCAGTACTTTTTAGGATCTCGTGATATTAAAAGTTGATTTTGATGTGACCTAATGGGCTAAAACAAATGATTGTGCTGCTTTGTCTCCATATTTTTGTTCTTAATTAAAAACGTAAGAATCAATGCGTGTTCTCCTACAGTCTGAAGCCACGTACTTTAAAAAAGATTTCATTTTTGCGTTAACTGTACTGCCCTAATTTCTCAACAGAATACATTCATGTAGTATCATTATATTCTCAAAATTTAAAATCCCTTCAAATAAAATATATAAAAAAAAATTATTAAAAATTAGGCAAAGTTTAACAAACATGTCAACAAAAAATTTATGTATCAAATGGGTGCTAATTCTCCTAATAACATTATTACTCCCTCGGTAATTTTTATTGTTTTAAAAATCAGTTTTAGAATTTTAACAAAACTGGATTGAGACATTTTTATCGAGAATTGTCAACATAATTATTAAACATTATTTATTTATTAGATTTTTACTTTACAAGAATAATCTTGACAGAAGATGGAAAGTGCAACATTGAGATCCGAAGATGCATTGGGATGGCCAAGGACACATTTCAAAAGCTAACCAGAGTACCGAAAGACAGGAAAATCTCATTGAAAACAAAGAACAAGCTGGTGGATTGCTATGTCATATTTGTCCGTCAGTATGGAAGTGAATATTAAACGAGCTCTTCAAGTATGAAGGAGAGGCTTTAGGCAGAAAGGCAGAAGGATGCTAAAGATACCATGGACCGAGCATTTGAGGAACGATGAGGTGTTGGAGAGGATGCAAACGAAAAGAAAACTCATATTTAACATCAGAAAGAGACAGATAAGGTTCCTGCTACACTTAATGAGGAAGGAAATCTTGGAGAATTTAATACTCACAGGATCGTTTAAAGGCAAGAGAGATAGAGGCAAGCAGCACGAGACATACGTGATATGCCTGAGCAATTGGATGGCGGAGCGGGGTTTGGGAGAAATACTAAGAGGGAAAATATTGAGAGCGACAAGAGACAGAGCCGAGTTGAAATCAGTGATCCCCTACGTCCTGAAGAGATACGGCACATGAAGAAGAAGAATGAAAATTTATAAAGCAATCCAGTATTTATTATTATTATTACGAGTGTACCACTACTGTAAAAAATAAGGCATATATATATATATATATATATATATAGAGAGAGAGAGAGAGAGAGAATGGTCTTTATTATAATATATATATATATAAATATATAGATAGATAGATAGATAGATAGTATTGTAATGGTTGTTATAATGGTTTATAAAAGCATAGTATCACTACACAAAAATTATCGTGTTTCAGAGCACAAGTGTCCTTCATCTCGTGATTAGTGGAACTGAAAATAAGTGGTGGAACTGAAAATAAGTGGTGGAAACGATTCATTCTTGGGAATGTGATATGTAAGTGATGTGTGCGATGGGAATTTAGTATATCTAAGCTGGTCTGTCGGCAGTTTATAACCACAGAGATACAGCTTTGGGTTAGGAGAGGGAGCGGGGTAGTTAAGTTTTGGACAGCTCACTATTTAGTTTTGTCTAGGTAATTCTTATATTGGGATGTTAGGTTTTTAAATAAGGGTAGACACTTTATTTTACTGCTATCTATGAGTGGATGAAATAGAATGACCTTTTTGTGCTGTATCTGTTTATTTTATTCTATTAATATAATATTCATTTTTATTTTGTGGATGAAACATGGATATTAATAATTTTTTGGAGATGATTATTTTATGTGAATGAGGTATTTATTGAGGCTGCATAATACTTCAAATAGTTAAATAATTTTAACTGTAAGTTGATTTTTATATTAGAGCACGAGTTTTGACAAATCCCTTTTGGTTAATTAAATTTTAACGAAAATTATTTTCGATGTTTACATAACACTGCTAATTCATCCTTAAGGTTCAATGTTGGAGTACCTTAGAATGTGCAGCTTTTCACTCAGGCATAAAGGGCAGATGTCGTTAAGCGAGTTACAGGTTCTAGTTTTTTCCACAATTTTCCTGTTTACATTGGGTTTCTTTTTTGTGTCCTTTAATTTCCAAAAGTATGCAGAAAGGGATGTTTGGTTTCGATACATGTTGTTTTTTATTGAAGTTAAGTGCATGTACCAGCGTTGCTTAAAGGTGTTCTTTGTAGATCCGATGTAGACTTTATTAACAGTTAGGTTTTCAATTGATGTTATATTGCGTTAATAGACAATTGAATTTATTTTACACCTATTTTGTAAACACGACTAAAATATTTTTTAATAAAATAATAGGAACCTTTATGTTTAATTTTTATTCATTTGATCAACAAAAATTTGTGAATATTTTTCCCTGTAATTTTGAAACAAAACCCCCACCCCCTTAGAAGGAGACAAATGTATGACCGGTACAAAAACTACACTTTATACTCCGTTCGAATACTACAGCAGCATGCATTCAATGCCTTCTTCTTAATGCTGAAAATGTTTGCTAACAGCCTCAGCTTTCCTTTGTAACTTTCAATAAAGGATTTCCATCTACTCCTCTCATTGGCATCTTCTCCTACTACTAAAATGTACTGAGTTGCACGGGCAACGCCGGGATATGATGCTCGTCTTTTTTATAATAAAGCGTAAAAGCATTTGGCTAAATTAAAACGAAGGTTCTGCACAGGGGAAATACGAAAACCAGAACTCACAACATCAAATGTTGCTCTTTTAGGCATGACATCTCGTTTCCATGACGAGGAAAACGAACTTATTGCTCGGTAGATATCACCCCGCTACTCCATGAACGTAGTTATTTGATAGTTCTCACATTTGAACGCCATTTTCTTGTAAAATATATAAAATAAAGCGTGAAAACATTTGACTGAAATCAAGCGAAAGTTTGCACAGGTAAATACGAAACAACAGAAGTTAGCTTATGTTTAGGAGTCCAAATTTCTTTATAATATTTCTTTTATAAACCTTTGGCAGCATCTCTCTTTCGGTTTAGGAAGTCGATATTGACGCGGACAAATTACGTCCAAGTGGTATTATCAATCAAAAGGGATATACTTCGCCCATTTGTTCTCAATCGGGCAATTCATCAAGTCACTTGATCATTAACCTCTTAATTGTCTTCTCTACAATAATCAGAAGTTCTCTTTAAGTTGTCTCCCCTTTATTACCTGCGCCATCCAAATGGTGGTGCATTACGCAGGCCATTTAATTGAAGCGAAATTCGTTTCTGTACCAAAATCAGCCACATACAAAACAGAGTTTCGTCTTTATTGGCAATCATTCGTCACGGCGACCGATCGCGGAGAAGGATAATGAGATTAGCTATAATTACATCGACAATGATTCGACTGGATAATGGGAAGTCGCTCGTTGTGGAGTGCTTAACAGGCTAGTTTCTTAGCCTCAGGTAGGAAGTTCGAGCATGACCTTGTGCCAAAACTTATTTACGAAAAGCTAATCTAGTCGTCCAAGCCCTACTTCCTCATTAAATGCCCCAGAAACTTCAGCTCTCTTCTCCTGATGTTAAGTATAAGTTTTTTTTCGTTTCCATTCCCTCTAAAATCTCGTCGTTGTACATATTTTTGGTCCATGGTATCCCCAACATCCTTCTGTATAACAAAATTTCGGTTGCATCAAGTCTTTCTTTTAACTTTGATGAGACTGTCCAGCATTCGCTGCCATATAGGATATATATTTCTGGAACGTGTAATGAAGAAGGAGGGCTTGGAGAATATGATGCTCACAGGACGGATAGTTGATTTACTAATAGATTCTCGGGTAGGTGGAAGGACATGATCGCTTACGTACTCGAGAAACACGGCACATAGAAGAAGAAAAGTGAGCTTGAATAGATGGATGGCGGTACAAGTTTTAGGAGAAATAACAAGATGACACAATATATTAAGAATTACAAAGAACAGGAAGTTGCGGAGAGTCATGATTGCTAACGGACACAGCACATAGAAGAAAAATTTAGCAACTAGGTCCCACCCTTTTGCAGTTAAACCGATAAAATATAACCGCAATTTCTACTCCAACTGCTTCTTTTCTCGCACTTACCGCCTGTGGAATTCCCTTCAACATATTTGCTTCCCCGACAGCTACAATCTCCAGGAGTTTAAATGTAAGGTCAATAGACACCTCCTAACACACTAACTTGCATCTGTTCTCTCAAACACTCTTCCCAGCTACATCCTTACCCGTTTATCAACTTTCTTCTGACATTTCCTATATCTAACCACTCTTTCTCACCACCTTCTCCTATGTAACCCCCTGCGCAATAGTGGCAGTGAAATACCTTGCTTGGAATGAAATGATAAAAAAAAATAATAATAATTACATTGACGACTGCCTACATTTTTCAATTAGAAAAAGTTTCATTAAAACAAGTTGGTAAGACAAAAAACAGCCTCGTTCACACTTGAAAAAAGGTTAAAAAATGGAAGCATTATTAATCAAAATGTGTTTTTTTGCTTTTTTTAAGCATTTCACCCCAAGCAAGGCGTTAACGCCACTGATGAGCACGGGGTTACATAAGAGAGTTAAAGTATTAGGCATGAGGAAGATGGAGACAAAGATGAACCAGCTACAGGGGTTGAATGAGAAAAGGGAAGAGAAGGATGTGAACAAAGAAGTGAAGACAGTTGCGAAGGTAGAGAGAAAGGAAAAAACGGAGTGATGTAGAAAGTGCTGGAGTTAAGTAGATAAGAGATGGGTATTGACATTGCATTTGAATTCCTGGAGGTTTTAGCCGTCAGGAAAGCAGGTATATGGAAGGGAGTTCCACAGGCGTGAAGCGCGAGAAAAAAAAAACTGATGGAACAGAATTGTCTGCCGCATTTGATTGATCTAACTATAAAAGTGTGAGACCTTGTTGCCAATCTGGTTGCCCGAGTAAATTCTTGTGGAGGGGGCAACAGTAACCCAATTTCTTCAGAACAGAAGCCATGAAACTATTTGTAGAAAAGACAGAGGGAAGCCACATTCCGCAGGAGAGAAAATGACTGGTGTCGAGCTGTCAAGTCGGGACCTATCGCATTACAGATTCTCCTTTGGAGCCTATCAAGAACACTGAGATGAACAGCAGGGGCGCATGACCATATATGACAGTATTATTCTATGCTCAATTGAATGGTTGATTTGTATATGTGCAAGATGTATTCAAGGAGAAAAAAATTCCTGGCTCGACACAGTAACCTAACCTTCTTAGCAGTGATTTAGCTTTTGATTCAATGTAATTATTTCACTTGAGGTCGAGGCGGCGCAGAATGTAAAAGTCAACTGTCAATAACATGATCTATGAGCACGGTCAGAATTTTTTATGTAAAAACTAGCAGTATAGTCCGGCGTTGCTCGGGTGTAATGAAAGCTTTAAAACTAATACATGGTCCTGAGCTCAGACTCTTTGGATGTTGGCACAAAAGACTAAACAGCAATAGTTGTTTTCAGTTAAAGCGAAACCATAGACTGAAAGAAAAATGAATGGATGTAAGTCAAATTTTGGTATCGATATCAAATAAGGTTTTTTCGTCGTAAACTGAATTTTGAAGGCTAAATAAGGCCTCTGAGTAAATGGTATCATGGCGAAGACTAAAAACTACAGTTATACTTACTTAGAGCCAAACCCGAAGCAAAAACTAAAATAAAAGGGCTGAAAAAATACAGACATGCAGGGAGATAAACAGACACACATACAAACATCTTGCCTTATATATATATATATATACATATATACATATATATATATATATTATCGATTTTCTGCACTATTGTAAGAACTGCAACCTTGAAACTTCTGAATATCGTTTCTTATATCTTTGTCTATGAGTGTATCAAATTTGATTAAAATCGGACCACTCCTTCTATAACCTGGTTTTTTCGATTATCGATTTTCGATATTTATCGGGGGTACCTCGACACAAAACCTAGCTAAGAACACTCGCGGACGCTTATAGTACAACTGTGTAAATTTTCAAGAAAATCAGTTGAGCCGTTTCGGAGTTTATAGGTAACGGGGACACACACACACACACACACACACACACACACACACAGACAAAGTTCCATTCATAAATAAGTTTAGATCATATCTGCCGATTCTAACGATTTGAATCCTGTCATTGTTAAACGGAACACTTCTCAATTTATTCACTACTATACACGTTAAACGTTGAAAAGAGACTAACTACTAATGTACACGAATGGCAAATGTAACCTAGTCTATATGTCAACACGGCGCCATATACTGTAAACTTTCTTTAAACTTTATAAGTCAAAAACAAATAATTTACGGACATGTTTTTTTCCTTGTCTTGGTGCTAAGAA
This sequence comes from Ascarosepion bandense, assembly GCA_037127315.1. Taxonomy (NCBI): domain Eukaryota; kingdom Metazoa; phylum Mollusca; class Cephalopoda; order Sepiida; family Sepiidae; genus Ascarosepion; species Ascarosepion bandense. Next base: position 611,533 of record JBBBDQ010002223.1, read on the forward strand.
CCTGCTATCACACACACGTATATATATATATATATATATATATATATATATATATATATATATATATAGAAAAGAAACTTATCTTAGCCGACGTGTTTTGTCATCTTAGTGACTGTATACATGCTAGTGATAAACGCGTAGCCAAGATGAGTTTTCCTTTGTCTTTATTAATGCTGTCTTTTTACAGGTAAAATCCATTCGAAGTTTTTACACACACACACACACACACACACACACACACACACACACACACACACACACACATATATATATATATTTTTTTTTTAATCATATCACCCCAAGCAAGGCGATAACGCCACTGATGCGCAGGGGGCTACGTAAGAGTAAAAAGACTGGAAATGAGAAAGCCGGAAACCATATCCTAACCAGGAAGCAAGGGATGAGCCTCTTCACCTGCTCAATAGACGTTGATGAAGTGTGAACCGGGCGATAGTTTCGTCGATCTACTCCAATTGAAAAGAAAATATAAATCGAAAAGATTCAAAAGATTGGAAAAGAGAAAACCGTAAACCGCATCCTAAACTGGGAACAAGGGATGAGCCTCTTCACCTGTTCAATAGACGCGGGTGGAGTGTGAACCGGGCGATAGTTTAGTCTATCTACTCAAATATATATATATATATATATATATATATGTGTGTGTGTGTGTGTGTGTGTGTGTGTGTGTGTGTGTGCGTGTCAGAAATTTCTCATTTTTTACCTTTTTTATTTGTGTAGCACTTGTTCTTCCATCCTTTTTCACAAACTTGTCAATTCAATTACAAGCTATTTTCCTCCAATCTTCTTGTCCGCCGGCAGGATTAAATTCCCGAAGACTTCTTTCCCCATTATGCATTTGATGCAAATATCCAGATTTCTCTGCCATTTACGAGGATCGCAGCATAACAGACCAGTAACTATTTCTTTGTTTCTAATATCATTTTTTGATCTCTTAGGTCCTTGCTTAATTTCTAAGAATTGCCTTTTACTCATACTTCGCAATTTCCGTAATCGTTGTTAGATTACCTAAAGACTGAAATGTTCTTTCTTGCTTAATTTTGTCGTCCCCGATGTTGAAATCACATTTTTGGATGTTCATTTTGCACACAGTTGTATAAATCGTTTTATTACAATTAATGGCGAACCCATTCATCTTGCTCTCCCTGTCTACTTTCTCTGTTCGTTCGTATAGGTTTCTTTATGAATCTGCTAACAATACCACTCTATCTGCTAACAATACCACTCTATCTGCTAACAATACCACTCTATCTGCTAACAATGCCACTCTATCTGCTAACAATACCACTCTATCTGCTAACAATTCCACTCTATCTGCTAACAATACCGCTTTATCTGCTAACAATACCACTCCATCTTCGATCTGTACCACTCCATCTACTATCGATACCACTCCATTTGCTAACAATACCACTCCATTTGCTAACAATACCACTCCATCTTCTACCAATTCCACGCCATCTTCTATCTGCAACACTCTATCTGCTACCAATACCACTCCATCTGCTAACAATACCACACCATCGGCTATCAATACCACTTCATCTTCTATCAGTACCACTGCATCTGCTATCAGCACCACTCTATCTGCTAACAATACCACTTCATCTGCTATCAATACGACTCTATCGTCTATTTGTACCATTCCATCTGTTATCAACACCCTTCCAGCTGCTAACAATACCACTCCATCTGCTAACAATACCATTCCATCTTCTATCAGTACCACTACATGTGCTATCCACACCACTCCATCAGCTGACAATACTACTCTATCTGCTGACAGTACAACTCCATCTTCTATCAGTACCACTCCATCTGCTCTCAACACCACTGTATCTGCTAACAATACCACTCAATTTGTTATCAATGCCACTCTATCTGCTATCAATACATTCCATCTGCTTCTATCAGTACCACTCCATCTGCTATCAATACCACTCCATCTTCTGTCAGTACTACTTTATCTGCTACCAACACCACTCCCTCTGCTAAGAATACCACTCCATTGTCTAACAATGCAACCCATCTGCTATCAAAACCACTCCATGTGTTATCAATACACTCCATCTGCTAACAATACCACTCCATCTTCTATCAGTACCACTCCATATGCTATCAACACCATTCCATCCGCTAACACGACCACTCCATCTGCTATCAATACCACTCCATCTTCTATCTGTACCACTCCATCTGCTATCAACGCCACTCCATCTAATAACAATACCAGTCCAGCTGCTATCAGCACCACTCCATATGTTACCAGCACCACTCCATCTGCTAACAATATCGCTCCATCTGATATCAGTACAACACTGCATATACTTTCATGTTCAGATTAGTTTCATCAATAAATAATGAATTCTTTTAGAATCAACTCACATTCTTATTATCATTTTGACATTTTCTTTAATCATTTCGACCAAAGCAAGGCACTAATGTTTCCGAGACGCAAGTCGTTTCTGGGAGTGAAAGATATTGAGAAGAATTTTGCAAGGAGAAAAAACAACAAAACCTCAACATTCAGGAAGTCAGAAAACAGTAATTGACGCTAGATTTGCATTTTTTAAGATTGCAGGTATCAAGGACGCAAGAAACTTGAAGAGAGTTTCACAGGTGAGAAGTGCGAGAAAGAAGACTTAAAATAGTACTTACGCTTCCGGCTAGCTATTTTAACAGTAAAATGATTACACGTTGTAACCAGTGTAATATTAGTACACTTAAATTCAGTTAAATTCAGTTAAAGGTACCAAAGATGAGAGCTAATTAAACCAAGAAATAAGAGATACTAGCTTTACACCATTACAGATATTTTGTTGGGAAAGTGACTAAAGCCGGGATGTCAGATCGAAACCGATAACATTTCAAAACTTTCTTTGGATTTTTTAGAGAATCTCGTTATATAGCCAACATCCCAGACCAGATATGGCAATAGTATTTAATGTTTGGACGAATGAGTGATTTGTAGATGTCCAAACGCCAAGCTCGTTAGGTAAGCAATGCGTTGTTTTCCTCTGCCAGTCTTGCTTTCAATATTTCCTGTGTGTGTCGAATTTTAAAAGACTATTTCCTCATTATGCGCCTTACACATTTTAAATATCTCTTTTTGTTTTCATTTTCTAGAAAACCTCGTCGTGGCTCACATATACAGCCCGTGGTATTATCAGCATCCTTCTGTAAAACCATATTTCTGTTGCTTTAAATTTTCATCTTCATCAGTGAGGAGACTATTTATCAGTCGCTATCATATAGTGTTATGGTGCCCTCCTGCAAGGAATGAACTCTTCCTCTGGATATATCTAAATTACCTGCGTAACCTTTGAATAGCAGTTGATGATAGTTGACTGCCTTGCGCAGTGTCGAACTCTCTGCCTTTGGGCGGAGAGTAGTGGACCAGTCGAGGCTCCGCCGAAGGTTAGAGTCTCTTCTGGTGAAAATTAGACAAAAGGTTTTAACCGAGCTATATGGACCGGATTATTCACATTAAAATGTACTTCTGCCACATTTTGCCTTAAGTGGGGAGGCCAATAAATACTGCAGTTGAATTAGTTAACAGGGGCAGTTTCGAGTAGTCAAGTACAGCGGTTAAGGAAAGCAGTTAACGACAGCTACTAGTCAGGCAGCGTAATAATACTTTTTTTATTACTTATTATTGACACTTTTTTGAACATTTTTTATCGTTATACTAATACACTATTTTGAACCTACCTTCTTGTTCCGTGTCTTATTTCGGGCACAATATTTATTTTGAATATATATATAAATTCCAGATAATAATTATTTCAAGCTCGTGGTCAGCATCTCAGTCTTGCAAGACAATTGGTTTTTCATTCTCAAATGCCAGATATCCATGCATCATTTCATGCTGCTACAAAGTCAAATGCGTGTGAGGCAGACACAGACAGAGACGCAGCATTTACCGGCATGTCCCAACGGTGTCGGTGCCCTTCTGCTGCTTGTACTGATTCTTTGTCCTGGTCATTCTGTTCTTTCTAGTCCTGTTGATAAGTGTATCGGTCTCCTGATTCTCTAGATATCATCAGGGAGACTAAGAGAGATAATCTGCTATCTGGCCGACAGAAGTTGCTTATTCACCTGACCCAGTTTTTATGCTCTGGAGGGAAAAATCCCGCTTCTTTGTGCAAAACACGAGAGGCTGACAGGTTATTTCTCAGTAACAGATTTTGTAACTTCTTATCGTCTATGTAACTCAAGAGTTCTTGAATAAAGTATCGATCTGAGGAAGGCTTAATAAATTTAACTGAAATTTGCGATTGAAAAAAAAAATAAAAATCTACAATTATTTATAAATGGAACTTTGTGTGTGTGTGTATGTGTGTGTGTGTCCGTTACCTATAGACTCCGAAACGGCTGAACCGATTTTCTTGAAAATTTACACAGTTGTACTATAAGCGTCTGCGAGTGTTCCTAGCTAAGTTTTGTGTCGAGGTTCCCCCGATAAATATTGAAAATCGATAATCGAAAAAATCGGGTTATAGAAGAAATGGTCCGATTTTAATCAAATTTGATATACTCATAGACAAAGACATAAGAAACGATATTCAGAAGTTTCAAGGTTGCAGTTCTTAAAATAGTGCAGAAAATGGATTATATATATATATATATATATATATATATATATATATAAAAGGCAAAATGTTTGTGTGTGTGTGTGTTTATCTGTCTGTATGTCCTTTATACAAGTACACAATTTTTATCCGATTATCACCAAGCTTCACACAAATATTCTTTAAGCTTAGTCTGAGCTCCGGGACTATGAATTAGTTTTAAAGCTTTCATTACACCCGAGCAACGCCGGGCTATACTGCTAGTAAGAAGCAAAAATGACATATACAATAGCCAAGAAATACAAATCGCATGTGTAAAATCCATTTTTCGACAAATGAGTAAGTGGTGTTTATTTTTCTCCGCTTTTGCAAATTTGAGTAAATAAAGATCTATTTACACTCGTGAATTGAGACGATACAACATAGAGTTAATACCGTTCCGATTATTGGCTTTAAGATATGGCGGCTATTATATTCGTCCCAAAGCAGGAAACACGCGATAAAATGCCAACAACTAATGAAAAGCGACCCCGAATTGACCCCAGCACGGTCAGAGACGGAATTCATTTGATAAACTCCAGGATTCAAACAATGAGGAGACAGGAGTCATTAATTGACAGCAGTTTTAGTAATTCGGGATCCAATACGGACCTCTGTAGGCTATTACTGAAATATTTGATTCGGACACGGAAACTGTGCAAGGAGTTAGGTGTGGTGAGATGGCAGGGGAGACAGGAAAGGTTGCGTTGGGATTTTTGTGTAATGGAAGGAAGACACGAAGTTGAAAATTGAAGCAATTGAACGGGTTGGCTAATGGGGGAGTAGATTAAATCTCGGAATAGGAAAAGCCTATTGCATGCAGGTATTCCTGCCAACCGATTTTAGTCTTTGGAATAATCTAACAGGTGGGATAAGTTGGTTTCTTTCATTATCAACAAGTATACAGTATAAGAATGCGTGTGTGTGTGTGTGTGTGTGTGTGTGTGTGTTATGGAAACAATTGTCACAGAACGAAAGCATTAAAAGCGCGAATTCACATCATGTATGTCAGGTGGACGATGATGCCACTGGGACGCAAGGGGTTACTGGGAGTGAAAGAGAATGAGGAGAATTTAGTGAGGAGAAAGGGCAATAAAAGAAGAGGTTTCGTATAGTCGATTTTCTAAGCGCCGCTTAGATAGGGCACAAGGCCGAAAGTACGGGGTACCCAGTGAGGATCGCGTTCACTATTCAGGTAGAGAGGAGATATCTGTTCGGGTTGCGTTTACATTTTTGAAGATTGTGGGAGACAGAGACGCAAGAAGCCAGAAAAGATTCTTCTTTTTTACGTGCCATGTTCTTTCAGGATATAGGCGATCATGGACTTCCATTTTTCCCTGTCCCTTGTCGTTCTGAATATTTTAAGAGATTTCCAGAGGTGAAAAAAGCCAGAAAATACATTATTCAAATAGAATTCTTTTTTTTTTTATCGTTTCACCCCAAGCAAGGCGGGACTGCCACTGATGTGCAGGAACCTACATAAGAGTAAAAGTTTAGGCCGGAGGAGACTGAAGAAAAAGACGGACTAGTTACAGGGGGTGTTAGAAAAAAGGTAGCAGAAGGATGGGAACACAGCTGTGAAGACAGTTGCGAAGGTAGAGAGAAAGGAAAATATATACAGGGTGATGTAGAAAGAACTGGAGTCAAGTGGATAAGAGATGGGTACTGACCTTACATGTAAATACCTGGAGGTTGTAGCCATCAGGAAAGCAAGTATATGAGAGGGAATTTCACAGGCGGGAAGTGCGAGAAAAGAAGCTGTGAGGGAGAATTATCGACTGCATTTGGTTGATCTAACTGTAAATGGGTGAGACCTTGTTGCCAGTCTCATTCTTCTAGCAAGGGCACCAGTAACTTAAGTTCATCGGAGCAGAAGCCATGAAAATATTTGTAGAATAGACAGAAGGAAACCACATACCGCCGGTGAGAAAGTGCCTAGAATCGAGGTGCCAGGTCGGGACTTATCACATTAGAGATTCTCCTTTGGAGCCTATCGAGAACCCTGAGACAAACAACAGGGGCGCCTGACCAGATATGACAACAGTATTCCATGCACGGACGGATGGTTGATTTGTATTTGGGCAAAATGGATTCAGGCGGAAAAAACGTCCTGGATTGACATCGTTTGTATTTGTGTAAAATGGATTCAGGCGGAAAAAAAATTTCTTGGCCCGACATCGTGAGCCAAACTTCCTAGCAGTGGATTTGGCTATTGAGTCAATGTAATGATTTCACTTGAGTTCGGAAGATAGGTAAGGCCGAAGAGGCGCAGTATGTTCTTTCAAGGAGACTTGCTTGTTCCATGGTTTGGCAGTTGACGGAAAGAAACATCTGATTATTAAATAGGACGAGAATTTTTCTTCACTGTAACAATCGTGCGCCATCAATTCTTTATGAAACTATTTCTTCTTCCAATAGAATAAATATTTACCTAAAGCGATTGGAGAGATCAATCTATAAATAAGTAAGAGAATTCTTTAAATGTAAAACTAAAACTAAAAATATATATATTCTCATTCTCTATTGAAAATATTATTTTTAATGTTTCTCTCTCTCTCTTTTCTCTCTCTCTCTTTCTTTCTCTCTCTCTCTCTCTATCTATCTATCTATCTACATACTAGCAGTATAGCCCGGTGTTGCTCGGTTGTAATGAAAGCTTTAAAACTAATCCATGGTCCTAAAGCTCAGATTCTTTGGTCGTTGGCACGAAAGACGAAAAAGAAATAGTTGTTTCTAGTTAAATCGAAACCGTAGACCGAAAAAAAATGAATGGATGTAAGTCAAATTTTGATTTCCTGGTATCAATATCAAATACGTTGTTCGTCTTAAACTGAATATTGAAGATTAAATAAGTCCTCTGAGTAAATAGTATCATGGCTGAGACTAAGAAGTACAATTATACCTTCTTAGAGACAAACCTGAAGCAAAAAAGGGCTGAAAAAATATAGACATACAGGCAGATAAACACACACACACACACACACACAAACATCTTGCATATATATATATATATATATATATATATATATAATCGATTTTCTGCACTATTGTAAGAACTGCAACCTTGAAACTTCTGAATATTGTTTCTTATGTCTTTGTCTATGAGTGTATCAAATTTGATTAAAATCGGATCACTCTTTCTATAACCCAATTTTTTCGATTATCGATTTTAGATATTTATCGGGGGTACTTCGACACAAAACCTAGCTAAGAACACTTGCAGACGCTTATAGTACAACTGTGTAAATTTTCAAGAAAATCGGTTCGGCCGTTTCAGAGTCTATAGCTAAGAGACACACATACACACACATACACACACACAAAGTTCCATTTATAAATAAGTTTAGTTTAGGTCTTTCATTTCTATATTTAGAGTTCTTATTGTCTCCTGATATATTTATTCGAGAAGCTCTACATATAAAAATTTCTACAATCAACCTAACATTACTTAATCGTGGTAATGGAGTATTAAAAGTTGAGATCAATATGAAATATTGAATTTTCCTCTCAATATTTTTTATTGCTCTCAATAATATCCATTGAGCTCTCTATTTTGTCCTGTTTATTAATCAGATGTTTCTTTCCGTCAACTGTCAAAGCATGGACCAAAGCTAGTCTCCCTGAAAGCAATTTATTGCGCCTTCTTGGCCTTCCCCTATCTTTTGTCCTCAAGTGGAATCATTACATTGGCTCAATAGCCAAATCCACTGCTAGGAAGGCTGGGTCACTGTGTCAGGCCAGGAAGTTTTGTCTCAATAAAATCCATCTTGCATATATACAAATCAACCGTCCTTCCTTGTATGGAATCTGTAACGTGATAGCCCCCGACTTGGCAGCTCGACTCCAGCCACTTTCTCACCGGCGGGATGTGGCTTCTCTCTGTCTATTCTACAAATATTTTCATGGCTTCTGCTCCGACAAAATTAAGTCACTGCTGCTCCCGCAACAGGAATTTACTCGTGCAACCAGACTGGCAACAAGGTCCCACCAATTTACAGTTAGATCAACCAAATGCTGTCGACAGTTAATTCAATACTAATAATATAAAAGTTTTCGTTTATCCTCTCCGTTTTTAAGTGTGTGTCATTTTATCGTATATATATATATATATATATATATATATATATATATATATATTGTTGTGGGATCTCCTCTTTTTCTATGATAATGGCCTCGACTTGAGTATACATATACTCCGGCCACAGTGAGATACGTCAGAACAGTAAGAGACATCGTACAATAACCGTAAAAGGTCCGTAAGCTACCGACAGTTACCGAAGTTTCACAGAGAATACCGCGTCAGTAGTCATAGCAGCTCTAAGCTCCACTGAGCCAGAATAGTATTACACGGACATACTAATTCCAGTACGGCTTCACTTCAAAGACTTCTATATATATATATATATATATATATATATATATATATATATATATATATTCCTTACTAATCATATTACTGGATTACTAACCAGTGTTCCAGTTTGTATCTTTACGTTTAATATAACTTATTTTTCTATCTCTAATACATGTTTTGTTGTTCATTATTTTGTGCGGTTTCTCACCCGGAATCCACAACATATATATAAATATATATATATATATATATATATATATAGAGAGAGAGAGAGAGAGAGAGAGTCTAGTTTCGCTGTATCACAGTTCATCAGTACGGTTAGACAGCTAATATTGAAACCCGACTGATTTGACATCAGTCGGGATTCTACCTTTAAAATAAAAGAAGGCAGAATTTCGGATGTTATATACACAATGTTTACAAACGCCAGTAGCCAAGAGTGTTGAATCCATTGCATTTTCAACACTAATAATAAAAAAACACCATGAAATATTGACATTGGACACTGATTCAGTACATTCTCTAGGAGACTGACTTGTCACCTGTCGAAACTCGGTATAATCCGTGCACACGTCGACCAGCACATTATGAACAGCCAACATCCAACGATTACCATAAGACAAATATTAGTAGATAACAAAAATATACTCTTCAGCACCCAATGAAAGGAGAAAATCTAGAAGCTATTATTATACTGAATAAACAGCTCATATTAAATAAAATATTCACAACAGGAAATTATATCTTGAAGTGAATATGATATAATTAATATGCGCACATATATTAGAATTAAAAAAAAAATAGATGAATAAATAAATTAAAGAATGAAATAAAATAAATCGCGTTCTTTTTTGTGCGGCCTCGTTACCAAAACCGGTTACACATGACGACAGACTAGACCATTTCAAACGTCCAGCTTCGGAAAGACTACCAGGAAGCCGCCAAAGGAAACCTAACTACCACATAGACACCGCGTCGGTTCTTAATAATAATTGCAAAAGTAGAAAACTATAAAATATGAACATCGGACAGTTTATCCAGATCACAATATTTAGCAAATTATCCAAAAATTGGAAAATATAATAAAAATTAAACAGGAACATCTTTATATATATATATATATATATATATATATATATATATATAGATAGATAGATAGATAGATAGATGTATTTAGCTAGCGACAAGCGTAACAAAGACGCTCTGAAAGTTATGCCTCGTATTTATCTACACGAAAGTATCGGTAGAGAGTGACAAAAAAAGGACTACAAATAAACTTTAAGAAAACTGAATGCATGGTCTTCAGCAAAAGGTGCAACCCAAAATGCCAAATACAGGTGGGTTATACCAGAATCAAGCAAGTACAAAAATTAAAATACCTAGGAAGTGTTCTAACAGGAGAAGGAAAGCGCGACACAGAGATCCAAAGGCGAATTGGCATGGCGAAGGACGCATTCCAGAAGCTGAGTAAAGTACTAACACACAGGAAAATTTCACGAGAAACAAAGAAAAGAGTGCTGGATTTTTATGTGATGTCAGTTCTTCAATACGGCAGTGAATGCTGGACAATATCATCGAAAATGAGGACAAAACTGGAAGAAACGGAAATGTGGTTCTACAGTAGGATGCTGTGGGGTATCGTGTACTGAGCATGCAAGCAACGATGAGGTGTTGGAAAGAATGGCAACGAAAAGGAAATTAATACTGAGCATCAGGAAGAGAGAATTGAAGTTCCTGGAACATGCAATGAGGAAGGAGAGCTTGGAGAACCTGATACTGACTGGCCAGATAGAAGGAAAGAGAGACAGAGGAAGGCAGCGGATAACATAATTGCAGGGCCTGATCAGGTGGATGACGGAACGGGGATTGCCAGGAGTAACAGGAACAAACATACTAAGAGCCACAAGGGATAGGGAGACGTAGAGAACCATGATCGCCTACATCCTGAAGGGACAGGGTACATAGAAGAAGAAGAAGAACTAAAAGAAATTACTTCAATATGTTCTATTGTTGTTATTATCGAATCTTGAATTATATATACACTGCCAGCCATAATTATTACGCTACGCCAGTGTTTTAAAAAAAAATGATGTATTTCATACTACTTTTTAGTATTTATTGCCAAGTGAATAATTCTAAATGAAAATAGAATGGTTCTTTTGTTAATACTGCGCAATAACATGTGCATCAAATGAATTTATAAATATATAATAATTACCTATATTGCAGTTTCATCAATGAAAAAAATGAAGAAAATTAAAGGTGATTTGCATGAGTTCATCTTTGATTCCTTGCTTTGTAAAAGTTTGCAAAATAATTGATAACAAAAGAACCATTCTATTTTCATTTAGAATTATCAACTGAAAAATAGTATGAAATACATCATCACTTAAAAAAAAAGAAACCGGGGTGGCCTAATAATTAAGGCAGGTAGTGTATTTATATACCGATTGCGATGGGTCAATTGTCGCCATTTTACATTTTGATTTCGTGCTTGAGCGTTGTTTGTTAAATGTTTCTGTCGAATGCACAGGGTAGTAGGGTTAGTTGGGCACCGTCTTGTGTGAAAAAAAAAAGCCCGATCATGCAATTCACCCGTCAGAAATTTGGAAATGGCATGCTGTACTGTTTAGAATTTACGCCGGAAGCTCAAATACTGAGATTTTAGAGTGTCTGAATGTCAATCTGACAACAATTTGGAAAGATTTGGATGAAGATTTCAATGATATGGCAGCTGGGAAAAACGATTCTGATCATTCTGATAAGAAAAGACCTCCCGAAAATTTTGATGAGGGCTAAAACTCAACACGGACATCTATATCAAATGTTTTGAGGAGGTAGTTCTGGCCTGGGTCAAGAGGGTAGCTACTTGTAGAAACTGAGTCTGGTAACAAAAATTTGCACGAGTCATGGCTGTCAAACAATTTCGACAGCATCACCTTTTACAACTGGCTTCTTAACTTCCTAGATTGCAACCTCTTTGAATATTATGTGTGGGGCGCAGTTAGGCCGGAGATCGAGATCCTTGTAATGCCAAGAATTGAACTGAAAGCGTTATAGTGCTTTTTTTCTCACAGGCGCTGCCTACCGGACCCTACTATACTGAACAGTCAACCCAATCACGAAAAAGAAACACGCAAGCTCGAAATTAAAAATATAAAATTACGACAATTTACTCATCGCACTCTGTATATTAGTTTAGAGCGGGTATCCTTTGAGAATGTAAATCATCTATTTGCTTTTGTCAAGCAGAAGCATTAATTACCGAAAATTAACTCTGAATCGTAAAATAAAAAAAGCAATATATGGAAGGCATTATTTAATTAGAAAAGCTTATAACTGGTATTACAAATGCGATATATTAAGGACACTGTTGCCTTAAGATAAAGATTTGTTCTATGAATAAAGAATTTTTACGAGAATTGTTATTGATTCAGACGAACTAATAGTTAAAAGAAAGAAATATATGTTTAAGGTAAGCTTTAAGGAAAAAAAAAGAAACTAATTATAGTCTAAAGAAGAAAGAAGAAATATATAGGTATGAAAATAGAGAAACGTTTTGAGAGAGAATGACAAAAAACATAAAAATGTCGGAGGAATAAAGAGAAAGAGATAAAGTAAGAAAAAATAATGAAGCTAAATGATTAAAATAAGTACTAATTGCATGAGAAATGGAAGCCGAAAAGAAGGCGTAATAAAAAAAGAAAGGAAAGATTAAAAAAGAAAAGGAGAACAAAACAAAAGCGACAAAGAATCTGACAAAGAAAGAAAGATCAAAAACAGATTGAAAAATGTACTCTCCATTAACATAAAGACCGTTGTGTAATTCTTTGCATATACACCATTTACTCCCGCCTCACTCAGAATATTGCCAAGACTGACAAAGATAACCTCGCTGCTGATCTTGAGAAGGAACTTCAATCTGTGGTGGACTAGGGTAATAAATGGCTCTTACACATTAACGCTTCCAAAACGAAGCTGCTGTCCGTCAATCAACAGAGATAGTCCCACATGGATTAGCTAGATACATTAACATGGATCTAGCTAATCTCCCAAAAAGAGATACACTGCGCCTCCTTGGCCTCACTCTCTCAGTCGACTTCAAGTGGAACGACTACATTGAGTCAATAGCTAAATCTACTACTAGTAAGTTTGGGTGACTGTCGAGCTAGGAAGTTTTTCTCACCTGAGTCCATCTTGCACATATGCAAATCAACCATCCACCTATGCATTGAAGAGTGTTATCATATCTGGTCAGGCACCCCTGCTATTCATTTGGGGGTTCTCGACATGCTCCAGAAGAGAATCTCCAATGTAATACAATCCCAACCTGGCAGCTCGACTCTAGCCACTTTTTCACCGACGGGATGTCCCTTCTACAAATATTTTCATGGCTTCTGCTCCGACGTGCTTAGCTCCTTGGTACCCCATCTACAATAATTTACTCGAGCAAGCAGACTGGCAACAAGATCCTACCCTTTTACAGTCAAAACAACCAACTGCAGCCGTCACTTCCACTTTATAGATACTTTTCTCACACTTCCTTCGCTATGGAACTCCCGTATACTTGCTTCCCTTATAGCGAGAATCTCCAAGAGTTAAAATGCAACGTCAATTGCCATCCCTTATGACCTTGACTCCCATTCTTCTCTTATCCTTTCCCCAACTGCCATTTTACGCTACTCTCACGCAACTCTCTTCACACGAGTATTACCATTCTTTTCTTGCCCGTTCTCTGACACCCCTTGTATCCGGTTCCTTTTTCTCTTCGCTCTCCTTCTACATAACCCTTCACTCTCAGATAGCCCCCTGCCCACCAGTGGCAATACTGCCTTGCTTGGGGTGAAATGATTATATATATATATACTAGCATCATAGCCCGCTGTTGCCCGTAAAAATACTCCCACAAACATCAAATCTCGTTATGCAATAATGTTTATAATATTAAATAGATAAATTCCATTAAAACACGGTTATATAAAAAAACTAGCATCATAGCCCGGCGTTGCCCGTGCAACTCAGAACATTTTTAATTAGATGATTAATGCAGCGTGTTGCGATTTCCAAGCGCTTGTAATCGCCGCCTCACTTTAAAACGCAGTTATATAAAAAAAAAAAAAATTTTATAAAAAATTGTTGCTTAAAAATTGTTAAAAAATTCCATTAAAAAAACATATTTCTTTTGTTTTGCGTAAACGTGAGTTGTTGTTTTGTGTAGCATGTTAAACAACTTTGCGTTTGTTTTTGTTTCAAGATTACGGGTGGAAATAATTATATTTTTTGTTGACAAAATGAATTTCAGTAATTTTCGAAAAATATTTAAAAATGTAGACATGGTAAATTTCGTTTTAGGACCCGAAGGCTAATATCCCTTATATACGCAAACACACGCAAATGACTCTTATCTTTTTTATTTGTTTCAATGTCAATAACTTTCTTTTGAAATTAAGTACCGAAAAAAAATCGCGTACTAATTTCTTCAAGGACTTTTCTGTCAAGGCAGTAAATAGGCCCAAAATTTCTTCCCACGCCTAAAATCGTTCTGCAGCAAAAAGCTCTCACTAAGCCGGTAATGGCTGACAAAAAGAGCGAGGAGAAGTCCGATTGTTTTCTGGTCGCTAACATCAAAAAAAGGTTGGTTCCTTCAATATCTAATTGCTGGTTTGAGTTCAGCATATACATTTGCACTGAAATAAAAGTATTTTGGAAAAATTTGAAGAAATATTAGCCTTCGGGTCCTAAAACAAAAATTTACTATTTTCCTATCACATATTTTGTTTTTGTTTGAAAAAACACTTTCTTTTTTTTTTTTAAATTTTCTTTTGTTTCAAAATTACGGGGAAAAAATTTTCACATTTTTTTGTTGACTAAATGAATTTTTAAAACGTCGGAATAAAAATTAAATATAAAGGCTCATTTCTTTTTTTAGTCGCGTTTGAAACGTTTGATTTGATTTCAGTGACGTAATTTAGCAACCATCTTAGATTTTGGATGTTTAACGGAGGAAATATAAAAAATCGTGTCCATTGGCCAAAAGGTGCGAAAGGGAAAATTGCTGAACTTAAACTCAGAAAGTATATGTCGACCTGGCTTCCCTGTAGATATATGTCCCTAGAAAGTTTGAAAGGTGTAGCTTAAAAAATGTAGGCGTGCACAGGGAACAGTCACACACATACTCACGGATCGCCTTATATATATATATATATATATATATACAGTACCGTGCAAAAGTATTAGGACAAGTACTATTTATCTTTTATGAGGCATATTGACAGAAAATAAACAATTTAATTAAAGTAATTTTATTTGATTTACCTAACAAATGCTTTAACAAGAAAAAAATACTTGTTGCAAAATAAATTTAATATATAGTATAATAGCCTTTTGCTTTGATCACAGCCTACATTCTTTCAGGCATTGACATCACTGGCTTCTTTGATGTATTTAATGGTATCTCCTACCAAGCAGCTTGTATTTGTTCCCAAAGTGTGTCTTGCGAAGTAACATTAGATTTATCAATTTTTTATCTCAAATATCCCATAGATGTTCAATAGAATAGTTTCAAAATAACTTGTTTAATAGAAAATAGGAAAAATTGAAAATAAATTCTTTTTAAGACATTATACCCAGTTTTAAATAATCAATATTTATTAGCAATTTACTTGACTTTTCACCCTGTATTTGAATTACAGTGAGGTTTTTAGGAAAATCACCCCTGTACTAATACTTCTGCACACTACCAGTAGTGTGCAAAAGTGTTAGGACACGGGTGATTTTAAATTTTATTTTGATGCCTCATAAAAGATAAAATAGTTCTTGTCTTAATAATTTTGCACAATACTGTATATACATATAATTATAAATCCTTTCAAATATTTTACCGTCATTGTTTACGACAGAGGTATACTCGTATACGAAGAATGAAATTAACAAATAGATTGGTTGGTTGATATTACGGCACATAAAGGATTATTTAATATCGAATTTTCTTTTAGGTGGAAGTCAATGAGTATTAAACTCATTACACAACAGCAATACTAATTCAGAGAAGCCAAACTGACCATCAGCTATGTAGTATTATACGGTCTCAAATATTGCGTCAATTCTTGTTATTTTATCTCGAATTATGCATAGTACATTCACTTTTGGGAAGTGTATTTTGAAAATAGAACGATTTTTTCAGAAAGGAGTCTTAATATTTAACCCACAGCTTGAGGGGATGAATGACTTCGTACCTTTTCCAAAGTATGTTGCGTCTAAGTGAATGCAACAATCTCGACTGGTATTCGAACTCAGCTCTCTGATTTCTCAATCTGAACTGTTATATATGATCTCAAATGGAATCAGTACATTGAGTCCATGGCTAAATCCACTGCTAAGAAGGTTGGGTCACTGTGTCGGGCCAGGATATTTTCTCCGCCTGAATCAATCCTGCATATATACAAATCAACCATTCGTCCGTGCATGGAATACTGCTGCCATATATGGTCAGGCACCCCTGCTGTTCATCTCAGTGTTCTCGACAGGCTCCAAAGGAGAATCTGTAATGTGATAGGTACCGACTTGGCGGTCTCGACTACATCCACTTCCCCACCGACGATATGTGGCCTCCCTTTGTCTGTTCTATAAATACTTTATGACTTTTGCTCCAACGGACTTAAGTCACTGGCGCCTCCGCAACAGGTGTTTATTCGTGCAACCAGATTGGCAACTGGGTCCCACCCATTCACAGTTAGATTAACCAAATGCAGACGACAATTCTACTCCTGCAGCTTCTTCTCTCGCACTTCCCGTCTGTGGAACTTGCTTCCATGTTCTTGCTTTCCTGACGGCTACAACCTTCAGGAATTTAAATGCAATGTCAATACTCATCTATTAATCACTTGACTCTAGTTCTTTCACCACCCCGTATAACTTTTCCGTTCTCTCCACCTTTGCAACTGTCATCACACCTGTATTCCCATCCTTCCCTTGCTCCTTTCTACCTGGTTCGTCTTCCTCTTCACTCTCTTCTAATTAATCTTTTTACTCTTATGTAGCCCCCTGCACATCAGTGGCATTACCGCTTTGCTCGGGGTGATACGATTAAAAAAAATATATTGATCTCCGACGACGAAAAAATTAAACATGAAATTTTAACAAGTATCTAAAGAAATATGTGACGAAAAAAATTGAATATCTTAAAACATTTGACTCTATGGACAAAATAGGGAAATGGCCTCTGCTTTCGTATCTATTTTTACAGTTGTGAATATTTGTACAGGGTGTTTGTAGTGGTGTGGTGGATATATACTCAGAACAAGAACTCGGAGAGACGAGTTCGAATTCTAGTCGAATTTGCTGCATTCACTTTCCTACGGTAAGGTATTAATCCGCTTCTTCTCCTATCTAGGAGTTAAAGAACAGATTGGGTTCTATAGCCTTGGTTGGCAACCAGTCTGCCTCTGAGAGTAATGGCAACATACTGCGGGAAAATCTTTTGCCTAGTCAATCGTGCTTCTTTCGAGACATGATCGCTTAAGCATGTATCACGAATGCCACTTAAATGACTGACTGTATATTCGTAAATTGCTCAAGTAAGAACGTAAACTCTTTAATGCAAACAGTTATAAGATTTGAGTGATTGGCTTCCTTAATCAGCTGTGCAGTTAAGTAGATATTCAGCTTTAGAAGATTATCGCCTCAAAGGCACGATTTTATATGAGTATCATTGACAAGGTTTTATTTGTTTTCTTCAGTCTCTTTTATTAATACGCCAGGATATTTGTCTGTCCGGTCAGTCATGTTTCGAAAGAGACATGATATCCCAATAGTGTATCCTGTATAGTTAATTTATCTTCGAGATTCGCTCCTAAAGTAACGTCTTCCTCCTTTATAACGTTGGCTCTCAGTATCAGAGGCGGATATTGAAAGTTCGGCATTTTCAAAAACTCAAATGCAATGTCATTCACCATTGCTTCATGTCTTTTTATTGGCCTTTCTGTTGGTTTCACTATCAATAAATGCTTGTTTCTTAGAGTCTTTATCGGCTTGCTGGGTGTGAAGTAATTTAAAAAAATAACCCAAAATATTTTAGATATTTTTGCCTATTTTTAGATATCAGGTATCTGATAAAATGGCACTTGACATAAAACTGAGTGCAAAGCTGATATGAATTATTAAATCCCCACTTCTAGAAAAACACGCTGGGGCGATCATGTCTCGAAAGAGAGAGAGATGACTGACCGGGCAGAAGATTATCCCGCAGTAGATTGCCATTACTTTCTGCGGTAGACTGGTTGCCTGCCAAGGCTATAAAACCCAATCTGTCCTGTTATTTAACCCATGACTGGAAGGAAGAGACGGATTAATACCTTTCCCAAGGGTATTTGCGCGTAAGTGAATGCAATGAATTCAACTTGAATTCGAACTCGGCTTCCCGATTTCTCGTTCCGAGCCGATGTCCACTGCACCACAACGCACATCCGAGGTAACAATGTTTTGGGTGGAAGTGAACAAGAACTTTTTACTGATGGTGTGAATGCATAACCAATGCTGCTGACGCTATACAGTCTATGGAGTTGAAAATGCGTTGTATTTATCGGTTTTATTGTGCTTCTTCTATATCTTGTAGTTTCTGTCGAAATATATAGAAGATATTGCCTTCAGCATGTCTCATGCATTTTGTATTGCTATAGGCTACTATTAATCATTTCATCCCAAGCAAGACGATAATTCCACTAATACGTAGGACGTTACAGGAAGTGAAAGTGAGAAAAAAGACTAAGTAAAGAGAAGATTGAGGAAAGGACAAATGATGAACCGGATTCAAGAAGATAAACGATGGTGATTGACGTTGCATATAGATCTGCGTTGTGGCGCAGTGGATATCGACTCGGAACGACAAATCGGGATGTCGAGTTCGAATTCCAGCTGAATTCCTTGCATTCACTTACGCACAAATATCCTTGTGAAAGGAATTAACCCGTCTCTTCCCTCCAGTTATGAATTAAATAATAGGACAGATTAGGTTCTATGGCTTTGGCATAAAGCAATGGCAACCTACTGCAGGATAATCTTCTGTCCAGTTAGTCATGGCTGTTTTGAGACATGATTGCCTAAAGCCTGTATTACATATGGCACTTAACTGACTGACTGATTAGGTTTTTACAGAATTAATAGTTGGTTTAAATGTTGTATTTTGAAAAGCCATTTTAACATAGTATTCACGGTATATATTAGATGAATGTTGGTATACGTAATAATTAATGTGTGCTCTTTAATAATTTTTAACTTATTTTCAGACAGAAATATTTTTGAAGCGGAGAAGCCCTTATTTATGAACATGACGAAACATAATCTTCGTTTACTTTTCTTGAATGAGTTCAAACTTGGACACATTGCCTCCGAAACTTCTGCCAAAATGGAGATGGGTCCACGAATAGTTGGACAGTACGAAGGTGGATCCAGAAATTTTGTACTGTTGATAAGAAACTTGAAGATGAAGATGACGAAGGTAAAGGACAGTCATGCAATCTTGACAACGAATAATTGCAAGCATTTGTTGAGCAAAACATACAACAAAGTGTCACAGAATTGTTGCAGGCGCTTGGTGTCAGCAATGCAAACGTCTCACGCCATTTGCAGTGTATTGGCAAGGTGAAAAGGTTCGATAAATGGGTTTCCCATCATCTCAATGTAAATCACAAACTTAAGCGTTTTGATGTGGGCTCAATGCTCTTTCTGCGTAATACCAATGCTCATTTTCTTGACTGAATTGTCACTTCTGATAAAAAGTGGATCCTTTATGAACACTTTAAATGATCAGCCCAATGGCTTGATCAGGATGAGTTCCTCAAAACCAAAGTTGTATCAGAAAAAGATTGATAGTCTGCAATTGGTGTTATCCACTATAGCTTTCTGGAAGCAAATCAGTGCATTAATGTAAAGCTTTACTGCAATCTACTTACTGAAAAGCATGCACAGCTGCAAAAAATGGGGCTTGCATTGGTTAATTGACGTGGTTCGATTCGGTTCTACGTTAATTCGCAGCTATATGCGTTTTGATGTGGGCTCAATGCTCTTTCTGCGTAATACCAATGCTCATTTTCTTGACTGAATTGTCACTATAGCTTTCTGGAAGCAAATCAGTGCATTAATGTAAAGCTTTACTGCAATCTACTTACTGAAAAGCATGCACAGATGCAAAAAATGGGGCTTGCATTGGTTAATTGACGTGGTTCGATTCGGTTCTACGTTAATTCGCAGCTATATGTTACAAGAATGGCGTTGCAAAACTAACAAACTTGGAATTTGAGATTTTACCACATCCTCCATATTGTCCTTATTTTTCGCTCACAGATTATTATTATTTCAACACTTACGCACTTCTTTAAATCGTAAAACTTTTTG
This sequence comes from Ascarosepion bandense, assembly GCA_037127315.1. Taxonomy (NCBI): domain Eukaryota; kingdom Metazoa; phylum Mollusca; class Cephalopoda; order Sepiida; family Sepiidae; genus Ascarosepion; species Ascarosepion bandense. The sequence continues at coordinate 631,906 of JBBBDQ010002223.1, forward strand.
GTCAAAACCATAGAAGGAACCAGTTTTCAAAGATTTCTTTGCATAACATTCTATCAACGAGGAATGAATAATCTCTTCGATCGATTGCAGAGATGCTTAGATGGTCAAAGCTCGTATTTTGACTAAGTTCAACATTTCTATAGTAATTTTCCAGAAATAAAATTATGTTTCTGAAATCGGCCATTATTTTTGTAGTAATCTAATAGTTATCAGGGAAGTAAATAAATAGAAAGGATCACTACAAGCGAGAAGAGCGAGAAAAGAAACTGTGGAAGTGTCGGTTGAATTAAGCTACAGTAGCGGCCATAATATAAGGAACAGAAACAACAAAGTATAAATATGTGCATTACTTAAAATGTAATGCATCATTAGCAATGGAATCTTTACCGAATAAAGATTAGGGTGTAATGCATAAATATTATACAAAGTTAACGCTTTATCGGTTTTATACCTGCTAATTACACGATGAACGACACTTTTAGACCGATGAACAATATCAGAAATTTCAGAAATTGACTTTTTTCTTGATAGTTAGCAATAATGAGTTTCTTTTTTCTTCAAAAGAGAGCGTCTTGCGTGTAGAACTTGCCATATTGCTTAAAAATAAAGTCCTAATGATAAAAGAACTTTTACTTGTTGTTGAAAAGCTCCATCACATTTTTTAACAATGTAAATTAAAAGTTTATGCAAATTATAAACATCGTTCCTTAACTTTTGCCCAGTAGCTTATTTCCTTTGTTCCATTTAATCTTTATTTTAAAAAAAAACTATTATGTAAATTTTGTAACTTTGTGTAATATTTATGCATTACACCATAATCTTTATCCGGTAAAACTTTCATCACTTTTTAAGTAATGCACATATTTATGTCTTTGGTGTTTCCGTTCCTTGTATTATGGCAGCTACTGTATTTCAGCTGTAAACGCGTGGGACTTATATACCAATCTAGTAACACACTTAAATTATGTAGTGGGGGCACCAGGAAAATAGCTCATTATAGCAGTTGCCATGAAAACATTTGTAGAAAAGTGTTATTATTATATCATAATATTAAAAGAGTTTCTTAGGCTACTCGCCGTGACATCTGTTAGAAATACTCTAGACTGAATCCAACAGTTTTTTGATTCTCTTGGAGTTTTTAAGTGTTTAGACTAGTTTATTTGTATCCCTAGGGCGTGGTCTATTATTTACTTGACAACATTCCTACTTTTGAGACTTCTTTTTGTTAGTAAATAATTTATTAGTATTCACCCCCTCCTCTTTCTAGCAAGAGGTTCTGAACTTGGTATTTTTTACGTTTTTGAACAACCTCTAATAACTTTATATTTACTGGTATACGTACTAATACCGTCAAAAAATTCTTGGGGTGGTGGTTTATCAAAAGTATCATACAGTACTTTCATAGGTTTTCCTCTCATCAGTAAACCTTTTCTTTAACAGATTGCAACACCTTTTATATTCCCATTTATATATCATCTTTCCAATTCATAACATTATTAGGCCGTCTTCCCACATTTCTTTTACATTTTTATATACTATAAAAAATGTTTTCCGCCTATTTTGAAAAATTTGCTGTCCATTTTGATATCTTTTCTTATTCATTTTGAGTTGGTATCAACATGTTAAACAGCTACATGCCTGACTGTGTTTTAGAATTTGGCGTTATTCGGTATGCTCCCAAGAACATTTGTAGTGCTTTTTCTCTCACTTTTGCTGTACTTTTTTAACGCTCTCTTAAAAGTAACCTCAAACCGTTCAGATTTTCCGTTTGGCCTTAGGTGATACGGTATGGTAGTAATATGTTCAATCGAGAACATTTTACAATAATCTTCAATTCCGTGAGCAGTGAATCTTGTGCTGTGAGTCAAGACTATAGCAACTGAAATGCCATATCTTGCAAACAGTTCGTGTAAAAATTCACTGTAACCGTAGAAGTTATTTTTTGCACTTACAAATTCTAGGCCACTCAGTAAAGTACTACTAGATCATGTGATCCGGATATTGAACCTGCAAAGTCTATGTGCATTCTTGATCACAAGTATTTGTTTTTCTACGAATCTGTAAATTCGTTGTTGGTAATTTTGTTGCTAGAGCACAACCTCTGCAGACATTTACTACTTTGTCAATGTCTTGGTTTAATACTAAGAATGGTACGCTACGTCTTGGTTTTGAAAAATGGTACGCTACGTCTTGGTTTTGAAAAATGGTACGCTACGTCTTGGACTTGAAAAAATGGTATTTACTGGTCTCGACCATTTTTTCACTTGTAGTTTCTTTTTGAATTTAGAATACCGCCGTCACTCATTCAACATTTTTTAAAACATTTTTTCAGTTCTTCCTTTAAATTTTCAATCTGTTTTTTTTTTAAACTGGTCGCTCGTCTAATATTTATGCAATAAACATTTATAGGTAACTCCCACAGCTCAAATAATTCTATCCAGTCAGTACCGAATAAGTTTGCAGTATTTTTTAACACGAAAGCCTAACCTTTTACCCACTTGTTACTGAATAAGACTTTTTAAGTCATTTCGCTAATAAAAAATAATTAATCAACTGACACTTGCGACTTTCGAAGTTATTTTTTGTATAGATTTTCTAGTTGCTTTTTTATGTGGCTTTAATGGCTAGTTGCATTTTAGCATCCACATCATTAATTTTCACATACAAAAATTTTCTTTGGTTTTCTGTGAATATTTTTTCGTCACAACACTTAATAAATAATTTATTTTTGTTATCTTTCTTAAACTCTGTTTCGCCATCCGTTTAAACAAGCTCATTCTTCTTCTTTTTCTTTGATGTGCCGTGTCACTTCAGGACATTGACGATCATGGCTCTCCACAATTTCCTGTCCTTTACAGCTTTTAATAAATGTTTTATTTTTGTTATCTTTCTTAAACTCTGTTCTACCATCAATTTAAACAAGCTCATTCTTCTTTTTCTTTGATGTGCCGTGTAACTTCAGGACATTGACGATCATGGCTCTCCACAATTTCCTGTCCTTTACAGCTTTTAATAAATGTTTTATATTTGTTATCTCTCTTAAATTCTGTTTTGCCATCCATTTAAACAAGCTCATTTTTCTTTTTCTCTTTCTTTAATGTGCCGTGTCACTTCTGGACATTGACGATCATGGCTCTCCACAATTTCCTGTCATTTATAGCTCTTATTAAATGTTTTATTTTTGTTATCGTTCTTAAACTCTGTTCTGCCATCAATTTAAACAAGCTCATTCTTCTTCTTTTTTTCTTTGATGTGCCGTGTAACTTCAGGACATTGACGATCATGGCTCTCCACAATTTCCTGTCTTTTATGGCTTTTATTAAATGTTCCATTTTTGTTATCTCTCTTAAACTCTGTTCTGCACTTCATTTACTCAAGCTTACTAAGTAAGTTGTTTCCTCTATCTTATTTGCTCCAAAGCTGTTGTGTGAGTTTCAAAATTTCCAAACCATCTTTCCTTATTCTATGTCCTAGTCTCAATTTGAACAGTTTCTGCCTTATTTTAGGTATAAGTGTCTATTTTGTATCCGTTTTCTCTAAAACTTTGTTGTTGCTCAAATGTTTAGGTTACCCCTGGTAACCTAAGCATCCTTCTGTAGAAACACATTTCTTTTACTTGAAGTCTCGTCTTCGTCTGTAAAAAGATTGTCTAGAGTTCAGTGCTATAAAGAATTGCTAGTATTACATAACATTTCAATAAATTTTTCTTAGTTTCTAATGACATTTTCTGCTTTTTAATACTTTGCTTAGCTTCTGGAATGCGTTCTTGGTCATCCTAATGCGTTTTCGGATTACAGTGCCGCACTTTCAATCCTCTGTTAAATTATTGAGCTTACTTGCTTTTGAAATCTCCAGTTTGTAATTTGCATGTTGGGCTCTTCATTTTGGTAACACATTTTCATAGGAAGCTTGAAAATATTTTACTGTTAATAGCTAATTCACAAAATTTACAATTTAATTGAAATGCAGCGTAATTACATCGTTTAAAATATGAATATATGAGTAACTACATATGTCAGGCAAAGAAAATTAAATAGGCTTCATGTTAAAAATAAAAGGTACCAAGTCAAGTGAAAGTGGTAGCCATTTCAACAGTATACTATATTCTCGTTTAGGTAAGTCCGTATAGTCAACTTAGTCTTTACACCTTTTGCTAAAATTTGAGATAATTTGAACGAGAATTGGCTATGTTATTGAATGACAAGATGGTGTCCATCTTTTGGGGAACCACTTATATAGACATAATATGCATTCTATTGAAGTACGTACTCAGTATCGCTCGTTAGTGTAAGCCTTATGCCGGACTTGAATAAGTTTACTATGTATTAAACATTTCTGTTTATATTTATATAATAGTATTCCTATCTATCTATCTATCTTTCTATCTATCTATCTATTGTTTATTCTGTTGGCAGAGTTCCGAGGCATTATGGGTGGATACTCAAACTCGATCAATGTCTATCATTTTTATTCTAACACAGACCAGAGCTATCTGTGCCAAATTGACTTTAGTGTAAGCCGGAACTAAGCTTTTCGACTCTAGTGTTAACCGGACCTATATGATTCATTTTAATGTAGCTTAAATCAAACCTTATATCAATTATTTTTATTCCTCTGTGAACCGTATTTATATCTACCATTTGAATCGAGTGCAAACTTACGTCTCGCTTTTTTCGTCTAGTGTCCACCATTTTGCTTTTAATTTAAACAGAACCAGATTTTATCTTTTTTGGTTAGACTGTAAACTAGATATATGCATTTTTATTCTAATGGGAAGCATATCAAGATCTTTTAAAATTTAATTTTAAAGGATCCTATATCTAAATTGTTGACTAAGTTGACTCTCCCGTAAAATAGATCGATGTCTGCCAATTTGATTCTAATGTGTACTTTATAACACTTTTTAAGATAAAAAATGTAATTGACAGGTAGACATATGTCCCCTTTTAATTAATTATATTTCAAATCTTAAAAAATATTAAAAAGTTCGTATAACACTCATTGTTGCTAGTTAGTAAGACTATAAAGAAAACCCTGGAAAAAAAGGTGTATTTAAGAAGGGTTTAATCACATGAGAACATAAATTGAGAATACAGTAATTCAGTGTAATATGCGCAGGAATTAAAAGCGCTACGTCTTTTTGCCCCTGTTCCATGGGCAGACATTCTATTTATAGTGGATGGGCGAATTCATGTTTAAAATGACACAGGTAAAGAAGAAAAGAACTGAAATCAAATTGAGACGCTATACATTTTTCTTTAGCTAATTTGAGGGTGCTGAATATGAAAATTACTTTTTATTGGTTAGGTACTATTTTTCCTGTACAGAAATACTTCATTTTGGGAAAAAAACGTTTTTCATTTACTTTTTGTAGGAGTGATTGTGGTGCAGTGGATATCGGCTCGTAACGAGAAATCGGGGAGCCGAGTTCGAATTCCAGTTGAATTCATTACATTCACTTACGTGCAAATAATCTTGAGAAAAGTATTAATCCCTCTTTTCCTTCCAGTTATGGGTTAAATAACAGAACAGATTGGGTTCTATAGCATTGGCTGGCAACCAGTCTACCTCAGAAAGTAATGGCAAACTACTGTGGGATAATTTTTTGCACAGTCAGTCATGTCTCGAAAGAGACATGATCACTCAAGTGTGTTTCACGTATGGCACTTAACTGACTGACTGATATTGACTGATGGCAATATTTCTCAAAGGAAAATCGTAGAAACTCTAAATTCGTATTTAAACCAGAAATGCCGGTCTCTTTATTGATAAATACTACTTTTTTCAATGACGATAAGACATTAAGTCCTTAAAAGTAACACGATTGAATGTATAATGACCAACAAGTATCTGCATCAAATCATCTAATAAACGAACATCAGAAATAAAACCTTCGTGAACATAAGAACTATGGTCAAAATTTCTTTTGATTGTTTGTCATGTTCAATGTTATTTAAGTCCCTTTTCATAAATCAGCTGTAGGCAGACATCATTCGATAAGACCATCGTCCCTGGTATTGTTCTTCCATTGTTTTGATATTCTGATGGAATCCTTCTCTTTGCTCATCACTAACATCGACGAAATTATTCTGAAATTTATCGAGATGGCTATGTAAAAAATAAACCTTAATACTCATATTAGCGTATAACTGTTAAAGTGCATTACTGATAAAGTTTATCAGCTAATTTAAATTTTGACGATAAATTGGAAAAAATTCAATACTTCTATTTAAAACAGTATTTACATTATTCGGAGTATTGTTCTCATCTTTGTTGCCATTTGTACTACGTTTCGGCTGTTATACGCTCCGGCCTTTTTCAGGTGCTAGAAATTTTGAACCAAACCCATTATAACAATCACTGGGGTATATCATTCTCATGCTCACTGTAATAAAGTGTTCGGTTCAATATTCCTAGCACCTGAAGAAGGCCGGAGCGTACAACGGCCGAAACGTCGTACAAATGGCAACAAAGATGAGGACAATAATGTAAATACTAAAAGTACTACCTCATCTCAGAAATATAAACAAATTCTATTTAAAAGTGCAATCATTTTTAAATAGAATTTATTTTCTAATTTATCGTCAAAAACACATTTGTTAGTTTATTTCAGGTGGATGGCATTATTGCTCGGCCTACCTGAAAATGGATGGGTTGCTATGACCTTTATTAACTAAATGTTGCGATCAGCAAAGATCATAAATTGATCTTTTTTTTTCCAAAATTAGTAATTTCAGTACTGCAAAAACAGTAGGTAACCATGAAAATCTAAGATCATTTTCGGAATCAGCAACATGAGTTTAGCTAAAAAACGTGTTTTGTTTCTTGAGACTAAAAATCGTGTTGACCTGTGTAATAGATGTAGAGAAGATTAGTTAGTCTTTCTGCACAACACGAAATTATATTCCACTGCAAACGAGTTAAAAAAAACAAAACATGGATATGCCATGAAATTTAATAATATTTAATTTTGTCTGCTTGTTTATCCACCTTTCCCTTACAGAATGTCGATTTTGTATTCTATTGGTATCGAAATAGTTTCACTAAGATAGCTATTGCCTATGAACTTACGTTTTGTGAAACAGACTCTCGACAAAGTGATTAACTACTTCGATCTCATCTGCTTCAGAGGACTGCCGTTGTCTATCCTCATAATGTGCCTTCCTTACATCCATTTTTTTAAGCCCCCATTCAGTAACACTTTTAATTTAAGCGACTCTTGTGTCTCATTAAAAACTACAAGGGACAGGAAATTGTGGAAAGCCGTGGTTGCATATGTCTTGAGGGTTGGGAATTGATCTACATTTTTGCTTCTGGAGGCTGCATAGAGGCCTTTATTATTATTATTATCATTATTATTATTAGTAGTAGTAGTAGTAGTAGTAGCAGCAGTAGCGACATTAGTATCATAATAATTATTGTTATTTGTAGTTGTATTGTTGTCTGTTATGGTAATTTACCCATGGCACACATGAACTCTTTCGAACTATGAACAATCAGCAGTTTCTGCTTTGTGCACACACACACACACACACACACACACACAGATAGCAATAAAGAGAGAGATAGACAGAGATAGAGAGATAGATAAATAGACAGAGAGAGAGAGAGAGATAAAGAGAGATCGAGAGATGTCTATTCCAGTAGACAGCTCTCACAGCCGTACAATACTGCTGATTTTTCATGATGTATTATTCTGTTCTTTGTAATACATTTGTTTAACTCTCTTCCGACTTTGTGTCTTTATTTCTGGCCCCGAACCAGGCCACACTATTATCTCTCAAATCCATGGCGTTTGTTATATATCTTTATCAATAATCAATAAAAATCACTTATAAATATTTACTTTCATAGAAATAATGATATGTTAATAGATTTAAATTGCATCAGTCGCATTATACTCAGTTATACTAAACAATATTAACACTGTTACGAGCAACATTATGTTGTTAATTGTTTTACATATTGTTCTCTGAATCAGTTTTAGGGAGATCATTTATGTGTTACTAATACAAGACTTACTAATTAACTTATAGATATAGGGATATATATGTTTATAACTTTCCCAATGGTATTTGAGCGTAAGATAATATAACTAAACCCAACGAATATTCGAACTCGGCTCTGCGAATGAGAATCCCGAGCAGCTTATCTGTTACACCTCCAGCATATCTAAGCTTACAGCACCTGGTATTCCCAAGCGGTCACCCATCTTTGACGTTGCTTAACCTCGGTGATTGTATAGGAACCAACGTTAAAACGTAATGTAGCCGTAAGCCATGTTAAGAAGAATTTTTTTTTAATGATCTAGAGCTTGAAAGATATACACTACCGGCCATAATTATTAGGCCACAGCAGTTTAAAAAATAAAATGATATATTTCATACTATTTTAGTATTTATTGCCAAGTGGATAATTCTAAATGAAAATAGAATGGTTCTTTTGTTAATATTGCACAATAACATGTGCATTAGATGAACTGTTCTGGTGTCCAGTTTTTGTGCTCTCTTCCCCATGTTAGTCTCTTCTTCTTGGCTAGCCGAAACAAAGGCTTCCTGGCTGCCTTGTGAAATCTTGCAAAGTAATGATAACAAAGGAACCATTTTAGAAATAAATACTAATAATATTATGAAATATCTCATTTTCTTTTTAAACTAGGGTGGCCTAATAATTAAGGCCGGTAGTGTAGAAAATGGAAAATCGTGAAAGGAATGTATTAAAATGAATATACCAGTGGCATTTGACTACTTAAATTTAAAATGGTCAGTTATGAGACCTGGGTTGTATATGCGGTAAATTTCTGGCAAACACAATCGCATGTGCATACATATTTGTCAGAGTCGATCAAAGTGATTTAAATATATCTATAAAGCTTTGAAAAATTAGCTTGGTAACTTATTTAATTTTGGAAAGAAAAGCTGATGTCAAGAACGAGACCAGTAACAATCAACACGGAGATCAATAATTGGAAACTAATGAATACAATAATAAATAATAATAAATAAATAATATTGGCTGTTATCAGTTCATTAGTGATGAAGCAAATAGCAACAAATTTGCGTAGAAACAGTTGGACCTTGACACTGTGATTAACTATTTAGGAACACACTTACTGTTGCACTTCGAGGAAAATCCGTCGTAATCCGACCGATATAAATACGTTTTCTTCTTTTCTGTTTCTATAGGCTTATCTAGCCTCCCCCTCTCTCTTTCAAGCACATACACACACACTTGCAAACAGATATACACACGTAGACTTACATACACACAAACGTACACAGAGAGAGAAACAAACAATGAGAGCAATAGAAACACACACACATACATTTACACACACAAAGAGACGCATGCATATAAACACAGAGACACACACTCATACAAAAACACGCACATACAAACACGTACATATGGATATGAACCTATCTTTATATATATATGTTCACAAATATAGATATACTTTGAATATACCTTCATTATCATGCAAATAAAAGGATACACATAGAGTCACAATAATTATATAAAATACACAGACTTAAAGACACAAAAAGGTATATATATATATATATATATATATATATATATATATATATATCAACGCATCGCTCATTCAGTAATGAATTAGATCACTCTGATTACTGGCCTATGATACATCATACGCTAAAAGTCTGCCTCATTCTACCGAGCGCCCATAGCTCAGTCGTAGAATCGCCGACTGACGCCAATTCGGTTGGTTTTCAAACTTGGGTAAAAAGCAATCGGATGTCTAACTGTACTGATGAGTTGTGATACAGCGAAACAGAACTGTCTGCAGATGACTATATATATACATAGATTTGAAAATGACAGAATGCTTTCTTTCAAAGGGATCTTTTTTGTTTGACACTTCTTTTAAAAGGATTCGAAACGACAACAGTTAGAACAGCAAAACTGAAAAAGGTAAACAAACGGGAGTAGAGTGGGGGTGTAACTAACAAGCTACAATTAAAACGAATTATTCGGTGTAAATCATTTTCAAAGCGATATTTAAATTCTGTCGTACAAAATTTTTGTTTATATATATATATATATATATATATATATATATATATATATATATATATATATATAGATAGATAGATATGGCGTTAAAGGCAAGCAATTTTTTACTATAGACCATGCTAAATTTAAAAATATATATATATATAAATATATATATATATATATATATATATGGAAATATATATATTTTAACATATATATATATATATGTGTGTGTGTGTGTGTGTGTGTGTGTGAATAAAGACAAAAGGTAAGTTTCCATTTCTCTTCATATTTTCTTCAATAAGCTTTATCGGCAGATAGACGAAATATATACTCTTTAAAATAAATGACGTGTGTTATCAAATAGATGTATCCAGACAAAATGACCTCTGAAGTAATAAAGATATGCGTGGATAAAAAATATAAACAGCCTGAATCCATTAGAAAGTGCATTTTATATATATATATAGAGAGAGAGAGAGACAGAGAGAGAGAGTGAGAGAGAGAGTTATGAATTAATTGTACATTGCGATACGGAAATTTCTGTGTTTCGAGATAGATTCTCATCATCAGGCAATGTTTGATGTTGGTTGTACATATGATTTACATTTAAATACAAAAACCTTCGGTTTGCTGTGTATGTATGTGGAAAGATATAAAATTTACATGTATATTTCTTTCAACTAATCAGAGCGAAGATTCATTTTGGAATTTGGACCCAAAAAATACATACTCTCTTTTTTTTTCTTATCTTACTTTCCTCCTTTCTTCTTTTCCCTCCTTAACGGTCAAGATGTCAACCTGTCTTTAGCCTAACCTTATCATTTTCCTTTTTTTTTGTTTAGTTTTATTGTCTTTGATGTGATATGCCCATTTAGTACCAAAGCTATTCTTTTCACGTTCTTATCATTTTTGGTCTCCTCGTCGTAATTTTCTCGAAATCGTTAATTTATAATTACATTTTTTCCTAATTTAATTCCTGCTACCCTTATACCATATTTCTAATATCTATTTTATTTGTTGTAAAACTTTTTTTTATAAATAGACATTTTATATATATATATATATATATATATATATATATATATATATATATATATATATATATAAATAATTTTATGTTTCAATTTACTTTATTTTGATAGTTCGTCAGTAATTATTTTCCTTAAGCATTTGTTGGTTATATGCATGTTATTTCATTTAGAATTTATCCATTTTCTAATGTGAACATTTTGTAATGTCTACCTATGACATTTAATCTCATTGCATTTATTTAACAGATTTTTATTCTTAACTGATTTAATAATATATAGTTTTTCGTATAAACATAATGAATTTGGTTCATTTAAGGACTTACATGTTTTAGCTTCTTTTAGAATTTTCCACTTTATAGTGGGAGTTTTTTGTTTCCTTTAGATACCAATGGTATATCGATAGGGATGTTCTATTTTTGTATTTTTTATTATTAAATGAAGAGGTGTGCTGGTAAATTCGCCGTTTTAGAGTATTCTTAGTACTATCTATATAAAATTTTATATTATTTGGGTTTGCCTTTGAAAATATTTCGCATTGATAAACGATTGATTCTATTAGGCACCAGTTTTCTAAGGGGCAATCTATAGAGTTTCTACAGTTGCATTTTTTCTTGTTTAAATTGTTATCTTCTGTTATCAAGTTGTTTTTATTAATTTTGTTTAAGTTTTTTAAAATATTATTATTGTGATCTTTTATGATTTTTTTTCTATATTGTTCATACAACGGTAACTTAATTTAAAAGTTTTTTATTAAAGATCTTACTTAATGGATTTTTTTCTGGAAAGTGTTTTCTAATTAACGCAAGGAATTTTTTCACCAATTTACTACTAGTCATTTGGCTGAAAGCCGGTGTGTACCAGATAATATTTCTATTCTTATTTTACTTCGAGGGTTACTTTTCTCGATTACATATTTAATATTTGGGTTTTTATATTCATTATTTTTAAAGTAAAGATAAAGGGATTTTTGAAACATGGAAATTTTTATTAAAAATCATGATTTTTTTTTAACGTCAGTGCATGACCTTAAGTTTGTAAAGTAAATTTGAGCGTCTTCTTTCATTGAAAAGAACATTGATTTTTAAACTTTTTCGAACATCAGTAGTATTCCTTTCGTTCTAAATTTGGAAACCAGCACTAGTTTCACTTTAGAAATTTCAACTGTTTTAGATATCAGAATTTTACTCACTTGACAAAAGTTATGGCGTTTTGATCTGCTGTTTTTATTTTCTTCCATGTTAGATTTGTATATATTAGACTAGCAGTATAACCCGGCGTTGCTCGGTGTAATAAAAGCTTTAAAAATAATCCATAGTCCTGGAGCTCAGAGACTTCGGACGTTGGCACGAAAGATTAAAAAGCAGTAGTTGTTTTCAGTTAAAGCGAAACCGTACACTGAAAGAAAAATGAATGGATGTAAGTCAAATTTTGGTTTCCTGGTATCGATATCAAATAAGTTTTTCGTCGCAAACTGAATTTTGAAGGTTAAATAAGTCCTCTGAGTAAATGGTATCATAGATGAGACTAAGAACTACATACTTAGAGCCAAACCCGAAGCAAAAACTAAAATAAAAGGGCTGAAAGAATACAGATATACAGGCAGATAAACAAACACACACACAAACACCTTGCCTCTTATATATATATATATCATCAATTTTCTGGACTATTGTAAGAACTGCAACCTTGAAACTTCTGAATATCGTTTCTTTTGTCTTTGTCTATGAGTGTATCAAAATTTGATTAAAATCGGGCCACTTCTTCTATAACCCGATTTTTTCGATTATCGATTTTCGATATTTATCGGGGTACCACGACACAAAACCTAGCTAAGAACACTCGCAGACGCTTATAGTGCAACTGTGTAAATTTTCAAGAAGGTCGGTTCAGCCGTTTCGGAGTCTATAGGTAACGGGGACACACACACACACACACACACACACACACACACAGGCACACACACACAGGCACACACACACACACACGAACTAAGTTCCATTTATAAATAAGTTAAGATAGATTTAATGCATTCACACAGCTCTGGTATTTGGTACGTACCTAGTATCTCTATCCACAAACGCTCTATCAACGATATATATATATATATATATATATATATATATATATATATAAGGAAGGAAGAAAATAATTGAAACGTTCAAAACATTAATTTAGAACAGTGCTCAATATAAAAATAGACCATTGAATGTTTATTATAAATTATACTTTAGAACATATACAAACTACAAGCTACTACGGAATTGTACAATTTGTTTCGACATTGAAAGAACAATGTCTCATCAGGTATTTAATAATGATGGTAATAATTACTATCATTATTAATTAACTGATGAGCTTCTGGTGAATTGGATATCGGCTCGGAACGAAAAATCGGGAAGCTGAATTCGAATTCCTGTTGAATTCTGTGAATTCACTTACGCACAAATACCCCTAAATAACAGGACAGATTAGGTTCTATAGTTTTTGCCGGCAACCAGTCTACTGCAGAAATTAATAGCAACCTACTGCAGGGTAATGTTCTGCCCAGTCAGTCATGTCTCTTTCGAGGCATGATCGCCCAAGCGGGTATCACCTATGACACTTAACTGACTGATGAGACAATGTTCTTTCACTGTATGAACAAAATGTACAATTTTGTAGTAGCTTGTCGTTTTTACGTGTTCTAAAGTATAATTTTAATATATATATATATATATATATATATATTTGGTCGGATCTTCTGCTAATTATCTGGAGATACTTGACAAAAACAAAATAGGATTTTGCGACTTCTACTCTAAGAGTTTCTTTTCCTCGTACTTCGCTCCCATAGATTTTCTTTCCGTTTATTTGCTTCCCTGATAGATACAATCTCCAAAAGTTTAAATGCAACATCAATTACCATTTTTTACCTCATTAAATCCCATACACTTCATTAATTCCCATCCATCCGATATCCCCTATAACCTGTTTTTTCTCTCATTGTGTACAACCTGCGAACCAGTGACAATCCTGCTTGTTTAAGGATAAATAAAACCGGCTTGTTTAAGGATAAATAAAACCGGCTTGTATGTGGATGTCGAATATATATATATATATATATATATATATATACGACATCCGCATACAAGTCGGTTTCGCTGTATCACAGCTTATCAGTGTGGCTAGACATCCACTTGCTTCCGGCCGGGAACGAAACTCGACCGATTCAATGTCAGTCGGAGTCGCTAAGCCATAGGCGTATGGAATCAGAGAAGGACAATTTTAGCGTGCTGTATATAAGCGGGGTTTACACACGCCAGTCACTGAAAGAACTCAATTCACTGGTAAAGAGCAATATATATATGTATATATATATACCACCGGCCATAATTATTAGGCCACCCCAGTTTTAAAAAAATGATCTATTTCATACTATTTTTAGTATTTATTGCCAAGTGGATAATTCCAAATGAAAATAGAATGGTTCATTTGTTAATACTGCAAAATAAAATGTGCATCAAATGAACTGTTCTGGTGTCCAGTTTTTGTGCTCTCTTCCATGCTAGTCTCTTCTTTTTATTGGCTGGCCGAAGCAAAGTTTTCTAAGCTGATTTGCAAAATTTTACAAAGTAATAATAATAATATGAAATACATCCTTTTTTTTTAAAAATGGGGTGGCCTAATAATTATGGCCGGTAATGTATCGGTCATGTTTCAGTCCTGGGTAAAAAGCTACAGTGAAACAGATCTGTCTGTGGATGACTATATATATATATATATATATATATATATATATATGGGTATACATATGCAGATGCATATATATATATATATGCTCCGAACAAAAAATCAGTGAACCGAGTTCTAATTCCAGTTGAATTCCTTGCATTCACTAACGTGAATGAGAGAGGCATTAATTCGCCTCTTTTTGCTCCGGCTATGAGAAAATACATTCCATAGCCTTGGTTGGTAACCAGTCTACCGCAGTAAGTAATAGCAACTTACTGCGGGAAAATCTTCTGCCAAGTCAGTCATGTCACTTTGAGACACGATCGGCCAAGCGTGTATCAAATATAGCATTTAACTGAGTTTATTTATACATTTTTTTTATTTATCTGCTCTGTGTTTTTTTTTTCTTTTTTTTTTTTGCTGCAATTTTATAGTATTTGAGGTAATATATTTTAGATTTGTCTTTTAGGTCCCATTTGATTTGTAAATAACGGAATAGAAATTTCTTTTCGTGTATAAATTTGGAAATCAGCACTAGTGTTACTTGAGAAATTTAAATTGTTCTATATAGGTGATTGTCGCTATTTTCCTCTATTGGCAAAAGTTATGGTGTTTTGGTGTATTGTAAGCTCATGCTATTTTCACTATATTCTGTGTTAGTTTTGTTTATTTTAGTTTTTCATATGTCTTCAGACGATTATATATATATATATATATATGTGTGTGTGTGTGTGTGTGTGTGTGTGTGTGATTGCGTGTTTAATTAAATGAGTTGCTTGCTTGTTTTACTTCATTTATTTTTTATTCATTTCTGGCCCAGTGACCTCTTATCACGTCTGGCAAATTAAGTACAGAGCGGAAAAATATATTTACAATCTATTCACGAATGGCGCATTTCAATTGGCATTCGATCTATGTCTAGCACGTGACACACTGCTTTTTTTATGCGCGAGCCGATCACTGTCTCGCTGCTGATTCGATAATATTTCTCATCACTCATTAAGCCAGCATTCTTAGCGCATTGTTTCATTCGAACGCCTTTGCTCAGCATCCAATCACTAACCAATCGAATGACTCGAAGTTCAGTTTGATATTTAAGCTTAATGCTCGCCAGGCTGTGAACACGCAACCATTTTTTAAAATGAGGGAGAACAAACGAAGTGCGCGGTGATATTTGGCTGGTCTTCAATTGCAGACGGAATTCAAATTTCGAACTCTAAATAAATAAATAAATAAATAAATAAATAAAAGAAAAAAGAAAACAGATAATAATTTTATTTTTTACAATTTTTTGCGGATTAGCATTCGTATGACTATTCTCTACCAAATATATTTTTTAGATTTACGGATACTTGATGTTGAAACACCGGTTATTGTACGATCACCGAATTTTAACAACGGCCCGTCTAGTTTGAACCCAGATAGGTAACCGCTTAGGAATACCATATGCTCTAAGCTTGGATGCGCAGGTGTTGTAATGAATAATAGCCCGGGATTGTTCATCAGAGAGCCGAGTTCCAATTCCCATTGGTTTCCTTACATTCAGTTACGCACAAATACCCTTGGTTAGGCGCCCCTGCTGTTCGTCTCAGTGTTCTCGACTGGCTCCAAAGGAGAATCTGTAATGTTATGGGTCTCAACTTAGCAGCTCGACTCCAGCCACTTCCTCACCGGCAGGATGTGGCTTCCCTCTGTCTCTTCTACAAATATTTTCATGGCTTCTACTCCGGCGAACTTAAGTCACTGGTACACCCGCGACAAAAATTTACTCGTGCAATAACTGGCAATAAGGTCCCACCCATTTACAGTTAGACCAACCAAATGAAGCCGACAACTCTACTCCAACAGGTTCTTTTTTCGCACTTTCCTACTTCCGTATACTTGCTTTTCTGACGGCTACAGCCCCAAAGAATTTAAATGCAATGTCAATTCCCATCTCTTATCCATTAGACTCCAGTCATTTCTACATTCCTCCGTATATCTTGTACTTTTCCTTTCTCTCTACCTTCGCAACTGTTTTCCCATCCTTCTCTTGCCATTTCTCCAACAACCTCTGTAATTGGTTCGTCTTTCTCTTCCCTCTCCTCCTGTCTAAACTTTTACTCTTATCTAGCTCCATCAGGTGAAACGATTAAAAATTTCGTTGGGGTGAAACGATTAAAAATAGGAATCCATTTTTTTTCTATCAACAGCTTTAGAATGAGTAAAACTTTATCTCCAAAAATCATTTTACGATCTAAAAATAATTTTCTGGGTTTATATAACCTGAAAACTGTTGATAATCTGTAAAAAAAGAATCAATCAATCAATTTTACCATATCGTGGCTGTAATGAATGGACATTGGTATAAACATATCAGACCGGATGAGTATACTCGGTTATGTATATTTAAATGGATATACCTGGATGTGCGTTGTGGTGCAGCGGATATTAGCTTGGTACGAGAAATCGGAGAGCAGTGTTCGAATTTGTTGCATTCACTTACGCGCAAATAACCTTGGAAAAAGTATTAATCCGTCTCTTTCTCTCCAGTTATGGGTTAAATAACAAGACAGATTGAGTTATATAGCCTTGGTTGGCAATCAGTCTACCGCAGAATTTATTTAATGGCAACCTAGTGCGGGAAACATTCTGCCCAGTCAGTCATGTCTCTTTCGAGACATGATCGCTCAAGCGTGTATAAAACTTAACTGACTGACTGATATTTAAATTGCTTCTAAAGAGGTATTACAATGAAAGTGTTGATAATTAGTTACTTATGCTCATGATTAAAATACATTTATGATGTAATGAATATGTAAACACCTTGGTTCCCCCTCACACTAATATGATTGGCTGGTGTCAACCATAAATACAGACTGAGGCGTGGACTCCTAGGATTACGCCTATTGAAATGTATATTGACTGCGCCTATTGCATAAGCCTACGCCTAAGCATACTGCATACGACTACGACGAATACCAGTCCATTACGGCTACTTTCTAGATTGTCCGACCCGGTTACATTGCCAAAACCACTTAGCTATTTCGAACAATATATATATATAACTTTCCGGGACATATCAATTTATAATAAAAGATATCTGTCAGTTTTAAACGTTTGGGTAACAAATTCTCGATCACCACTCCGGCAGCCCATGTGTCGTAGGGACATGTTATGCGGCCTTAGTATTACTCCCTGGGCAAGATAACCTTACATCAGTAGTTTGAATTCTGATCTTTTATTCTCATAAGCTAGCCACTAAACAAGGTTATAGGAATCATTCTATTCACCTATTTACCTATAGCTGCGGGGAGAAAGGTTGGATTCATGCCTTTCCCAATAGTAAGGAACTCGGCTGGATAGACGACTGAAATTCGAAATTGGCTCTACAATTCCTTAATCCAATTTGCAACCGATGCTTCTTCTATGTGCCGTGTCCCTTCAGGACGTAGGTGATCATGGCTTTCCACTTCTCCCTATCCTTGGTGGTTCTTAGCACGCCTTCTACTGTTACACCACGCAACACTCGTTCTGTCATCCACCTGATTAGGCCCTTCAAATATGTTATCCGCTGCTTTCCTCTGTCTCTTTTTCCCTCTATCTGGCCTGTTATTATCAGGTTCTTCAAGCCCTCTTTCCTCATTCCATGCCCCAGGAACTTCATTTGTCTCTTCCTGATGCTTAATAATAATTTACTTTTCGTTTCTATCCATTCCAAAACCTCATCATTACTCACATGCTCGATCCATGATATTCGCAGCATCCTTCTGTAGAACCACATTTCAGTTGCTTTAAGTTTTTCATTGATCTTTTATGATATTGTCCAACATTCACTGCCATATTGAAAAACTGACATCACATAGCAATCTAGTACTCTGTTCTTTTTAGTGAATTTTTTCTGTGTCTTAATACTTTACTCAGCTTCTGGCACGCGTCTTTCGCCATGCCAATTCGCTTTCGGATCTCTGTGTCGCACTTTCCGTCTTCTGTTAGAACACTTCCCAGATATTTAATCTTTTGTACCTGCTTGATTTTAGTATCCCCCACCTGTATTTGACATTTTGGGTTTTTCTTTTTGCTGATGAACATGCATTCGGTTTTCTTGCAGTTTATTTGTAGTCCTTTTTTTTTTTCAATCTATTCAGCTACCTTCTGTAGGAGGGGAACAAGCATGCTATGTTTTCCAAGATGCAAATATGCACATATATTAACAAAAGATCTGCGGAGAGTCATGATCAGAGACATTGAAATAGATAAAAATTGAATACATTAAAGAGGTATAAATCAAAAAGGTATCACTAAGGAAAACTATCGACAGTGACGTGTAGTGAACCCTTTTAATTGTATCATCGAGTTATAATTTATTAAACATTTAAGGAAAATAACAATGTGTAGAACGAGACGAGGTCGATGTTAAAAGTAATGGTTGTGAAGGAGTAGAAAGAAGATATTGCGAATGGAGGAAGGAACGGAGAAGGTGAAAGGCCGTTGAGACTTGAGGGCAAGTTGACTGCCGAAGCAGATAGGCAGGTAAGGGCAGATAATTGATAGCGTGCTTAAGTGAGTTCCGAACAGCTAAACGCATCGACGTTTCCGCAGTGGTGAGTTAACTTGTCGCCGGAAGTTCTTATCTTTGTTTTTCTGCTATTTATTTAATCTTGTTTTATTTTCCCCCTCTTTTTTTTTCTTGTTTCTTTTAACTCCTATCGAATCGCTCTAATGTCAATTAAGGAAATGAGAGCATTTCTATCGCTTCCAAAACTCAAACTTTAACTTTTTTTTTTAACGTCATGACCGATCCTTCTCCACTGCCATTCCTATCTTTTTCCAGTCATCGGCAAGCGACAAGCAAAACAACTGATCTTCCTTCGTTTAGTAATTTCTACACTATTTGTCAGGTGATGATTTTTGTTTGGATCCTTGATCGTTAAATTTCTAGAATTCTCTTCTTTCTTTCTTTCTTTCTTTCTTTCTTTAGTTTTACGTTCTTTCTTTCGTTCTCTCCTTCCTTTCTTTCTTACTTTTGCGTTTTTCTTTCTTGCTTTCTTTGCCAGGTCTTTCTTTCTTTCTTTCTTCAGAATTCTTCTTTTCATTCATTCTTTCTTTCTGTTTTTCTTTCTTTTTTCAGAATTTTTCTTTTCATTCTTTCTTTCTTTCTTTCTTTCTTTCTTCAGAATTTTTTCGTTCTTTCTTTTGGTTTTTCTTTCTTTCTTTCTTTAAAGTTTCACATTCATTCATTCTTTCTTTCTTTCTTTCTTTCTTTTTCTTGAGAATTCTTTCTTTTTTGTTTGTTTGTTTCTTTCTTTCTTCAGTTTTACTTTCTTTTTTCATCCAGCCTTTCTTTCTTTCTTTCTTTCTTTCTTTCTTTCTTTCTTTCTTTCTTTCTGTCACTTATCTTCTTACAGCTCTTACTTTCATCTTCTTTCTTTCTTTCTTTCTTCACCCAGTCTTTCTTTCTTTCGTTCTCTTCTTCCTTTTTTTCTTTCTTTTGAGTTTTTCGTTCTTGCCTTCTTTGCCAGGTTTCTTTCTTTCTTTCTTTCTTTCTTTCTTTCTTTCTTTCTTTCTTTCTTCAGAATTCTTCTTTTCATTCATTCCTTCTTTCTGTCTTTCTTTCTTTTTCCAGAATTTTTCTTTTCATTCTTTCTTTCTTTCTTCAGAATTTTTTATTTCTTTCTTTTCTTTCTTTTGAATTTTTCTTTCTTTCTTTCTTTTGAGTTTTTCTTTCTTCCTTTCTTTCTTTCTTTCTTTCTTTCTTTAAAATTTCACATTCATTCATTCTTTCTTTCTTTCTTTTTTTCTTCAGAATTCTTCTTTCTTTCTTTCTTTCTTTCTTTTTTGTTTGTTTGTTTGTTTCTTTCTTTTTTCTTCAGAATTCTTCTTTCTTTCTTTCTTTCTTTCTTTTATTTTTTTAACTCGGTCTTACTTCACAGTTCTTTCTTTCTTTCTTTCTTTCTTTTTTCTTTCTCTCTTTCTTTCTTTCTTTCTTTCTTCACCCAGTATTTCTTTCTTTTTTTCCCTAACTGGTTTACTTTCTTTACCCAGTTTTTCTTTCTTCAGTATTTTACTTTCTCTTTTTCGTTCTTTTCTTTACTAAATCTTTCTTTCTTTACAGATTTTCTTTCTTTTTATATCTTATTTTGTTTTTCTTTGCAGCCAGTTATTATGGAGTGTTAGCAGTGTGGTTAATTACCCGGAGAAAACAAAACTACAACGTGGACGTTTCAACTCCTCCAGATGGTGTTGATGACGGTGGTGGCAAAGGCGGGAACGTTATCCGCTGTAGCCGGATTTTCACTTAGAGCTTTTTAAATGAAATTAGTTGATACAAGTCGACATTAAGCGAAAACGCAACAACTGAGGAAGTTAGGCTCGTCACAGTCTCATTTAACACAACCTGTAGTTTCGTTTCGTTTCTTTTTGTTCTGTTTAATTTCATTTTGTTTTTTGTATTGCTTCATTTTGATGATTTTGTGGCTTTGCTTGTTTATCTAATACGATAAAGAAACTAAAGAAATCAAATAAAATGAGAAGACTTTCCGGCAGTTTGTTAGAAATCCGAGGCCTTTTAGCGAATCGTCTGTAATACTCAGTAAAAATGCGTTTTTTTTTTCTATTCTTGAAAGCCCAAAGATTACAAACGGAAGCAAAAGTGAATAAACACTAAAACTAGATAAAGATAAAATAAATATAAATATATTTATAAGTAAAAATAAAACTCAAGAGATAATTAAGATTAAAATAATTTTAGAATGAAAGTTCGCCATTAAAATGTAAAAAAAATAAAGAAAATCTGAGTGATGTCAGTAATAGAATGATTTGAAGTTAAGTGAACATTCCATAAGAAAATGGGGAAGAACGTAAGAAGTGTTAATAAACAGACAGTGGAAATGAAATGGCAAAAATTCAAATAAACAAATTGAACTCAGTAACATAAACAGAAAGGGAAGATTTGTTAAAGTCAGCTAAAAAGCGTAAAAAAAAATGTATATAAATTAAATAATTTTAAATGATTAAAGGAAAAATAAATTCGAAATAAATATTAACACAACAATAAAAGGGCGGATCATAAAAGGCGCTGATTAGGTGTAAAATGTGATTTAATTTCATATCTTTTCAATTAAAACATTTGTAAAATAGGAAAATAAATCCATTAAACAAATTGATACCAAATTATCTATAAGAAAATGAAGAATAAAAATGATAATTAAATTAATTAACACAACAAGAAAAAAGAAAAAAACGAGTCCGACGTAAACTGAAACAAAAAAGTAAGCTTTTAAATTGATAGTTGTTAATTACCCGTTTTCCCCGATTTAACAAATGTTAAAATGAAAGAGATTAAATTAAAAAAATGAATAAAATTGCAAATAAAATTAGAAATGATAAAATGTGCTTCGGCGAACATAATATTTAACAAATGAATCGCTGAGACCGACCAAAAAACTTCAAATCAAATGTCAAATTAACTTTTTGATTTGAAGTTTTTTGGTTTCAATTGAACATAATGCTCGATTTCTATTTTGCTTTCTTTATCATTAAAACTTTCTTAAACTGGCGACAAATAAGAAGTAGTAAAGCTATAGGAAGTTGGTTAATGTTTATTTGGTTCGGCCTTGTGTCATACATAACCGAACTTCCTACAGCTTACAAGTTTTATCCAGAATTATCATCATCAGGATTATCAGAAGGTTTTCATCAAAAGCTTAGTTGGCAGGTTGGAGGTTGGAGATTGTGGATTAGTGTGGAAAAATAGTGGAGGAATAAAATATACATTTTTCCTGCTAAAATAGAATTTTATTGATAGAGAAGGATAACATGAATTGTAACAGTTAATGTTCAATGAGAAAGTTAAAAGTATCAAGAGTTCGTACAAATTTTCGTAGGAGAAAGTTGTTGAAAAGAGTTTATACGTACGTAGGTATGTACGTATGAGTGTTTGTTCAGTAGGAGTGCCTTTGAATGGAGAAGATGAAATAAAAGGAATCAACACACGAAAAAGAAGAAGAAAGAGGACAATGTCCGACACGACTTATGTCCGGATCGTGGTTGAAGTTTCTCCCGTTACAATTTAGTTGTTTCGTCTCGCTGCTCCCAACTGACTGACTGGTGCTGATCTGATCAAAGCCTTTATAGTTATTCAGATTTTCGCACTGGATCGCTAAGTCCATTTAGTCTTGCAAATCGCTTTCAATGGTCAGAAAATCGTTTTAACATCTACTTGCGAAATCCGGTTTCGACTTTTTCTTTAAGCACGTGATCAATCCTTTTTCTATTTGGGGAAAAAAAAACACGATTTTACACGTCATTTTTGTAAAAGTGAAGAAGAAAGTTGATTTTAATTCTTAATTTTCCATCCTTACAGTAGCACTTAAAGAGAGAAAACAATTCCAAAGCGAGTAAATGTCTTAAATCAGTCTTAGAGTAAACCATCGAAAATTATTAAAATGCTTAAAGAAAAAACCTGTTGATCAAAACCACTTACTAAATAAAAGAACCGGTCAAAACTAACTATACATCTGACAAGATTTGAATGTTCTTGCTCTTCTAGTATAAGCTATTGCTCTCTTTAGTTAAAAGGTCAGATTCAGTGAACCGAGAATGTGGTAATGAAAGTTTATACGCATGAATCTTGCCTCTAACATATTCTGTTATGCCTTATTATTCAAGATTCAAAAGAACAAATACCACATAGCGAACATTTGGCTGTGTTTCCTATCCATCATGTACCTTTATCGGAATAAATTTCATGATGGGGGCTATCTAAATTCGTTTAGTTGTACCCCAGCGTTACTTTGTTGGCAGGCACGTAACACCATTACCACCAACACCTACAACGATACTTGCCCCAAATGAATATAAACATCGTCACGATAGAGTGGAGCAATATTTACATTAAACAACGTACAAACACTATAGAAAATATGTAAACAAGCACTAATGTAAACATCACCGAGCACCGGTTACAGAAATAGAAGATGTCACCATTTTATGGAATTACATTATCTATAGAGACAGAAAATTTGAAGCAAATAGGCCGAACATTATTGTTAAAAACCAAAAATAAAAACTTGTTTATTAAACAATAATGTCCAGCGAATTGTAACATAGCAATCAAGGAATTCGAAAAACTGTCAAAATATAAAGACCTGGAAATTGAAATAAAAAATATAGAAAAATATAGAAAAATGTAGAAACTGAAAACAAGTATCGTACCAGCAACTTGGAATGATAAAAAATGGAACCAAAAAACACATTGAAAGAATCCCTGAAAACCTCAGCTTAAGAGATATACAAAAATTGTCTTGTTAAGTACAACCCAAAAACTAAAGAGAACTTTGTCTATGTAACACTAGAAATGTTTGGGAGATAAGAAAAACATGAAATGGAGCCATAACAACAACCCAAAAGCTGCTTTAAGTATTCCTGCAGACCTGGGAGGTAATGCAACCCTAGCAGAAATCGATTGATAATGAAAAAATGACATAATAATAATAATAATAATAATAATAATAATAATAATAATATTGGCTTACTAACATACATAGAAACAACAAAGAACTGGATGATACAATTAGTAAGGCAACATGAAGAAATAAATAAAAAATATTCAATAATAAAAGAAGGCAGTAAATACAAACAAGATTTACAGTTGGTAGATTCTGTAGAAAATCAAAACAGAAGTCAAGAACCAACTATTGCGGCCAAAAATATGAAAATGGAAGCCAAAGATAAAGCTCTTGAACAGATAAAACAACGCTGGCAAGACAAACCTCTGCATGGCCAATATCCAGAACGTGCCAATAAATCCAGTGTTGATAAAGTTAAGAGTCATCGATGGTTACGTGCATCTGGATTAAAGTCTGAGACTGAAGGCTTTATTCTTGCAGCGCAAGACCAAAGTCTTTTCACTAGAAACTTTCAGGTAAATATTATACATAATAATATGGATCCAAAATGTAGGTTTTGTGATAAACACCAAGAAACAATAGACTA
The DNA here is from genome assembly GCA_037127315.1 of Ascarosepion bandense. Taxonomy (NCBI): domain Eukaryota; kingdom Metazoa; phylum Mollusca; class Cephalopoda; order Sepiida; family Sepiidae; genus Ascarosepion; species Ascarosepion bandense. Next base: position 656,646 of record JBBBDQ010002223.1, read on the forward strand.
TCTAATCTCAGGATGTTCTGTACTTGCCCCAAATGAATATAAAAATCGCCACGATAGAGTGGGGCAATATTTACATTGTCCAATGTGCAAACACTATGGAAAATCTGTAAACAAACACTGGTATGAACATCACCCACCACCGGTTACAGAAATAGATGTCACCTTTCTATGGGATTACACTATCTACACAGTCAGAAAAATTGAAGCAAATAGGCCGGACATTATTGTTAAAAAACAGAAAGAAAGAACTTGTCTATTAATTGATATGGCTTGTCCAGCGGATTGTAACATAGCAACCAAGGAATTTGAAAACTGTCAAAATAAAAAGACCTGGAAATTGAAATAGAAAAAATGTGGAAATTGAAAACAAGAGTCGTGCCAGTGATAATAGGTGGACTTGGAATAATAAAAAATGGAACAAAACAACACATTGAAAGAATCCCTGGAAACCCCAGCTTAAGAGATATACAAAAAATTGTCTTATTAAGTACAGCCCACACACAAAGGAGAACTTTGTCTATGTAACGCTAGCCATAACAACGCGCCACGACCTGCCTTAGGTCTTTCCGCAGACTTGGTTGGTAGTGCAACCATAGCAGAAATCGAAATATGATGAAAAATGCCATAATATTAATAATAATAAAGGGTATGCATCTGGACTTACTCTAAAAATCATTGTTCCTGGTTAAACATATTCCTTTTCCTTTGGGTTGTCTTTTGTATGTATTCGTCCTTCCTTTTGCAATAATTGACAATCTGGCTGCAGTTATCGATGATTAAGTAATAAACCTGGACAATATATTTTCCAAATTTAATGAAAGAGTTCTTTTAATAAGGCTCCTTATCTCGAATAACTTTTGGTACTAAATATAATTCACTCTAAACAAAGTCAAGTGTGCTAAACTGTTACGTAATATCAGCCATTTTTATGGTCCTGAATGCTACAAAACCTCCTCACAGATGAAGTACAGACTTGATACAAGACCGATGTGGGTCTACAGAAGGATGTTGAGAATACGATGAACTGAACATCTGACGAGAATATTTTAAGGAGATTGGAAACGAAAAAGACTATTATACTTAGAATCAGAAAGAGACAAGTCAAATTTGTTGGGCACGTAATAAGAAAGGGAGCGTGGAGCATGTGACACTCAGAGTACAAAATGACCTATAATAAAATCAGTATTGAGATTTGACTGAAAAAAGCATTGCCGGTCTGATGAAATTACTCATATTTGATAAGCAAATTCACTGAAAAAATCCACGCCACGACGCAAATCTCGACACAAGGTAAATTTTTTCAGGGGCTGATGTTTGGATGGCCATATGACGCATCTATATGCAATCAGTAAAGCTTTTATCGGGCATTCTTGTGCACTGATATTCTTTTGCTTTTTAAAGCTATAAGTTTTCAGTACAAAAGAATCTGAAGCCATTTTAAATGATCCTAGGAACTGAAATGGAGAATATTTGTTTCTTGTTCACGAGAATGAAGCGTCATTAAACGTAAAACAACATAATTATTTATTAATGGAAACCTCCTATCTACAACTTGATATTTCAGTGTTGAGTCACTGGTTGATTTTAGGGGACAATTTTCAGAAAAAAAAAACGTCTTAGCTTAAGGAAATTTCTGTAATTTGACTGAAACGTCTTCACTCATTAACTATAAGTATTTCTGATACACAACATTTCAATAATTTATCACATTATTATACTTATTCACAGAAGAACTAACTCATTAAACACCATAACCAAACATAGTGGATTTGTAGGTACTGGGAATTGATAGTGCATTTTGAATTAATAATAAGCCTATTGAGTTATGTTTTTTTTTTTTCATTTCAATAGTACCTCTTCTTTATGTGCCGTGCCCCTTCAGAACGTAGGCCATGATGGCTCTGTCTCTTGTAGCTCTTAAAATTCTTCCTTTTGGTATCCCTCCCAAACCCCACTCTCCCATCCACTTGCTCAGACCCATCAAGTAGGTCTCGCACTGCTTTCCCCAGTTTCGCTTTTCCGCTATCCGTCCTGTGAGTATTAAATTCTCCAGGATTTCCTTCCTGACTATAAGTCCCAGAAACCTCATGTTAAGTATGAGTTTTCGCCTCGTTTTCATCCTCTCAAACACCTCGTTGTTAGTCACGTGCTCCGTCCATGATATCCTCATCATCCTTCTGTAAAGCCACATTTCTACTTCCTCATATCTCTCTTTCATCCTTTAAGAAATTATCCAACATTCACTGCCATACAGAAGGACTAACATCACATGGCAATCCAGCATTCTTTTCTTTGTTTCCAACGAGATTTTTCCTGTCTTTCAGTAATCTGGTTAGCTTCTTAAATGCGTCCTTGGTCATGCCAATGCGTCTTGGGATCTCAACTTTGCACTTTCCATCCTCTTTCAGCACGCTTCCTAGGTATCTAAAATTCCTTACTTGTTTTATTTTAGTTTCTCTGACATGTAGTTGGCATTTTCTGGTATTCTTTTTGCTAATGACCATACATTTAATTTTCTTGAAGTTTTTCCTGGTCCTTTCTGCTTCCTTTTCTTTGCTACTGATGTAATGGATATGCATACACCTTGGTTCGCCATCACAGTAATATGATTGGCTGGTGTCAGCCATAAATACAGACTAAGGCGGGGATGCCTAGGACTACGTCTATTAGAACACCTATTGACTACTCCTATTGAACAAGCATACTGCATACGACTGCGATGAGTACCGGTTCATTAAGGCTACTTGCTAGATTGTCCTACCCGGTTACATTGCCAACACCACTTAGCTACTTCGAATAATAATATACAAGGTAACCAAAATAGTTCTTACTATCATTCTTTTCCGTTCTGGGTTTGAGTGCTGTCTTAAAACAGAGTCAGTCTGAATTCTTCACCGAATGTCGAAATGCCTTGAATGCTAACCCTTGGTCCAGTAAGATTTTCCGGTTTATGAGGAGATTCTCTCGAAAACTAGAGAAGGTGATCACCTCGGACCCACTCTGTAGGTGGCTAGGCTCGTTGGCGATCGAGTTTTCCTCTATCTAGCCGTGGGCCCTGCCGGCGAATTACCTTAGCAACTCTGAGTTTTCGGTTACTCGGGGATTAATCCAGAACACTTTGTATATATATTACTTGGACTTTAGAGCGGGCTGGGTAGTTATGTCCGATTTTCACCGGTATGGTATTGGTTTCGAAGAAACAACTGTGCCAACCTTCTTTTAATGTCTGCGGGTTCACCTGTTCTGGAAACATGTCGGGGAATTGATTACTTGTATCGACCCCGAAAATCTCGTGTCCATCGATCTCACGTGTGCGATAAAGTGTTGCCTCCGTGATTTTGTGTTTCTCACGCTGCTATCCATGTCAAGAAAAGTAGTGTAGATGATGCAAATGGGGAGAATCATACGAGATTAATACTACACTTATCAGAATCTAGATAGAGTTTGGGGGCTCAGGATGAAGATTAGAACTTATAAAAAGTGTTTGATCTAGGAATTTTTTAGTGAGTGAAATTGGCGAGCTTGGATCGTGTGTATTAGGCCTGTCCTGATTTTCTGTTTTCGTCGCCTATTGACACAACGGCGTCGATTCCTGATGGAAAATACTCTTAGTTGAGCTAAAATTATTTATTGCCTAGTTAATGCGCGTGAGTTCTTCGCCTGGTCGCGGTGTTACGTTTCTTGTCAAATGCTGCCAACCTTTGTAGTTTGTTTGTGCCAAGTTTTTTTTATCCGTACTAGATGAGCATTCTTTTAGTTTCCCATTCTGAAATTTATTTTTGGCCCTCCTTTGCCTCTAGCGAGTGAGCTGCTTGATTCTGTTCATCGACAGAATACAGTGGGCACTCTTATTTTTCTGTGGGAGAGACAGGTTTTACTTAGATATTTTATTTTGTTAAGAATTTTTTTGCTTGATTTACTTGTGACTATTGGTTCATTCCTTCCCGCTATTTGAGTGTTAATTATCAGGACTTGAGTCAGTAAATCACTATCTTCAAAAAATCTAAATATATTTTCTGACTTTAAATGACATGAAAATAGTTGATAAGCTGTAAAAACATATCTATCTATCTATCTATCTATGTTAGTCTACTAAGGTATTAATATCTATCTATCTATCTATCTATCTATCTATCTATCTTAAAGAATCCAAGATTAACGCATTTACAGATAATTAAATCTAATATTACACACTTATTGTTAGCCAACATTTAAAAAATTAAATGTACAAACTGGCGCTATGATATATACATATGTTGTCCAAACAAGCAATTAAAACAGAACATATTTCATAAAATTTGTGAATTTGATACGAACATAAACACTAACTCCTAACATTTAAACTTGCTATGAAAACACATATTTTTGTTTACTTTTGTGAGGAGCCTTGATGGTATGCCAGGATTTGTCATCGGAGGGTACAAATTGAAAAACATAAGGTACACAGACGATACAGTGCTGATAGCAGACACGGAAAGAAAAAAATTCAAGACTTCCTACAGAAGGTAGCTGAAGAGAGTGACAAGAAAGGACTACAAATAAACTGCAAGAAAACCGAATGCATGGTCATTAGCAAAAATGCCAAATACAGGTGGGGAATACTAAAATCAAGATAAAAATTTAGATACATGGGAAGTGTTCTAACAGAAGACGGAAAGTACGACACAGAGATCCGAAAGCGAATTGGTTTGGCAAACGACGCGTTCCAGAAATTGAGTACAGTATTAAGAAACAGAAACATTTCACTAGTAACAAAGAAGAGAGTACTAGATTGCTATGTGATGTCAGTTTTGCAATATGGCAATGAATGCTGGACAATATCATTAAAGATGAAGGAAAAACTTGGTTCTACAGAAGGATACTGCGGATATCATAGATCGAGAATGTGAGCAATGATTAAGTTTTAGAAAGGATAGAAACGAAATGGAAATTAATACTGAGCATGAGGAATAGACAGCTGAAGTTTCTGGGACATGCAATGAGGAAGAAGGGCTTGGAGACCTGATACTGACAGACCAGATAGAGGGAAAAAGAGACAGAGGAAAGCAGCGGATAATATATTTGAAAGACCGTAGCAGGTGGATGACGGAACGAGGGTTACCTGGTCTAGCGAGGAAAGCGTGCTAAAAGCCACCAGGGATAGGGAGACGTGGAAAGCCATGATCGTCTACGTTCTGAAATGACAAGGCACATAGAAGAAGAAGAAGAAGAAGAAGAAGAAGAAGAAGAAGAAGAAGAAGAAGAAGAAGAAGAAGATGTTTATGGCATGGGCGTTTTCAGTAGAACCTCTGTGAATATACGGTCTCTTGGTATATATCGAATTGAATGGTGATGAATGCGTTCTTATGGTGATTGAGTCAATTGTAAGAATGAATGCTTCGTGAATCACATTAGCTAAATGTATGATAGTACCGATCCGCCTTTCCGCCGACTCCCATTTCTGCCTTGTGCTACAAATCAGTCTGTAAAATGATGATTAAATAAACACTCACACATGGATTGGAAGCGATATACGCTTCCCTGGACCCAATAAACATGCTCAACTCAAAGTCACGTAAATGAAGATATCAGATACGCTTCCCTGGACCCAATGAACATGCTCAACTCAAAGTCACGTAAATGAAGATATCAGATACGCTTCCCTGGACCCAATGAACATGCTCAACTCAAAGTCACGTAAATGAAGATATCAGATACGCTTCCCTGGACCCAATGAACATGCTCAACTCAAAGTCACGTAAATGAAGATATCAGATCCGCTTCCCTGGACCCAATGAACATGCTCAACTCAAAGTCACGTAAATGAAGTTTTTCAAAAAGTCGTTATGAATATGTGAGAGTATCTATATCTATTAATTTACTGTCACGTCATTGCCTAATCATAAATTTGTATAACAGTTCATTTGATCACATGCACTTAATTAAATGACAAATGACTTCATACACCCGTCTTAAAATTACATCGGCATTTACACTTACCACAAAAGCATTTAGAATGTTGAATGGGCAGATAGAGTAACAGTTATCATTACTGAAAGTGGAATAGCAGAAACCATTTCTCCAGTTGCAGGAATCAACCAGTCGAAGAGAACAAAAAAACAAAAACAAAAACTGGTTCTTACGACTTTATAACGTCGAAACACCGCTTTCTGTACGGTCACTGTGTGTGTGTATGTGTGTGTGTGTGTGTCCGTTACCTACAGACTCTGAAACAGCTGAACCGATTTTCTTGAAAATTTACACAGTTGTACTATAAGCGTCTGCGAGTGTTCTCAGCTAGGTTTTGTGTCGAGGTACCCCCGATAAATATCGAAAATCGATAATCGAAAAAATCAGGTTATAGAAGGAGTGGTCCGATTTTAATCAAATTTGACACACTCATAGACATAGACATAGACATAAGAAACGATATTCAGAAGTTTCAAGGTTGCAATTCTTACACTAGTGCAGAAAATCGATAATATATATATATATATATATATATATATATATATATATATATAAGGCAAAATGTTTGTGTGTGTGTCTGTGTGTCTGTTTATCTGCCTGCATGTCGGTATTATTTTCAGCCCTTTTATTTTAGTTTTTGCTTCGGGTTTGGCTGTAAGTAGGTATAATTGTCTCTCTTAGTCTCATCCATGATACCATTTACTCAGAGGACTTATTTAGCCTTCAAAATTCAGTTTACGTCGAAAAAAACATTTGATATCGATACCAGGAAACCAAAATTTGACTTACATCCATTCATTTTTCTTTCAGTCTACGGTTTCGCTTTAACTGGAAACAACTATTGCTTTATAGTCTTTCGTATCAACGTCCAAAGAGTCTAAGCTCCAGTACCATGGATTAGTTTTAAAGCTATCATTACACCCGAGCAACGCCAGGCTATACTGCTAGTTTACTATATTTTACTATCCATCTTTTCTCTCATCTATTGGTTAATTAGTAAGAGTTGTATCGCTAAAATCCTTATTTTTGTAAAACATTATTGAAATGTAACAAATATTTTATTGCTTTAAATAATCTGTGAAAAATTTAGTCAGTTAAGTGTCAGAAGCGATACACACCTGGACGGTCATGTCTCGAAAGAGACGTAACTGACTGGGCAGAAGATTTTCCCGCAGTAGGCTACCATTACTTTCTGTACTACTATTCTGTCCTAACCCATAGCTTTCCCAAGGGCATTTGCGCGAAAGTCGATACTATGGATTCAACTGGAATTCTAACTCGGCTCTCTCGTTCCGAGCCGATTTCCACTGCACCACGAGTTACATAGATAATGTTAGTAATAATAACAAGTAAATAAATAAGTCAATCGAAAACTGTAAATTTAAGTTAAGACAACAATCCATTATCAACTTCAAGAAGCTATTGTAATTCACCGACAATAAGCAAAATGAATTATGTACGTCTTGAACGGACCTAGCATTAGAAAATATACTCAGTATGAAAAAAAAGCTAACAAACAATCAAACGCTTTCTAGTCGGCAGATCTAATGAAGTAATTTAGTTCAATGACCCTCTTACTCTAAACATCCCAGTGCATTTTACTTAGACATACATGTGTCCTTTCAGTCCGACCTGAAGAAGCAAAATCGAACTAGCAGCAAGTCGGCGAAACGCCTCGTTTTAAATTTTTGGGCGCAATGTCTTATCATTAGCGCATTTTTACAATCTCTAAAGTGCACTAAATATAAGTAAAATACGTTTGGACTCCATGATCACTTGATCTATTGGCCTTACTCTCCATAAGCCGATTAATAATCCGTGTTTAGCTTGGTGTATATGATGTATACAATATATTCACTCTTCAACACTCTTCGTATTTTAACGGGGTATTCAAGAAGATATTTATTGATAAGGAGATCAAAATATACATTTTCCTCTATCCTGATCCATCCTTAAATCTGTTAGGAAGAGAACAATCTCTATTGTCTTTTATGTTTTTGTCCGCAAATAAGATAATAGAGCTTGTTCTCTTCCTAACAGATTTAAGGATGGATCAGGATAGAGGAAAATGTATATTTTGATCTCCTTATCAATAAATATCTTCTTGAATACCCCGTTAAAATATGAAGTGTGTTGTAGAGTGAATATATTGTATGCATAAAAGCATGATGTACAGGATAAGGTGGATAAATTGTCGCCATGTTATATTGTTAATTTCGGGCAAGTGCATTGCTTGTTTTTGGATTTTGTCGAATGCTCCGTATAGTAGAGTCAGTTGGGCAGCGTCTCGGAGAAAATGCGTACCATGACAGAATTTTGGAAGCGGCGTGTTGTACTACTTGGCATTTGTGCAAGAATCGCTGATACGATCATTTCAGTGATTAGATTTCAATTTAGTGACAGCACAGAGGGTTCAACGAGCGTTGAACGAGTTTAATGGTGATTACGAAGGTGTTTGATGTGATCAATAGTGATGGCAAGAGTTGTGTCTCCATTAGTCTTCCTACAGTGCCACAGTCTCAAAACGAAAACATATATCAAATGTCTTAAGGCGGTTATGCTGACCTGGGTTAAGAAGGTGGTTACTAGAAGACCCTATATCAGGCAAAAGAATTCTGCATCATGCCACACAAGCAGGAGAACCCAGTTATGACTGTCAGACAATTTCTGATACATCATCCCATACATCTGGCCAGCTAACTCCCTAGAAGGGCAAACTTCTTCATTATTATGGGTGCGGCTCAGGTGAGTGAGAAACCAACAAATCCGCTTGTAACAAAAAAGATGAACTGATTGCAAGTTTGCAGCAGCATTCTACAACTTAAACAAGGAGACCGTTCAGTAGACAGTCAGGAGATTCTGAAGGTTTCTGGAGTTTGAAGCCAGTCGTTATTTTATTGAATAAATTTACTCTTTAGTATTTCAAGATATTGTGTACTTTTGGTAAAGATGTCAGTATTATTTTCATTTTTCGTAATTTATATGACAGTTTATTCATCGCAAATATATATATATATGTGTGTGTGTGTGTGTGTGTGTGTGTGTGTGTGTGTGCATTTAGGTAGCAAATTCTCTTTTAGACATGTCAGATTAAATAAATTGCAAACATTATGCCTGCTTATTTTTAATAAAACCCGTTTATACTCACGAAAAACCTTCATGTATTATAATTGAAAGATGTAAAAAATGCGCTGCAACTTTTACAGTTGATCTTATTATCCATTTCTCAATGTTCCTAACAAGTTCCAAAGTACTGACAATTCCAGAAGAAGATTAAAAGTACTTAGGAAGATTGAGAAATGAATAATGAAAATAAGTTTAAACGTTACACGCATTTCTTACATCTTTCAATGAGAATACCCGAGAGATTATCCAGGAGTACGAACGGATTTTATTAAAAATAAGTAGACATAATGTTTGCAATTGATTTAATCTGATGATGACTATATATATATGTGTGCGTGTGTGTGTGTGTGTGTGTGTATTATTGTACAGTTAATGTGAAGTAGAAGTTCCTGTAAAGTTATAGGGTTGCTGAATAGTGGTATTGTAAGGGCATTATAGAGTTGAAACAAGGGTTGTATTTTGTGAGGATATGTAGGATATATAACGGTTAACCCAAAAGATAGTAGGGATTATGGAAGCATCTCCTCGGGTGCCCATTGCATACTGAAACAGTTCTAGGAAAGAATCTACTTCATTTGTATTTATTAGAAGATTTTTCGTATCTTACTTTGTTTTAAAACAAGTTGAGTAAAGCATGTGAAATACTGACGAAGACCGATTGTATATTAACCGTTGCGGAACTTTCAATACCCATCGTCTGAATAAATTATAACACACTCAATGGAATAATATGGCACCGCCACTTCCGTGATAATTCTTTTGAAGTGGAAAATAGCGTTTCATTAAAAAAAATGTAAGTAATTTGCATAGTTCACGATGAGGTAGTTGGATCAGCGAAACGCGGAAAAATAAGAATTTTCCATATTGTGATATGCATTTAATACGATTCGTATAATCTATAAATCAGATTCTGAAAGAAAAAATATTATCTTTACTGTTTTGTCAAGATCTGTTCCTGTAATGTAGCGGGGCCATCTTCAAATTGATGTGAGTTTTATTTATGTGCTTTTATATTCTTTTAGATTGGCAATAATAATATAAACCAGTTATGAAAGAGAATAAGTCATCGACCACATCAAAGATTTTGGGCATATATTTGTTTTTATTTTTCTTCGTTTGAAACTAGAAGTCTGGGAATGTGAAAAAGGCAACGCTTAGCTAGAATAAGTCTGCAAGGGAAGTTTTCAGAAACATCTCAATACCGGAAACGCCTTTTAGTAAAAGGCGCGGAGTTTTAAGAAACCGGATGTAAGGTGCAAGACAAAACTGTATTTCCGGCAAATCACTTATAACGAAACAAAATATTGATATTTCAAGAAAATCTCGACAATATATATATATATATATATATATATATATATATATATATATATATATATATTAGGTTTATCCTTTTGTTTTTCAAGATGTGAAAAATGAAATTGACGTAGAAATAAATAAAATGTTCAAATTCTGATTTACAGAGATAAGTTATCGCCCTTTATGCCTATTGAAACAGTTGCGACAAATTGTTTGACGTTCAGCGGATAGTTTCTTACTTTCTTTGCAAATTTGTATATGTTTGCTACATAGTAGGTCTATATGAAATGCTTCGTAAAACAAACCTACCATGTGGTGTTTCCGTTTTGTCCATTTGTTATGTTGTATTAGAGCTCTTTTGAGATTCCAAAGTTTCCCTTACGCTGTCACGACACCAGTCACCTTGACTTGAATTACATTCAATATATTAATATTTGCTGCTGTCAATTATTATAGCTTCTAAAATAAAATTAAGAATCAAATGCAAAATTCAAATAAATCTATCATAACCCTGAATATTTTTATCATAATCTGAACATATCTATCTATCTATCTATCTATCTATCTATCTATCTATCTATTTCTGTTCTTTATCTATCTATCTATCTATCTATCTATCTATCTATCTATCTATCTATCTATCTATTTCTGTTCTCTATCTATCTATCTATCTATCTATCTATCTATCTATCTATCTATCACAATCTGATCCTTCGCGATATATCTCTATGTATTCATTTCATAATATCCATCTTCGTAGTCTGGTCCTAACCATCTAAATGATCATTATATATATATATATTACGAAAATGTGTGTCATTCGGCAGGATTCGAAACTGCAACCCCTTCCTCTATGTAGATAGGTGTTGCATGTTCGAATAATGCCGAATATATATATATATATATAATTCCAGGTGAAGCGGACTCAAGGCTTTATTATTTTTATTATTTATTATTTTGAGTGCCCTGGTATTTATTTTATTATGGACAGTGCTCAATATAATGAGTATTATATAGCTTAATATAATTATATAATCAGTAATTAATTGTACATTGCAACATAGACGTTTCTATGTTTCATCATGATGAGAATCTATCCCGAAATATAGAAATTTTCGTGTCGCAATGTACAATTAATTCATAACTATATATATATATGTGTGTGTGTGTGTGTGTGTGTGTGTGTGTGTGTGTGTGTGTGTGTGTGTGTGTGTTCCTATCTTTCTAGCTATCAGTAAGATCATATTTATTTATAAATGCATTGCATGTATCGCAATATGTTCATATCTATCTATATATATCTATCTGATCATATCTATTTATCGATCTCTCGCAATCTGATCTCATCTATTATACTCTGATTCTATCTCTCTATCTATCTATCTATCTATCTATCTATCTATCTATCTATCTATCTTTCTATCTATCTATCTATCTATCATAATCTGAACATATCTATTATAATCAGAACATATCTATCGATCTATCTATCTATCTTAACCTGGTCATATAGTCAATTTCCCTGCGTCTTATATCCTGTACTGATAAATATTGATACAAGTATAAATAAAGACCGCATACTAAAATAATTATAACTTTACCCTTTGCTTATTTGTTTTCTTTTCTATAAGAGAAAACATAAATCTGTGAATGATCAGTCAATCAGTTAAGTGACATACATGATATATGCTTGGGCGATCATGTCTAGAAAGAGACATGACTGGGCAGAAGGTTATTCCGCAGTAGGTTGCCATTACTTTCTGCGGTAGACTGGTTACCAGTTAAGGCTACAGAACCCAGTCCGTCCTGTTAATTAATCCATAACTGGAAAGAAGAGAGATTAAAGAAGAGAGATTAAAGAAGAGAGATTAATACCAAGGGTATTTGCGAATTAGCGAATGCAAGAAATTCAACTGAATTCGAACACGGCTCCCCGATTTCTCGTTCCAAGCCGATATCTACTGCAACACAAAGCACTGTGGATGATAGTAATGTTAAAAAAAGACTTTTAATTATAAAAGAAACAATTCTATTAACGGCTAAATTTAAAAACAAATATTTCTCTTAAAAATATACGAGGGAAATAGGTTTCTCAATGCCACTAGCTGTTGTCATTAACATGTTTCTCCTGTAAACTAGCCTTTTCGGTTAAAAAATAAAATATATATATCTTTTAAAATTTGAATTTTAAACACAGCCACATTTCAAGATTTTAAATTTTTAGTTATAGCTATGATAATATTTAGCGCGAATATTGCTGTTTTTCAGAGCTTTACTGATAAAATATATTTTGGCATGCAGGTTATTTATCGTAAAATGCTCAATATCTGGGTGGGGATAGAGCGCTGATAAATACAAAGAGTTTGTCTCTTGAACTAAGCAGGCTCATGCCGACTTCAGTTAAAGTGACAAACTTTTTCACTATATATATATATATATATATATATATATATATATGTATATTGGAGTTTTTCACAATTTAAAAAAAATAGTTATAATACTTTATCTGTCAGTTTTAACAAAGATCTCCACAATTTGAAAACAAAACTTAATGATAGTACCATGTTTGGCATTTTTAATGAAAGCTGCACACACTGTAGCTGTATATATATATATATATATATATATATATACGTCAATTTGTGAGTCTGTGTGTGACTGTAACTTATGCACGCCTACATTTTTATTTTTTTTTACAGGTCGACACATACTTTTTGAGTTTACGTTTAGCAATTTTCCCTTTCGCACTTTTTGGCCAATAGAGACGATTGTTTACATTTGCTCTGTAAAACATCACAGATCTAAGATGATTGCTGAATTACGTCACAGAAATCAAATCACACGTGTCAAACATTTTTCATAAAAAATAAGCCTTTATATTTCATTTTCATTCCGACGTTTTAAAAATTCATTTGGTAAACAAAAAATGTGAACATTTTTCCCCGTAATTTTGAAACAAACGAAATATTAAAAAACAAAAAAAAAAAACAACAAAAACAAAATATGTAAAATAAAAAGTGCCAATGGTTAAATTAATTATTTAAGTCCTTTTTTTTTCAGATTTAATATTTCGTACGTCTGAAAATAAAATAAAAAAGAATAAAGTTTTTTTCGCTAAATATTTCATGCAGGAAATCAACTATCTTTAATTTGCGTGGCATTAATATAACTTTTTTCTCTAAAATTAAATGTCTACATTTTTAAATATTCTTCGAACATTTCTGAACTGCGAGCGTAACAGTTTTTATATTTCTAAATTCAGTGAAACAAAATAAATAATTTTTATTTTTATGTTAAATTCATTTAGTCAACAAAAAATGTAAGTATTTTTCGCCGTAATTTTGAAACAAAAACAAATGCAATGTTGTTTACAATGTCACACAAAACATCAAATCACGTTTACGCAAAATAAAAGATAATAGATTTTTTTAATGGAATTTTTTAACAATTTTGAAACAACAATTTTTTATATAATTTTTTTTTATATAACTGAGTTTTAAAATGTGGTGAGTTGCACGGGCAACGCCGGGCTATGATGCTAGTATATATATATAAGGGAGGATATTGAAATCAGTTCCGTGTGCCAGGAGGGAATTTGTTTTATGGTTAAACGCAATCTTTATGGAAAAAACCAATATGGTTATAGTAATCAAAATTACATAGTCATTTTCAGTTTTACAACTTAGTGCGATCTTCAGAATACTACTAATTGAGAAAACGCCCAGGTTTAACTGAAACTGTATTTTCTCATTTATTGGCATACACCCTTGAGAAAACCCATTAAAGTAAATGTGCCCACATGCAGAATGCAAGCCTACGTCCTCTTTTGCAGGAGTAACCAGAGTTGTATTTGAGGAGATACGTAAACAAAGCAATTTCTAAAGAATTAATGGATTTATTAATATTTTAGTCCGATATATTTTACTTTTTATGTGCCTTGTCCTTTCAGGACGTAGGCGATCATGGCTTTTCACATCTCCCTATCACTGGTGGCTTTTAGCACGCTTTCTCCTGTTACGTCACGCAACGCTCGTCCCGTCATCCATCTGATTAGGTCCTTCAAATATGTTATTTGCTGCTTTCCCCTGTCTCTTTTTTTCTCTATCTGGCATGTTAGTATCAGGTTCTCCAAGCCCTCCTTCCTCATTGCATGTCCCAGGAACTTTAGTTGCCGCTTCCTGATGCTCAGTATTAATTTTCTTTTCAGTTCCCATTTTTTCTAAAATTTCATCATTGCTCACATGGTCGATCCATGATATCCGCAGCATCTTTCACTAGAACCACATTTCAGTTGCTTCATCTTTGATGATATTGTCCAACATTCACTGCCATATTGAAGAACTGATCACATAGTAATCCAGTACTCTCCTATCTGAGTATACGGTCAGTTTTTATTTTTAACAGTATTTATTTCGTCTACAAGACTGCTCACTCAAGATAACCCATTAAAAACATTTTCTTTTGATTGTCAGTCAGTTAAAGTGCCATACGTGATACACGCTTGGGGTATCATGTCTCGAAAGAGACATGACTGACTGGGCAGAAGATTATCCCGCAGTAGGTTGCCATTGCTTTCTGCGGTAGACTGGTTGCCGACCAAGACTATAGAACCCAATCTGTCCTATTATTTAACCCATAACTGGAAGGAAGAGACGGATTAATACCTTTCCCAAAGGTATTTGCGCGTAAGTGAATACAATGGATTCAACTGGAATTCGAACTCGGCTTCCCGGTTTCTCGTTCCGAGCCGATATCCACTGTACCACAACGCACATTTTCTTTTGAGTGTGCAGGTCCGTAAACAAAATAAAAAATGTTTAAAATGAAAACAGATCTTCTATTCAAGTACGTGTATTCAGTAATCATCATCATCATTATCCTGCGGCCACGACCGAGATAGAACTCACTACACCCTTTCAGTATTCCCTTTCTGTCATAGCTTTTGTAAGGTCTTCTCTGGCGATAGATGTATCTCTACGTATCCTGTATGGAAAGGTTAACTTACGAGATCGATTGTGAGATGATGGGTGCCTTCATAATACAAACGATGTTCATCTGTGGCACGTGCATAATGCTCAGCAAACTGGACACGTCACTTTTGTACTAAGGTTGACATTCTTGGTAGGTCTCCATATATCATTTCTAGAGTTGGGTGGTTTCACCATGAAAAATCAAGCACTCTTCTGAGAAGACGAGTATAATATCCATCTGACACACAAGCCACAGTCCTGATTCCAGATAGTGAAACAGAGCCTTTTAATATTCTAGCTGGTATTATCCAGGGCGATACACTTTCACCTTTCCTTTTCATCATTGTAATAGACTACATCATGCGCACCCCTGTGGATACAATAAAAGAAAATGAACTTATGTATCAGCCTAGAAGAGGTTCACGTTATCCTGCACTTTATATTACCGAAGTTGATTTTGCTGATGACATTGTCAGACAACCTCCTTAGTTCTCAGGCACTCCTATCTTCTCCTAAATCAGCAGCAAACTCTTCAGGGTTTCACCTGAACGAAACCAAAACTGACTGTATGCCAATTAACATTCGCAGCACTCATGAAATTAAAACTCTCTCGAATAACATCCTTAAATGCGTTGAAGACTACAAATATCACACATCAAGAATTCTGAAAAAGACTTCAATTTTCAGAAAAGGCATAGCATGGATAGCTTGTAACAAAATGGATAAGATCTGGAAATCCAATCTTGATCGTAAGATCAAAATCCAAGTTTTTCGCGCACTTATTGAACCAATCTTTATGGATCTGAAATTTGAACTCTTTCAGTAATAATAAGGGTTGAACTAGTAATAATATGTCGAATTATATATATATATATTTATCCGTAGACAGATCTGTCTCGCTGTATCACAGCTCATCAGTACAGTTAAACATCCGATTGCTTTTCCCAAAATTGAAACCCGACTGAATCGGCGATTCTACCTCTGAGCTATAGACGCTCAGTAGAAGGAGACAGACTTTTAGGGTATGATGTATCATAGGCCAATAGTCAGACTGCTCTAATTCATTACTGAATGAGAAATGCGTAACTGCTAGAGTAACTTCTGTGTTTTCAAAGTCTACCATTCTTCCACAGTGCTCAATCAAGGTTTGAAAGCGTAAATAGTATATATATATATATATATATATATATATATTATAATCGTTTCACCCCAAGCAAGGCATTTCACTGCCACTATTGCGCAGGGGGTTACATAGAGGGGAAAGTGGTGAGAAAGGATGGTTAGATATAGGAAATGTTAGAAGGAGGGTGATAGGCGGGTAAGGATACCGAGAATGAGGGTTGGGTAGATGGTGAGAGTGTTGGGAGCTGCAAGTTAGTGTGATAGGAGGTGTCTATTGACCTTATATTTAAACTCCTGGAGATTGCAGCTGTCGGGAAAGCAGACATGTGGAAGGGAATTCCACAGGCGGGAAGCGCGAGAAAATAAGCTGTTGGAGTAGAAATTACGGTTACATCTTATCTGTTTTACTGTAAAAGGGTGAGACCTAGTTGCTAATCTAGTATCTCGTGTAAATTCGTACCTAGGCGGCACCAATGAACTAAGTTCATCGGAGCAGAAGCCGTGAAAGTATTTGTAGAAGAGGCACAGGGAAGCCACATCACTCCGGTGAAAGAGTGGTTGCAGCCGGTCTGCCAAGTCAGTATCGATCACGTTACAGATTTTCCGTTGTATTTCGTCAAGAAACCCAAGGAAAATAGCAGGGGCACCCGACCAGATATGGCAACAGTATTCAATGCACGGGCGGATGGTAGATTTATATATGTGCAGGATAGATTCAGACGGGAAAAACTTCCGGGCACTGCACAGAGAACCGATTTTCATAGCAGCGGATTTAGCAATGGATTCGATATAGTCATTCCACTTGAGGTCCGCTGAAAGTGTGAGACCAAGGAGGCGTAGTGTTTTACTCTCTGGGAGGCAAGCCTGGTCCATGCTAATAGGAGGTAGGTGCGATTGTCTATGATGATTAATTGATAGTAGCTTCGTTTTAGAAGCATTAAAATTTACGAGCCATTTCTTACCCCAGTCTACTACGGACTGGAGGTCCTTTCCAAGCTCGGCTGCAAGGTTAGCTTTGTCTCCTACACCAGATATTTGGTCGAGGCGAGAATAAACTGTGGTGTCATCGGCGTTGGCAATTGATTCGATATAGTCATTCCATTTGAGGTCCGCCGAGAGTGTAAGGCCAAGTAGACGTAGTGTTTTACTCTCTGGGAGGCTAATGGTAGGTAGATGCGATTCTCTCTGGTGGTTAGTTGATAGCAGCTTCGTTTTAGAGGCATTGAAATTTACGAGCCATTTCCTACGCCAGTCCACTACAGATTGGAGGTCCTTTTCAAGCTCGGCATCGAGGTTCGCTTTGTCGCCCACACCGGGTTTTTGATCGAGGCGAGAGTAAATTGTGGTGTCATCGGCGTACATGCCTACATGGGATCTAATGGCATCGGGGAGATCATTAATGTAGATCAGAAACAGCGTGGGACCTAGGATAGAACCTTGAGGGACGCCCGCGTTCGTATGGTAGTTTTGGATCATATACTTATGTATTTTTAAATTGTGTGTCCCTAAGAGATGGGTGCTTATTCGTTTGCCGAAATAAATCAGGATTTATGATCGCTTTAGATATGTTGAATATTTTTTATGTTTCTCATATTGCTCTGGATAATATCTCGTTAATATTTTGTATTAATTAGATATTTTTTAAATTATCCTCTCTGTTTTACGGATCTGACATCATTTTCATTTACTATATATATATATATATATATATAATTAGTTAGCTTTTGGTCATAATGAAATGAGTTCAGTATATAATTTTATCAAAACATGTGTTTAATACAACTATATTTTAGATTTTTTAAATCCTTTGAAATAACTCATTTCCTTTGGAAATAAGTTATTTCCGCAACCTAGGTTTCAACATTTCGGTATCTTCAGACAATTTACAATAACTATAATTCTAATCGATTGAAAATATCAAAAGATTGAAACCTAGGTCGCGGAAATAATTTTATTTAAATTTATATATATAAACACACTGTTTGGTCCAAAAGTAGATGGACAGTATGTGAAATAGGTTTGTATATCGGTTATATTATTACACTGGTGCCCATTGTTTCCAGTAATATGGAGCTTCTCTACGTTATTCAAGAGCAGTCCGTAAGTATCTTGATGAAACATTTCCTGAGAGTTTGATTGGCCGAAGAGATCTAATTGACTGGGCAGCACGCTTACCTTGATCCCAATAGATTTTTGTTTTTGAGGAGTACTCAGAAACAAAGTTTATAATCGAAAACTAAGAAGTTTTAGTGATTAGAAAACTTACATATGAGATGCATTTCAAGAATTTAATACACAAAGAGACTTATCCAAAAATGTTTGTCGAAGCATGAGAGGTAGACGTCAAGCTGTGTAAAAAAACAAGTTGTACACCTGCGTTGATAAAATTTAAGCGCTTTTAAATTATCGTACACAATTAAATTTCAGTTGCCAGTGTGATAATTGTATTAGCAAATATAATTACGTATGTTATCATTTACTTTCCACCTACTTTTGTATCACCCTAATCGCCCGGTTCACACTCCACCCACGTCTATTGAACAGGTAAAGAGGCTCATCCCTTGTTTCCTGTTTAGGAAGCGGTTTCCGGTTTTCTCTTTTCCAAACTTTCATACCTATGTAGCCCCCTTCACATCAGTGGCGTTACCGCTTTGCTCAGGGTGATATGATTAAAATATATATGTACACACACACACACATATATATATATATATATATATATATATATATATATTATACAATATATATATATATTATACAATATATATATATACGTATATATATATATTATACAATATATATATTATACAATATATATATATATTATAAAATATATATATATTATTATACAATATATATATGTATATATATTATACAATATATATATATATATGTATATTATACAATATATATATTATACAATATATATATATATTATGCAATATATATATATATGTATATATATTATACAATATATATAGGAAAGAATATTAATAAAAAGTTTTGAATTTAAAAATGTACTTTTTTTTAACAGTATTTGTTTATTTTTATTATATTTTATATTTCAGACCGTCCTCGGTCCTTCATCAGAACAAGTGATTTTTAAATTTGAATTAGAAACGTATTTCACGATAGCGTCCGAATATTTTTGGTTTACATCACGTGGTGTGTTTGTTCACAACATGCAGCACGTCCGTAGAGAAAGTCTGTTTGTTTAATATATATATATATATATATATATATATATATATATATATTATACAATATATATATATATTATACAATATATATATATATATATATATATAGTCATCCGCAAACAGATTTGTTTCACTGTATCACAGTTCATCAGTAAGGTTAGACATCCGATTGCTTTTTACCCTTGATTGAAACCCGACGGCATTGGCGTCAGTCGACGATTCTACCTCTGAGCTACGAGCTCTCGGTGGAAGGAGGCAGACTTTTTAGCGTGTATATTATCATTATACACGCCCTATAGCTGAGAGTGTTCTAATTCATTGCTGAATGAACGATCCGTGTACGCTAGATTAACTAGCTTTTTCAAAGTCTACCATTCTTCCAGGGTGCTCAATCAGGGTGTGAGAGCGTAATATATATATATATATATATATATATATATATATATATATCAGTCAGTAGATGTCAGAGTAGCTACTGTTTTTCAAAGTCTACTATTCCTCCAGAGTATGAGAGCGTAATTTGTATAAAAAAGCATTAGAATCCGACGAAATGATAGGATAGGGGACATATAGGAAACTCTTTGTAAATTTAAGATGTTTAACTTTTATCTAAGCTTAATCAGAAATTTTTGGAATTAACGATGGAAAAAAGTTCCGATATATTGGGTTCTATGCAATTTCATTTTCACTGCTCAAGCAGACCTCACATGTCTTTGTGGTGTAAATGTGTGTGTGTTTGAGCGTGTACATGTTTGATATTGTCCGCGTGTTTAATTACTGAAGATGTTAGCTATATGTTTGTGTATCTGTTTATATATCATATTTCCATTAGGACTTATGGGATTTGTGTCTGCGCTTGTCTTGTCGGCATTTTGGTTTCTGTCATTTACTATCCATATTTTGGTTGGCGAGGATGTTTGGTGTGGGAATAAGACTCAGATATGCGGATATTAGATTATTTAAGCACGACTTTTTTTGAAAGTTGGTCATATGAAAAGTACTTGGTGTGTGGCTGTATATATTATATATATATTGTGTATTTACGGAGTAATCCCTCTTTTATGCAAGTTTGGTTAAAAAATGACAGACAAGAAGTTATGGCTACGTGTCTTATATAATTTTTCATGTGATCTTATAAGTTTTTCTTTTCAGAACATAAATTATATAAAAATTGTCTAAATGTTTTATCTATTCAATTCTGAATAAATAAAACATCGGAGAATTTTTATAAAATATATTATATAAAATCATAAGATAACATAAAAAATTATATAAAAACTTAACTATACCACCTTTTCTGTTGTTTTTCAAAAAATGCGCGCGCACACACACACACACACACACACACACACACACACACACACACACACACACATATATATATATATATATATATATATGCGGTATATCAGCCAGTGAAGTGTCACATGTGATACGCGCTTTGGCAATCATGTCTCGAAAGAGACATGACTGACTGGGAAAAACATTTTCCCGCAATAGGCTGCGATTACTTTTAGTGGTAGACTGGTTGCCAGCCAAGGCTAAAGAACCCAATCTCTCCTCCTATTTAACCAATAGCTAGAGAAAAAGCAACTGATTAATACTTTCCCAATGGCATTTGCACGTAGGTGAACGCAACGGATTCAAGTGAAATCCGAACTCTGCACTTCGAACTCTCGTCTCCAGCCGATATCCACTGCACTACAACGCACATCTAACATACAAATTGTATACAGCGGCAAAAATTTATAATGGGTGTAACAAAATTTTATAGTTATTAATTTGATGACTTGCCCAAATTATACCCACATTACTTTCGCTTATCTGTCTTGAAATATCAGAGACAAAACATCCTTTATCCAGATATTTACACCTTTTGTTAAGTCTTGTTAATAACACCACTCGATATCTTATGCACCAGAAAAGCTTGATGGAGGAATAGGTTCAGTCACCAATGACCCAATCAAGCGTCAAATAGTGTTTGATACGAGAAGATATCGTTGCACTTGGAAAGAAACATGTCTGCTTGCCTAAGATAATCGAAACCTAAATGAATTCTCCGACTTTCAATATGTGGAGTAAACTGGTCATCTATGCAAATTTTCTACGACGGTAATGGGACTGAAGATGATTTATTTTTAAATGATGTTCACCCTGTACAAGGTCCAAGAGCAACTCCAGGTTTCATTGTAAGAGGAATATTGTATGCAAACATTTGGAGTAGATAACGATTAACTTTCGGCTCTGATAGGTTCAATCTATAATGATCGGAGAAGCATCCTCTTGGGAGTCGATTCCATAAAGCAGCGGTTCATGGAAAAAAGATGCTCGAGTGGAACCTATATTTCACCAAGTGGAATACGAAGTGAATGATGGTGGTTTGCTATATGTGCGTGTCATGGCGAGTCCTTGTCTTCTTTTCATCCATGCGGTAATTGTCAAAAATTGATATTACCGAATTGATATAAAGAATTTGATTTTTGTCAAAAGCTCTTTGTTGGATTACTAGACAGTCACTGAAACATCGATGTTATCCATAAAATTAGGTTCTTTACTCTTTACCCCACTTTTATGCTTCGTTGTTCACGCGAGAGTCTCAAGAGTCACTAGAAGGGTTACAGAACAAGACGAACAGTTTATAGTGATAAATGGGCAAGATAACGGTCAACCTGAGACTTGAACAGGTTAAGATTGTGATGATTTTGGAAGCACCCACTTGGGAGCTAGATGCAAAAAGTATGATATAAATTTTAGATTATGAACTATCTTAGAAAGTATTTCATGATCTTTACAAGGATATGACTTTCAAGTAGTTTTCTTTTATATACCTGAAGGTCCTCTCTGGATGATACCAGATGGCGTTTGCTATCTTCTTTTCAAAATCGTAACATAGAAACAGATTCCTGTATAAACATTTCGAGGTTGCTATTTTCAGAGAGCATGGCAGTTAAACGAGTACTCTGGCTCTTAGAGAGGTCAGTATTTTGCGACGTCTTATCCCTATTTTGATTCTATTCGCATCTTAATGAGAGGACGACAGGGTCGGGATATTTGGATTAAGTAAACTTCAACTGCTAGGAAATATTGAAGCCTACATCTACTGTTATGCTTTTTTTTGTTTCCTTCTCGTATTAATGTTATCATTCAAAGCACAACTCTTCCTTCGCTTTCATTCTCATAAGATTTTAAGAAAATGTAAATCTTATCCATTGGAAAATAGCTTACGTAGAAAAGTTAGACAAATGGATGTTTCTGTACTTTCCGTTTTGTATAATGTTTATTTATTGTATTTTATAAGAGCCGCAGATTAAGTGTCAGCTTGTAAATCGAAAAAAACAAATTATATTTGCTAAATAGGAAGTCGGAGATAAGCAAGTAAATAAGTAATAGATAAAAACCTCTTTGACATGATCAAACTACATCTCCTCGAATTTGGGATAAAGCCGATAATATTACTTGGTTTCGTATAAACATTACCATAATCGCGTTTGTACGCTATGAGATATCGAAGATTGATGCTAGAAAGAAATTGATTATAAGGTAGAAAAGGCAAAAAAGAAAAAAACAAACAAACAGAAAAGCAAGAAAATATTTTTTTAAAGGAAGAAGAAAAGAGAAATGACAAAAGGAAAACAGAGAGAATCGAAAGATAATAGCCAAGAAAAGAAAGAAGAGAGAGAGAGAGAGAGAAGAATATATGGGTAAAATGTTGATTTGCAATCGGCTATTTCCGACAATAATAAGCCATTTAGCGAATAAAGAGACCGCCAAATATACATAGAACAAATTCAAGAAATATATATATATATATATATATATATATATATATATATATATATATATAAAGTAATTGAAAAAATACATGATATCCCTTGGAATATGCTTAGGAATATATGTATAGAATATACATATAGAATATTTAGAAGCAAATTTAAGAAAAATGATAGGCCAGCTTTTCCGTTGAAAACGAATGAAAAGAAAAACGTAACATGAAAAAAAAAAGATACTGGTCGACTATACCAGGTGGAATTAACAAACAGAAAAAAAAATGAGAAAGAAGCCTATTAAAAAAAATGGAACAAGCTAAGCAGACGACAAGCAAATAAACTGATAAATACACACAAGGAAATAAAGTCGCAAATAAATGATTTTTTAAGCACAAAGATTAGGAATCCATTTTAAATTTTAAGGATAAAAACTAAAAAAAATCATTATTAAGACTGAGCAGAACCACAACCCCAACCCGAAATGAATAAGAAGATAATATGAAACAAGCCTATGGTAAGGAGATAAAGCATTTTACGGGAAAGGTGGCCAGTGGGGAAACCTAATGACGCCATCGGCACAAGAAGGTCTTCGAGGTGAAGCCTCCCTTCGCGTTGCAATGATAACACTGTCGGTAAAGAGTTCAGCGTGGCCTAGCGCTTCCTGTCAGCGCTTATCGCGAAAAAGAGCGGGAATAATGAGACGACGAATGCGAAGTTTCGTGTTGCGTTTGCTTGGATCATTGATCCAAATTTGTATCTTTGGATTGGACTGGATTAATAGCATTTAGCACCACGTAGCATTTACGCGTTTTACAAGAAAAAAATTGATAGAGAGAAACTTTTTCTTTTTTTATTTCCATTTCCAAATACATTGTGTATTTAGATTCATGTAATGAATGTTCCGATTAAGGATAACACAAGACTTGAGTTTCTGTCAGTTTCTCTTGGTTAGTCTGTGGTGACAGGATCTCTATTGCACTTCATCCGAAACGTCTACTCTACATGTGGTCACGCTGGGTTTCCGAGCAAGAAGCATCGATGACCGAGAAACCGTCCACTCCCCGGACAGTTGTTCATATAACCGCATCTATTACAAATCTCTCACACGATTGCAAAACCAGAAAGAAGCGTGATGTCACTTTCTTCATTCGGAGGTCATTAGCTACCCCCACGACACTCAGATCACTTCCACCTGGTGAGCCCTTCTTCTTTGATAGTATGATGGGAACTGGCTACTGTAGCTAACATATTATAATGAGAAACCCAGCATTAGGGCTATAACAAAGAAACGTTATATTTGACACCCACTCACATCCATATAAATGCTACGATTTGGCGTGATGTTTTTCAAAGACAGATAGGCCCCTGCTTAAATGAACCATCATAATTTTGTGAATGTCTTGGAAATTATTTTAATTCAAGTCCTAAATTAACGTACCAAAAGTCCTCGGGGGAAGTAATAAATGTATTTGTAGGTAGAGCCACAGTATCTTAAATTATAGAAATGCGAAACACAGTATCAAATATGGTTTGAGTCAGTTTGAAAACCGGGTGATCATGACAGAGCGACGTGAATTATTGGAGTTTGAACAGGGCAAGTTATTAGGTACGAAACAGATGAAACATTAAATTTCTGAAATTCTGAAGACATTTGGTATCTCTCGATCTAAAATCACAGAATACTTGATAGAAGGCATGACCACCAAATCTAACTAAGCAGTGACCGACCACAAATAATTAGTGATCCTGACCAGAGATAACTGGTAAAAGGTGACTACGTCATGAAACTAGAGAGATTGGTTCAAATAACAATTGCATTCAACTTAAGTGGTGTCAGCCGCATATCCAGCAGGACAGCTCACCATTTTTTTAGCTCCCATGTGATGTGGAAACCACGAAGGTAACCCGGTTGACACTAATACTGGGCTCGTGATTTTGCTGTTAAGACCCTGAAATACTTGCAACATTTTGTGTGGTTTGATGCTCTATTGTTTCAGTTGTTTCGGAAACATTCAGCTGATTTTAATAGAATCACGTTTTGGTGAAGTATACATGACGTCACAAGCCGTAGTTCACAGCAAGACACCGTGATGATTGCTCCATAATAGCGTGCGTGTGTTTATATGGCAAGAGTTAGTCCCGCTGGTCTACGCAAAAAACGTTTGCATAGTACGTTCTAAATGTTGTTATAGCCTGCGGAGATAGCGCAGACAAGCTCCGACTGCCTATGAAATGCTTCCGCAGCATGTATCTAAACTTATTTATAAATGAAACTTTGTCTGTGTGTGTATGTGTCTGTGTGTGTGTGTGTAACCGTTACCTATAGATTCCAAAACAGCTGAACCGATTTTCTTGAAAATTTACACAGTTGTACTATAAGCGTCTGCGAGTGTTCTTAGCTAGGTTTTGTGTCGAGGTACCCCCGATAAATATCGATAATGGATAATCGAAAAAATCGGGTTA
Organism: Ascarosepion bandense; assembly: GCA_037127315.1. Lineage (NCBI taxonomy): Eukaryota > Metazoa > Mollusca > Cephalopoda > Sepiida > Sepiidae > Ascarosepion > Ascarosepion bandense. The sequence goes on from JBBBDQ010002223.1 coordinate 682,542, forward strand.
TAGAAAGAGTGGTCCGATTTTAATCAAATTTGATACACTCATAGACAAAGACAATAAACGATATTCAGAAGTTTCAAGGTTGCAGTTCTTACAATAGTGCAGAAAATCGATTATATATATATATATATATATATATATATATATATATATATATATATATAAGATGTTTGTGTGTGTGTTTGTTTATCTGTCTGTATGTCCTTTATCCACAATTTTTATCCGATGTTCAGCAAACTTCATACAAATATTCTTTCAGCAGAATCTGAGCTCCAAGACCCTGGATTAGTTTTAAAGCTTTCATTACACCCGAGCAATGCCGGGCTATACTGCTACTCTCAAATAATTTCCAAGCCGGAGAATGCGAAAATTTGGCACCACATAAGTAGCAGTTTGAGGAGAAGGAGCTCAACTTCCCAGAAAAACAGGACATTAAAGAGGAGGAAATCACAAATTTTAAACCTTTACTACCTTGCGATCAGAAAAAGCTATAAAAGTAAATCTAGACAGAAAATCCTGGAGTGAAACCATGAAAACCATTGACAACTTTTTGGCAACTTTTGCAGTCAAGCCGTCCAAAACTTTGTATTTCTTTGGATCTTGTCGGTATTGTCAAGAAGAAGGCCATATAATTTGAGTTGCACTCGGCCTCAATATACCACCGCAAGTCTTGGAGAAGGAGAACTGTGAATTCAAATCATGTAGTAGTTCTTTCTTCTTTAACTTCTAAGAAGAGGAATGATGTAATCTCAACATCCTCAGCCCAAAGGAAATCGGAAATTCATTGTTTTGCCTGGAATGTCACTATAAGCCACTATTGTAAGAAGAAGGAGAGTGGTGACCACAGCAGCGCAAAAAGAACCCTCTAGCCATTGTACTATTCTGTCTTGTCACTATGAACCACAATTGGGAGATTGAGGAGAGTAGTGACCACACCGCCGTAAAATCCGCCTGCAAGAAATGAATGCATGATTTGTATAGACTATCTAAAGCGATGTGAGTGTTGCAAAATGTACAGCTATAAGAATAAATCAAATTTAGCTATGGTCTATGTTGAGCCAACCGTCGATTAAGATCTAAATGTGCTGTCATATTTTGATCACATAGTTGAATATTTATACATATTTATACAATTATACTTGCTAATTGTAGAATTAAAATAATAGATTTTAAGTCACTGCGTCGCTTCACTGTTTCATACATTAAAATAGAGTATATAACTTCCCAGTGTAACCAGACACAAGTAGTGAACAATATTTACAAGGAATATGGGCTTGTTAGCTTTCTGATCAAAGAAGCCTGGGTTCGAATCTCACCCTGGTCGATTTGTCAGGAAGGTCAATTTTTTTATGTTTTTAGTCTGGTGGAGTCGATTCTAGCATGCGACACTTTTGGAAATTGCTTGAAAACCAAACTACGGGTTGGTCCAAGCCTTGTGAGTGAAATTGGGTAGAGGAGTCGTCGATGGTTGGGCTCGCTTGAAGTCACAAGTCATCGTGACCGCTGAGTTGGGCGTTCTGGCTTTTTTGGGGTTGTTGTTCATCTAGATAAAGCGCTCTTCCCTAGAAACTGTAACTAAGGTCCGCCCAGCATAGCTGCAGTATCAACCACAGGTGGGCTATGTAGGTGTTGAAAAACACAAATATGTCTGAGCAGGCGTCTGCAATAGGGAATAGGTAGCCGCTCTGGTAAACGGTTACTTTCGAATACTATTTTCTTTATTTTTTATCATTTCACGCTAAACAAGGCGGTAATTTTATTAGTACGCATGGGGTTACAGGGAATGAAAGTGGAAGAGAAGACCGAGAACACGGAGGGTTGAGAAAAAAGCAAAAGATAAACGGAGTTCAAGAATGCAGAAGATGGCAATTTACGTTGCATATCAGGTATTCAAGATTGTACTTATCACGGAGCCAGGAAACGGATGTGAATTACACAGGTGTGAAGTGCTAGAAAAGTAGCAGTTGGAGTAGAAGTGGAGGTTGCATTTAGCTATTTCAACAATTAAATGGTGGAACTTAGATGTCAATCTAGTAACATGCCGCAATTCATATATCCGACGCACAGAAAGGAAAGGCTCGCCAATGCATTACCCATGAAAAGACAGACGAAAGCCACATCCCGTCAGTGTCAGAAGTCGAGATGCCCGGTCACGGTCGATTTCCTTACAGATCTTTATCACAAAACTTATTAACGTTTCTTACTACAAGCTTAACAAAAAAAAAAACTATGTTAATAAGTGCATGAATAATAAACTTCCACCATGATTTCTGGTTTAAAAAGTTGTAATAAATTTCATAGGTTTCATTCAAACTAATTCTTTCATCTTTGTTGTTATTATCACAACGTTTCGCACCCCCGCTGTTCATCTCAGTGTTCTCGACAGGCACCAAGAGAATCAGTAATGTGATAGGTACCAACTTGGCGGCTCTACACCAGCCACTTTCCCACAGCCGGAATGTGGATTCCCTCTGTCTATTCTCCAAATATTTTTTATGGCTTCTGCTCCGACGAAGTCACAGGTGCCCCTGCCACAATAATTTACTCGTGCAACCAAAATGGCACAAGATCCCACCCATTCACAGTTCGATCGACTAACTGCAGCCGACAATTCAACTCTATCAGCTTCTTTTCCCACACTACCCGCTTGTGGAACTCCATTCTTTATACTAGCTTTCCTGGCGGCTACAACCTCCAGGAATTTAAATGCAATGTTAATACCCATCTCTTATCAACTTGACTTCAGTTCTTTCTACATCACCCCGTACATCTTATCCTTTCTCTCTGCTTTTGCAACTGTCGTTACACCTGTATTCATATCCTTCTCTTGCTCCTTTCTCTGACACCCCCTGTAACAGGTTCGTCTTTCTTTTTACTCCCCTCCTATCTAATCTTTACTCTTATGTACCCCCTGCGTATCAGTGTGGTTACCACCTTGCTTGGGGTGAAACGATTAAAAAAAGACACAAAATAACGTACGGGAGACATTAGGGAAAAAAAGAAATAGCGATTACGGCTTAGGGTGCAAAGCTTGACATCAGGATCAGACAGTTGAATTTTTGAGCACACATAACGAGAAAAAAAGCTCACAGACCAAACTGAAAGCAAGTGGGACAGATGAAAGCAGCGAGTATTGTTCCTAACAAGGTGAGGCACAGTAAACAGATAAATATTGCTAAGTGTTAGGAAGAAGGCGATAATCATGACCGCGCACATTCGAAAGATGTATTGCATATAGGAGGAAAAACAAACCGTATTTATATTTACCATTTGGTACTCTTGTGTAACCTTACCTATGCCTTTTCGACCGCAAAAAATGTAGACTAATCAAGCCGAACTTAACGATAAGAAACACAAAATATTAGTGTGTGTCCTTACAGTCACACAGAATTAATACATAAAATAATTCAAAATTTGTATTATAGCTTTGGACACACCGGATATACTTTTGTATAAGTTACTTCATATTGTTCAGCACCTACATTTTTTCGTAATCTAAACTTATTTATAAATGAAACTTTGTCTGTGTGTGTGTGTGTGTGTGTGTGTGTGTGTGTGTGTGTGTGTGTGTGTGTGTTACCTATAGACTCCGAAACGGCTGAACCGATTTTCTTGATTTTGATTTCCTGGTATCGATATCAAATAAGTTTTTTTGGTCGTAAACTGAATTTTGAAGGCTAAATAAGTCCTCTGAGTAAATGGTATCATGGCTGAGACTAAGAACAACAATTATACCTTCTTAGAGCCAATCCGAAGCAAAACCTAAAAAAGAAGGGCTGAAAAAATACAGACATACCGGCAGATAAACAGACACACACAAACATCTTGCCTTATATATATATATTATCGATTTTCTGCACGATTGTAAGAACTGCAACGTTGAAACTTCTGAATATCGTTTCTGATGTCTTTGTCTATGAGTGTATCAAATTTGATTAAAATCGGACAACTTCTTCTATAACCCGATTTTTTCGATTATCGATTTTCAATATTTATCGGGGGAACCTCGACACAAATCGTAGCTAAGAACACTCTCAGACGCTTATAGTACAACTGTGTAAATTTTCAAGAAAATCGGTTCAGCCGTTTCGGAGTCTATAGGTAACGTACACATACACAGACAAAGTTCCATTTATAAATAATTTTAGATTAGATGGAAAAATGCGCGCATGAAAAGTAATATTCTTAAGGGCAAGATATTCTGATGAGGTAAAGAATAAAAAATTTCCTACTTAAAATATTGCAGCTAAAATAAATAGATAGATGGATATGGGTCCATTTTGCAGGAGACACAAATGGGTCGACTCAGGTAACATATATAGTTCAGACAAAATTCTAGACGTCGTTCCGGTTTCCACTTGGATAAGAAATGTTGTCATTCGTACAGTTAACTCTAAATAAAAAAAAGTCAGACCTAGTTTCGGTCTACACTAGAAGTGAAATGTAGACATTGGTCCAATTTACAATAGAATCAAAATGTCAAATATTGGTTTCGCTAACACTCAATAAAAAATAGTAAACATAGGTCCACTATATACTAAAATCAAAACAGTAGATATACGCCTAGTTTAACCTAGTGTTAAATAATTAACTATGCTTTGTAAGCAAAAAAGATAGAATTTGTCTGATTTATATTAGATAGAAAAATGTTTAATATAGAATCGGTTCATACCCAAGTCTTTCAGTATTCAGTTGGAAGGTCCGTTTTCGGATTCAGTTGAAGTGTTCTAAGCCCTGCGGAAAGGGAAATTAACTTCTTTTCCTGACGTCTTGAATTTATTAAATTTATTATATTTATTTAAATTTAATAAATTGAATTGAATACTGCTGCAATATCTGGTCGGGTGCTCTTGCTATCCACCAAGGGGTCCTTGACAATATTTAACGGAGATTCTCTAATGTGATCGATCCTGACTTGACAGCTCAGATACAGTCACTTTCTCACCGGCGCAATGTTGCTTCCCTGTGTCTCTTCTACAAATACTTTCACGGCTTTTGCTCCGATGAACTTAGCTCACTTGTGGCCACTATATATAAATTTACTCGAGCCACAAGATTAGCAACTAGGTCCCACCCGTTTACTGTGAAACCAATACGCAAATTCTACTCTATTAGATTCTTTACTCGCACCTCCCGCCTGTGGAATTCCTTTCCGTATACTTGCTTCCCCGACAGGTACAATTTCCAAGAATTTAAATGTAAAGTCAATAGTCATCTCCTATCTCGCTAACCTGCATCATCTCTGTCATGCTCCTTTCTCCATCCACTACACTCTCATCAGTATTCTCATTTTTCTCTTACCCACTTCCTGACAGCCCCTATAGCCTGTTACTCTTTCTCATAACTTTCCTCCTATGTAACCCCCTGCAAAACAGTGGCAGTAAAATGCCTTGCTTGGGGTGATATGATTATGAAGACAAAAATTGGTTCTAAGTGAACGTGGAATTTTTTTAATCATTTTTAAAAATTTATCTTCTATTGGAACCAGGAATGACGTGAATCTTTATTAAATTATGATTCTAAACGAGCCTAGAATGTCTTGAATCTCTTTGTAAAATCTTTGTTTATGAGAAACTGTAATGTCTTGAATCTTTATTTAAATTTTGGCTCTAACCGAGCCTTGAATGTCCTGAAAATTTCTATGAAAATTTATTTTCTAAGGGAGACTAGAATGTTTTTAATTACTCTATTAACTTTGGCTCTAAAAGTTTATTGAGGGTATTGATCCATTCCATCAGCTTTTTGGCTTAAAAAAAAAAGTACCGAGGTATTGACTCAATGAAGTAGTGGCACAAAAGTTTCTGTTTAAATATTCAAGGATGTGAATTCGAAGAAATTATTGAATAAGAGTCTGATTTTATACTTAGCATCTTCCACGTTGCGCAAATCTTTACTGACATCCTCATTGCAAAATCAATTTTGAATCCATTCCATTTGTTTGGAGAAGTAGACATGATATCGGGTAACTTATTCATTGGATAATTCTATTTATGTTGCATGTGTTATTGAGATTCGTTTATTTATTGAAGAATTTTGCTTGAATTCAATGATATATTGAACACTAATATCGGCCCTGTAATTCAGAACGTCGTGTCAACTGCTGATAGACATGGTAGCCTGTTTGTCATGCTGGTGCTTAAGAAAGACTTATTCGCCAGACGTAGAAATTTAAATCCCAGCTGAAACAACAGAATTAAACAAAAATGCGCATCAATAAAGTTAATAAGAACAGAAGAAGTGAAGAATATTATGCCTTTGACAAGTATGCCATAGTAAAGTGAGTAGCATGATCTATAAGGTCATACATTCGATGCTATAAGTAGTTGTTATTTGAGTCTCTGACAGGTAATCTGGCTTGATATATATATATATATATATATATATATATATATATATATATATATATATACGATTCATAATAGTTCTGCGTAGTCAGTTGAACGGGGCTGGATCTATAATTTAGCGAACAGATAACTGATTAGTCACGTCATGCTGGTGAAGGTATTGTGAAGATTAATAGATAAAAGAGGTTCATTCTTGACGTGTCTCGTGAGTGGAATAGGTGCAGGTTTCACATTCGAGCGAGAGGTTAGAGTTCAGGGTAGGATAAAACAAAACAGCAAAGCAGATAAAACATGCTCTGATTCTTTTTTTGAATCCTTGACAGAGAACTGACGAGTGAGGAGTAAATAATCGCTGTTCTTAGTGTTTTTTTACATGTTTGCATTTTTCAATGTACGTCTTGAAGACTGCTCTAGTTCGAAATATGGGCGCTAGTGCCCGTTTGTAAGCTCTGTTATGTTGAAAGGGTGCACTGAATGTTTTATTTTATTAGGGTGTAAACATTCTCCGCTGAGCAATAAGCCATTTTTTTATCAAATTTTTTGAAACTAATCAATACCGGTTTCAAAAGAAAATTAATAAAAGGTGTCTAAAGCCGTTGGAAGCTATCGAATCTTTCTTCATTGCTTTTCTAACTTCCGATAGATCTGAATGTGGTTTCAACACAGGTAAGCTGCTTATGACTAATCAAAGAAACTGCCTGCAAATTACAAAATCTTGAGATTACCTCTAAACAGCTTGGAACCTACAGTAAGAACTTTAGCCCGTAAGAACCAAAAGCAACCATCACATTGAAAACTTTGAGATAAGCTATCAAATAAACATTGAATAATAGCCTTACTCAGTAAGCACCAATGGCAAGAAACGCATTGAAAACATTGATACAAGTTATCAAATGAATTTAGAGCAACATCCGTAAATAGTAAGTACCAAAGCTAACCATCGGATTAAAAGCATTGAAATAAGTTATCAAATGAATCTAGAGCAAGATCCGTAAATAGTAAGTACCAAAGCCAACCATCGGATTAAAAGCATTGAAATATGAATCTAGAGCAAGATGCGTAAATAGTAAGTACCAAAGCCAACCATCGGATTAAAAGCATTGAAATAAGTTATCAAATGAATCTAGAGCAAGATCCGTAAATAGTAAGTACCAAAGCCAACCATCGGATTAAAAGCATTGAAATATGAATCTAGAGCAAGATGCGTAAATAGTAAGTACCAAAGCAAACCATCGGATTAAAAGCATTGAAATAAGTTATCAAATGAATCTAGAGCAAGATCCGTAAATAGTAAGTACCAAACCAACCATCGGATTAAAAGCATTGAAATAAGTTAACAAATGAATCCCTGAAACGAATCCGTAAATAATAAGTACCAAAGCCAACCATCGGATTAAAAGCATTGAAATATGAATCTAGAGCCAAGATGCGTAAATAGTAAGTACCAAAGCAAACCATCGGATTAAAAGCATTGAAATAAGTTAACAAATGAATCACAAACAAAGATCCGTAAATGGTAATTGCAAAGCCAACCATCGGATTAAAAGCATTGAAATAAGTTAACAAATGAATCTAGAGCAAGATCCGTAAATAGTAAGTACCAAAGCCAACCATCGGATTAAAAGCATTGAAATATGAATCTAGAGCAAGATGCGTAAATAGTAAGTACAAAGCAAACCATCGGATTAAAAGCATTGAAATAAGTTATCAAATGAATCTAGAGCAAGATCCGTAAATAGTAAGTACCAAAGCCAACCATCGGATTAAAAGCTTGTTGAAATAAGTTAACAAATGAATCTAGAGCAAGATCCGTAAATAGTAAGTACCAAAGCCAACCATCGGATTAAAAGCATTGAAATATGAATCTAGAGCAAGATGCGTAAATAGTAAGTACCAAAGCCAACCATCGGATTAAAAGCATTGAAATAAGTTAACAAATGAATCTAGAGCAAGATCCGTAAATAGTAAGTACCAAGCCAACCATCGGATTAAAAGCATTGAAATATGAATCTAGAGCAAGATGCGTAAATAGTAAGTACCAAAGCCAACCATCGGATTAAAAGCATTGAAATATGAATCTAGAGGCAAGATGCGTAAATAGTAAGTACCAAAGCCAACCATCGGATTAAAAGCATTGAAATAAGTTAACAAATGAATCTAGAGCAAGATCCGTAAATAGTAAGTGCCAAAGCCAACCATCGGATTAAAAGCATTGAAATATGAATCTGAAGCAAGATGCGTAAATAGTAAGTACCAAAGCCAACCATCGGATTAAAAGCATTGAATAAGTTATCAAATGAATCTAGAGCAAGATCCGTAAATAGTAAGTACCAAAGCCAACCATCGGATTAAAAGCATTGAAATAAGTTAACAAATGAATCTAGAGCAAGATCCGTAAATAGTAAGTACCAAAGCCAACCATCGGATTAAAAACATTGAAATATGAATCTAGAGCAAGATGCGTAAATAGTAAGTACCAAAGCCAACCATCGGATTAAAAGCATTGAAATAAGTTATCAAATGAATCTAGAGCAAGATCCGTAAATAGTAAGTACAAAATAACCATCGGATTAAAAGCATTGAAATATAAGTTAACAAATGAATCTAGAGCAAGACCCGTAAATAGTAAGTACCAAAGCCAACCATCGGATTAAAAGCATTGAAATATGAATCTAGAGCAAGATGCGTAAATAGTAAGTACCAAAGCAAACCATCGGATTAAAAGCATTGAAATAAGTTAACAAATGAATCTAGAGCAAGATCCGTAAATAGTAAGTACCAAAGCCAACCATCGGATTAAAAGCATTGAAATATGAATCTAGAGCAAGATGCGTAAATAGTAAGTACCAAAGCAAACCATCGGATTAAAAGCATTGAAATAAGTTAACAAATGAATCTAGAGCAAGATCCGTAAATAGTAAGTACCAAAGCCAACCATCGGATTAAAAGCATTGAAATGAATCTAGAGCAAGATGCATAAATAGTAAGTACCAAAGCAAACCATCGGATTAAAAGCATTGAAATAAGTTATCAAATGAATCTAGAGCAAGATCCGTAAATAGTAAGTACCAAAGCCAACCATCGGATTAAAAGCATTGAAATATGAATCTAGAGCAAGATGCGTAAATAGTAAGTACCAAAGCAAACCATCGGATTAAAAGCATTGAAATAAGTTAACAAATGAATCTAGAGCAAGATCCGTAAATAGTAAGTACCAAGCCAACCATCGGATTAAAAGCATTGAAATATGAATCTAGAGCAAGATACGTAAATGAAAATGAAAGTACCAAAATAAACCATCGGATTAAAAGCATTGAAATAAGTTAACAAATGAATCTAGAGCAAGATCCGTAAATAGTAAGTACCAAAGCCAACCATCGGATTAAAAGCATTGAAATATGAATCTAGAGCAAGATCCGTAAATAGTAAGTACAAAGCAAACCATCGGATTAAAAGCATTGAAATAAGTTATCAAATGAATCTAGAGCAAGATCCGTAAATAGTAAGTACCAAAGCCAACCATCGGATTAAAAGCATTGAAATAAGCTATGAATCTAAGAAAGAGCCATTGCTAGACCACACCAAAGGCAATCATCGCCTTGAAAACATTGAGATAAG